>VDFB02075321.1:410237057-410421103 GCA_007258455.2 Sequoia sempervirens
GAGAGAGAGAGGGAGGGAGTGGGAGTGAGATAGAGGATAGAGGGTTTAAGGGTTTAGGGTTTATGGTTAAGGGTAGAGGGGAGAGAGATAGAGGGAGTGAGTGAGAGAGAGAGAGGAGTGGGAGAGAGATAGAGGATAGATGGTTAAGGGTAGAGGGTAGATGGTTTAAGGGTTTAAGGGTTAATGGTAGAGGGTTAAGGGTTAAGCGTAGAGGGGAGGTCGAGATACAAGGAGTGAGTGAGTGAGAGAGAGAGAGACCTGAGAGGGAGAGGGGGTAGGAGAGAGAATTGAGAGAGAGAGAGAGAGAAAGGGAGGGAGTGGGAGAGAGATAGAGGGTAGAGGGTAGAGCATATAAGGTTTAGGGTTAAGGGTAGTGGGGAGAGAGAGAGAGAGGGAGAGAGATATAGGGTATACACACAAGTGAATCCTTTCTATTTTATAAATATTTTACAACATCCTTAATTAGAGGGTGCCTTTGAATTTTATTAGACTGTAATAAATAGATGTTCTCAGAGTATATGGGTGTCCTTTCTCTTTCATATGGACCAACATGCCATAAAAATTCATAGATACAATTACACTGCTCCTCTCCATCCACAAAGATATGTTTGAATTCCAACCTACTCACTTGCAACCTGCTACCTTTAATTAACCATGAATTATTGATATTGAATTCTTACTGCTTCAAATATGGGTGTGTATTGAATTCTAGGTGGGCCCACTAGCTTTCCAATTTGGTGAAATTGGCAACCTAACATTGCATGTTTGAAAAAAATGGGTCCAAGAAATAGGGTCTCCCAATGATTCACAAATAGGCCATGTTAGGTTGCCAATTTGGTGAAATTGGCAATGAAGTGGCCTGTTTGAAAAAATGGGTCCAAGAGACCCCATTTTTTGGACCCATTTTTTCAAACAGGCCACTACATTGCCAATTCCACCAAATTAGCAACCATTTTTTCAAACAAGCCAAGTTAGGTTGCCAATTTCATCGAATTGGAAAGCTAGTGGGCCCACTAGCTTACTTGATTCGATTGAAATTAACAACTGTTGAAAAATGTGGCCGAAGAGAATGGGGTCTCACGGTGATGTAAATCACTAGGAGACCCCATTTATTTGACACATTTTTTCAAATAGGCCACTACATTGCCAGTTTCACTGAATTGACAAGCTAGGGTAGAAGTTTTAAGGGTTTAGGGTTTAAGGGTTAAGGGTAGAGGGGAGAGAGATAGAGTGAGTGAGTGAGAGAGGGAGAGAGAGGGAGTGGGAGAGAGATAGAGGGTAGAGGGTTGGGAGAGAGATATAGGGTGGAGGGTTAAGGGTAGAGTGGAGAGAGATAGGAGTGAGTGAGTGAGAGAGAGAGAGACTTGAGAGAGGGAGAGGGGGTAGGAGGGAGAGACTTGAGAGAGATAGAGAGAGGGAGTGGGAGAGAGATAGAGGGTAGAGGGTTAAGGTGAATGGAGTTAAGGGGTTTTAGTGTTTGCAAGGTTAAGGGTTTTAGGGTTAAGGGTAGAAAGGAGAGATAGAGGGAGTAGGTAGGAGAGAGAGAGAGAGAGTAGAGGGATAGAGATAGGAGGCGAGTAGAGAGAGAAGAGAGAGAGAGAGAGAGAGAGAGAGAGAGAGGGAGGGAGTGGGAGAGATAGAAATTATGGGTTAAGGGTAGAGGTAGATGGTAGGATGATTTAAGGAGGTTTAAGGGGTTTAAGGGTCCAAGGTAGAGGAGAGAATGGGAGTGAGTGAGTGAGAGAGAGAGAGAGAGAGAGTTGAGAGAGGAGAGGGAGAGGGGGTAGAAGGGAGACTTGAGAGAGAGAGAGAAAGAAAAAGGGTAGATGGTTTAAGGGTTAAGGGTAGAGGGGAGAGAGATAGAGGGAGTGAGTGAGAAAGAGATATTGGGAGAGAAAGAGAGATTAGGGTTTAGGGTTTAGGATTTAAGGGATTAGGGTTTAAGGCATAGTGTATAGGGTTGAGGGTTTAGGGATAAGTGAGAGACCTAGATGGCTAAGGGGGATGGATGGATAAGGATAGAGAGAGAGATAGAAAAAAAACCTATAAAAAATCAACTTTCTCATAACGTGACCACGTTTTGAAGTAGTTGAGATGTAGCTATTTTTTAGCAAGACATAACGTGCCTGTATTATAACGTGAGCATGTTATAACACGAGTGTGTTTTTTCTTGCTCTAAAAATAGTTAAAAACTCAATATACCCATGATCTCTAGGCCCACATTTTGCATACTCTCTTGGTTATGCATGTGTTCTAACAAAAATAAGCTTTTTGATGCTTTTGTGAAGTGTGCATGCAGTTTTTCTAGATTCCACCACCTTTGCATGAATAGCAGAGTTTTCACGTTGAAAGGAATATACTATCAATTCAAGTCTCAATTCCATTCAAGAATGGTATATAATTGATGTTTGGAGGGAAACAAGCTTTTGAAAAACTCAAATTATTAAACAAGCTTTTGAAAAACTCAAATTATTGAGGAGTTTGAAAAACTCAAATTATTGAGGAGTTTGAAGAAAGAAAAATCAAAGGATACTTAATTGGGTAGAACTCCTCCATTCGAATCTCCATTTTTAAGGTATGTGAAGTCTTTACACATTTTCTTTATATTTTTTTTCATTCTATTTTGGCTTGCTTTGATTTTGTTATTTTTCATATTCCATGTTCATCATCGTTTGTTTGTAATTATAACCTTAGCTTGTCAATGCACATTTTAAATTACAAAATTCTTTACACTTTCCAATTACATTTTTAAACCACATCTCTTTGAGGCATTTTGTTAAACAATTGACTTACCTTGTGTATGCTTCCACATTTTGTATACAATTATATGACAAAAGTTATATGTATGTAAAAAAATACATCATTTCTCAATCCTTTTCTATGGATGTGCATACCCCTCTCCAAAGCTTTCATTTTGGTATAGGCTTGTGGGATGTTGGAAAATGTAGTGGAATTTGGTTTTACACCTAGAAATTGCATATGCTTAAAATTTTCTTAAGCCTTTTCAACAAATCCATTTTGTGCATATCCTGTAATCATTCTAGTCCATGAGGACATATCTCATTGAGGTATTTTGTCAAATAGTTCTACCAAGCAACTAATTGCCTTGTCTATGCTACCAAATTTTCCATACATGCCTACCAAAGCATTTTATGATACAACATAGAAGAGGCAATCAATTGTTTGAAGAAATGCATAAAAGAAATGGGGTCTCATGACTTGATGTTCATTTTTTCAAACAACTGATTGCTTTGTCTATGCTACTAAATTTTCCATACACATCTTTGCAAAATTGGAATATATAATTCTCCCACATTGATAGATTTTTGAATCTATTTTGGTTTTCATCTCCATTTCTAAATTTACCTCATCACTAAACTTACCTCATCACTAATGTTGTGATATATTTTTAATGTTTCCTTGATTAGTCTACCTACAAGGGATGGTAACCCTTCTCTCCACTGTTTCAAGACTTTATTCAAGGCTAAGTTAGCAACATGGGGAAAGGTGCAGCCTATCTTGCAATCATGGAATTCCACAAGACCACATTTCTTTAAGGAGTTGGATCCAAAAATTCATGTGACCATTGACAAGCTAGTGAGCTCACTAGCTTGTCAATGTGATAAGGTTGACAAGGTAGGGGCAACATGAAAAAAATGCCTAATATGATGTAGGGGCATTCAGAAGCATTCAAGAAATTGAGGCAATTGCAGTGAAGTTTAGTTTAGCCAACAACGTGGCTAGTTCAGTATGTTGATGATCATAGGTTGTGGAGTAATGGGTTTGTTGTCGAGTATGTCTAGTGTTTCCACATTAGGTTTCAGGGATCCGCATGAGGATCTGATTGAGTTATGAGTATTTGAGTTCTGATAGTTTTTCAGTTGTTCTAGTTGGTGTTCCTAAAGGAAGATGATGTGATTCTTGCAACTTGAGTTGTTGCGGAAGTCTATGTGGTGATTCGTGATGCTCGTGGATGTTTCTAGATCATGTGTTGTTGGTCCACATTGATCTTCATGCTCGCAATTGGTGATTTTCTTTTGTGAGTTCATGTTTTCCATGTTCTTGGTCGATAGGGTGTTGTAGCATGTTGTGGATCTTTAGAGATTAAATTTTGAAGGTGTTTCATGTTCAAGGATGTTGATTTGGGTCCTTGCTTTGTTGTGGCCAGCGTTGGTTGTTTCACATTGTAAATTGCTTATTGTTTGGGGCTGACCTATTTGGGTCTGCATGTTATCTTACTAGCCATTGTATTTGGGCCGACTTGTTAAGGGTTAAATAATGAGAAAATTATTTAAATTGAAGAGAGAGGATTTGTTATGATAGAGAGAGAAGCGAGATGGATCAATAAGGTGCTCGATAGTGTGAAGTATGAAAAATGGTGATGAAGTATTCTGATCTGGAAGAACCTCTGAGCAGAGGGAGTGTAAAGCAGGAAATGGAGTCAAGGGAAGATTGTGTTGGCATATGGCTTTGGGAGATTTTTTTTGGTTGCTAGTGTTTTCATTGATAGCAACTAGAGTCAGTAGTGTGGTCTGCAGTTTAGAAGTAACTCATACCGACAGGAAAAGTAGAAGACAGTATTCTACCGACAGAAAGCAGAAAGAACAGTGTATCCAGTTGCTAAGTTGGTCTAAATTCTTCACCGAATTAATATTTTGTTGTGTGGATCCCCAGGGAAGCTTTTCAAGGCATGTATGTTACCTGATTAGTAATTTTTGTAATGTTGCATTGATCAGTGTACAAGTTTGGAGATTCGGTAGAATGATTTATTGTTTATTTTCTCATTATGGCTGACCCAATGTATATAGCATGTTGTGGATGTATAAGGAATAGTTGTTTCAACTATTTCTTGTGTTGGGAATTTTGATTTGGGTCCCTACTATAGTCTAGCTAACTTGTGTGGGTACACATTAATTCTAATTGGTGATTTGAGCTGACATGTGGAAGAATATTATATTTTGCTTGAAGCCGACATATAGTAGTGAAATCCTTGTTAGTGGATATAAATGAGATTGGTAATTCATTTTGAATGTATGGTATGAAGTGGTGAGAAGGTGTGTGAGCAAAAAAGTGTAGAGAAGTTGTATGAGATAATATCAGAAGATTTGTTTATGCAGCAGAAGGGTTTTTTGTGTAGGAAAGCAGAGCAAAAGTGCGAATTGGATGAAAGGTCCAAAATCTATTTTATATGCCTCATTGGAATTGAATCCAAGAATTTGTAGATTGTATATTCTCAGTTCAACATTTTGTTGTAATCTCAAATTTTTTGTAAGGTAGTGAGCCTTCCTTATTTTGAGTAGTGAGCTCTAGGCAGTGTTCCTGAATGCAAGTACATTCACTTTTGATCATACTTTCAACAGAGTATACTTGTGGACTAATATCCACCGTATTTTTTCCCCTAACAGGGTTTCCACGTAAAAATCTCGGTGTTATGGTGTTTAGATTGTCTCTTAATTTGTGTGCATCTTTCCTTCTCTTTATATGCTATGGATGTTGTTAAATTTTAATATTGTTGTTGATAGTTTTGATTTGAAATTCAGATATTGTGGAAAACTGATTCCCCCCTCTTAGTGTTCTTAGTGTCCAACAATTGGTATTGAAGCAGGTTCCTCTTATGAAGTTTAACAACTTGAGGTGGATCTTGGATTACAATTGATGCAGGTGGTCTTCAACAGTAGCTTATGGTGGCACTTGATGATCTTGATCAGTCTAAGGTTGATGTTATGGAACTAAAAGAAAATCTTGTGGTTGCCAAAAAATTCATTCAATCATTGAAGGATAAAATAAATGAGTCAAGGGAAAAGAGGAAGGAACTATTTGGTCAGTTGAAACAAAAAGAAAGCAAAGGCTCGAAAGATGTTCATCTGAATCAAACCCTAAAAGAAATAATAGAAGAGTGTGAAAAGCTTGCTAAGGATAATGCTGCCCTAAAGCTTGAAATGGAATCTATGGTGATGAAGCTAACCAAAGAGATTGAAGAAAGAAAGAAGAATGAGGAGAATGTGGCCCAGTCCTTGAAAGAAAAATTTGAAGAATGCAACAGAGTCAATAGTGGATTCATTCAGCTGGAGATTAAACTGCAACAATCTAGAAACAATGAACAAGAGCTTGAGAGACAGGTAGTTATTCTCAGAAATGAGCTTGCTACTGCAAATGAGTTTAAGGAGAAGCTTAGGATTAGTTCTAGTAAGATTGAAGAGATGACTAAAGGACAAAAGGATGTGAATGATAAGCGATGTCTTGGCTATGTGAAGGATGAGAGCTCCAGATCTAAACAAAAGGACCTTGAAAAGAAAACTTAGAAGAACAAAGGAAAAAGATATCATGTAAGGAAACTCAACACTCAGAAATTTAATGGATGTTTGTAATAAATTTGGACATATGGATTCTCAGTGTAAAAGTAAGATAAATTCTGGTAGTCCATCATTTTTTGGTCAGTGTTTTAATTGCAAGAAGTTTGGTCATAAGTCATTAGAATGCAAAAGTGTGTTTTTCAGTATAAGGAACATTAAATGCTATACCCATGGAATATTTGGACATGTTGCTAATCAATGCAAAACAGGAGGAAATCAGTGGAATGGATGGTACAATTAGAAAAATCCGGTATGCTACAATTGTAACAAATTTGGTCACATTACAAGATTCTGTAGGAACAAAAACATGGATAGGAGAGGTCTAGTGTATCAAGGCAGAAATTCGCAAAAAGTTGACAAAGGAAAAGGAAAAGCATTTGTGGAAGAAATAAGAGATCATAGGAAGAAAATGTGGGTAAAGAAGAGTGGATTTGATGAAGGTAATAAGACTATACTAGAATCTCCCTCTGGTAATTCATCCAACAATTGATTTTAGGTCATTGGCCTAGGGGGATTTTTCATGAAAATATTTCCCCCCCCCCATGTGTAGTTGGTATGGGATTGTAGGAAGTTATCAATAGGTGTATTATTCATCCTCAAATGTATCGGTGATCACTTTTTTAGAAAGATGAAATCTTGAAGGTCTATAGATGGATTCTTCTCTTGTTGTCTATGCAGAGTAACTAGAACTCCTAGGGCAAAGCATTTAACGTGACAAGGAAGTTAGGTGTGAAAAGTTATAAAAGGGAATTTTGAACCCTCATTTGTCACCATGTGTTGAAGGAGAATAGTTGGAGAGATATTTCAACAAAATTTCAAAGGAGTAAACGTCAATCAACAATGAATTCTTTGGGTATTTTAGTTGGTTGTCAATTTCATACTTATTCAGTGATCGATAGAACCCTGTTCCATATGAAAATGAAGAAAATCAAAGGAACAATAATTATGGATGAATATAGTAGCCAAAAGGTTAGGGATGTAAGAAATTTGTTGTATGTTGTTGAATTAAAGAATCTTGGAGGAGAAAAACATAAGAACTTGGACATCTGGAAAGAATTTCCTCATTTCATCAATGCGGAGGTAGTTCGGTTTATCTTAAACAAATTGGTAGGTGATATCCTTACCCTGGATAAACCCTATCAAATTTATAAGGATGCAATAAAAAATCTAACAGGATTGTGCAATGTTGGTGTTGTTCCGAAAAAAAAGTGGATTTAGAATGTCAAAGTCGAAGCCCTAACTGGAATAATAGGAGATCAGAGGGCTCTGGTAATCTCAACTATCAAATATCCATTAACGAGGTATATTGCACATGGAATTTCATATTCAATTTTCTTTAGAAACAAAGAAGGATCAACCTCGGGAGGCACAGTGTATATCACTCACATGATGATAATAGAAAATGAAGACTTTGATCTGTGTGGATTGCTGAAGGATCAATTTATGGAGAATGTGCAATTGAAAAAGGTTATAGATTACTCTTTCAGGTTTGGTACCCTAGTTACATGCATTATGATTTATTTCCTAAATTGCTTGCCTCAGAATGACAATGTGGTATGGAAAGAAAATATGTCAGTTTGTAAGCAAATATTTGAGCATTTAAACACTTTTGAAAATGGTGAACAAGTTTATGAAAGCTTATTTAGAAAGTTGTTAGGAAAGTTTGGTGTAAGTGATATTCCTCTCCTGGTAAAATTAGTTGAAGTTGGATCATCCTCCGGTAAGGCAAAGAAAAAGCAAAAGAGAGAAAGAGAGTTGGTTGGTGACAATCTTTCAGAACCTAAGTTGACAAAAGTTGAGGGAAAAGGTAAAGAGAAGATGGTTGTGGATATGGTGGATGAAGATTCTGAGGAATATACACCAAGAGATGAACCAAAACCAGTTGAACCAGATGTGATAATAGCAGAAGAAAGTGAAGAAGGTGCTTTATTCAAAGCAAAGATATTGCAGATTGTTCAGGAAGAAGATGGAATGCAAAAAATAACTGGCATATGGATAAATGGACCATGATATGAATAGGACTTCATTGGGGACACTCTAGGAAGATACTTTGTGGAAAACAACATTGAACTGGAAAGTCTACAAAATGCACTTCTAGAAGAATTGATTGAACGCATCAGGGATGCTATGGCCTTTGTGCCTCAGGATAGAAAAGAGGAGGAAATAATCTCACATCTGAAGATGCAGTTTAGGCTATCTCTCACCAAAATGAAAAATAAAATGAATGTGTTAAGATAGTGCATTGACTTAGCAAATAAGATCTAAAATTACTATCTTAGGTGGCCTCATGTGGTTGGAAAATACAAAGACAAGTTGGAGAAAATTGAGAATGAGTTTATCAGAATCAGTCAAGAGTATAGTATGCTTCAAGACAAGGATGAAGCAATTAAGAAGAAGATTCATGAGCTGCAGGTTGAGCACGCAAAGGTTCACTTTTCCAGAAACACTCTTATGGATACTTTCTAGAAAGTGAAGGATCAGACTGAATGCAGATTAGAGGAAATGATTGAAGTTTTGAAGAAAGGAGAAAAGATGGAAGAAGCCATTACCATTCCTAAATCCCTTGTCCAGGACATCAGCAGGACATTAGAAAACAATAGTTTGATAATAGCTATTGGGATTGCAGTGGACTCTTGGAAGAAATTTCTTTCGGAGATGAAAGATAAGTATAAAATAATTTTATGAATTTAGCAGGAGATGCAACTTTTTTTTGATAAATTGGAGGAGATAATGCAGTAAGAGAGAATACAGTAAAAATAATAAGGGGAAGAGAAAATTAGTGGAAGTTTTTGTCATTGATGTCAAAGGGTGAGAGAATGTAGTGAAAAATTCCTTGACATCCAAAGGGGGAGCAGTGTTTTGTTGTGTTTTGAAGCTTTGAGTTTTGGTTCTGACACTTAGTCATTTTTCACTAAGTGTTGCCATCAATGCCAAAGGGGGAGATTGTTGGCATATGGATTTGGGAGATTGTTTTTGGTTGCTAGTGTTGTCATTGATGGCAACTGGACTCAGTAGTGTGGTCCACAATTTAGAAGTAGTTCATACAGGTAGGAAAAGTAGAAGACAATATTCTACCAACAAAAAGCAGAAAGAATAGTGTATCCGGTTGGTAAGTTGGTCTGAATTCTTTACCAAATCAGTATTTTGTTGTGTGGATCCCCAGGGAAGCTTGTAAATCATGTATGTTACCTGATTGGTAAGTTTTGTAATGTTGCATTGATCGGTGTACGAGTTTGGAGATTCGGTAGAATGATTTATTGTTCATTTTCTCATCGTGTCCGACCTAGTGTATATAGCATGTCGTGGATGTATAAGGAGTAGTTGTTTCAACTATTTCTTGTGTTGGGAATTTTTATTTGGGTCCCTACTATAGTCTAGCTAACTTTTGTGGGTACGCATTAATTCTAATTGGTTTTTTAAGCCAACATGTGGAAGAATATTATATTTTGCTTGAAGCCGACATATAGTAATGAAATCCTTGTTAGCAAATATAAATGAGATCAGTAATTCATTTTGAATGTATGGTATGAAGTGGTGAGAAGGTGTGTGGGAAAAAAAGTGTAGAGAAGTTGTATGAGCTAATATCAGAAGATTTGTTTATGTAGGAGAATGGTTTTTTGTGTAGGAAAGCAGAGCTGAAGTGCGAATTGGATGAAAGGTCCAAAATCTATTTTATATGCCTCATTGGAACTGAATCCAAGAATTTGTAGATGCTATATTTTCAGTTCAACAAATTTTTGTAATCTCAAATATTTTGTAAGGTAATGAGCCTTCCTTATTTTGAGTAGTGAGCTCTAGGCAGTGTGCTTGAATGCAAGTGCATTCTCTTTTGATCATAATTTTAACAAAGTATACTTGTGGACTAATCTCCACCATGGTTTTTCCCCTAACAAGGTTTCCACGTAAAAATATTGGTGTTATGGTGTTCACATTATCTCTTAATGTGTGTGCATGTTTCCTTCTGTTTATATGCTGTGGATGCTGTTAAAGTTTAACATTGTTGTTGACAGTTTTGATTTGAAATTCAGATATTGTGGAACACTGATTCCCCCACCCTCTCAGTGTTCCTAGTGTCCAACAGATTGTTATGAAGATGGTCATTATTTGAGTTATTTGTAATCCTTGGGTTGCGGCCTAGAATTTGTTAAGCCTGAGAGGAATATGTAATATGTTTTGAGATTATAATATAATAAGGAATGAGCTTTGAATGCTAGGTTTTTCCATGTTAGGGTTTTCCTAGGATATATCTTGTGTCTGGTGTTCATGAATATATTTTATCTTTCTTTGGATTCTACTACGTTGACTGCATTAAATGGTATCAGATTTGGCTATGAGTCTGTTAGCTGGTTGTGGATCTGTTGGGAAGGAAGATAGTGTTGAAAGAAGTGCAAAACCCTAGAAGTAATAAGTGTCATCATAGAAGAAAGATCGAGGAAAGAAAGCATTCAAGTTAAGTTGTTTATCTGAGTTGTTTCAATAGGGAAGATTGGGAAGAGGGTGAAGAAGGAAAATCAAACCCTAATATACAAAAGGGATACTTTGGAGGAAGAATTGTGCAAAACCAAGAAGTGTAATTCAGAATTGAGGGAGAGAAATGAAGAACTAGAAGTAGAGCTGGCTATGTTTGAGGATGTTGAAAATTTTGCAAGGGTGGAAAAAAGGAATAGAGATCTCGAGGAAAGTTTGAAAGAGCTAAACAAGGAGTATTGTTTGTAGAAGAAGGAAATATATGGTTTGAAGAAACATGTTGATTGGAGCAATCACTTATAGCATTTCAGAAGGAGAATGAGAATCTGAGATCTAGGCCTGAATTTTGTGATGTTTCTTGTGATACAAATGATTTGTGTGATGTTGCAGAAGTTTCTTTAGAAGGCTAAGTTGCAGATAACAATGTAATGAAGCCTACAATTGTTGTTGATGGTATTGGTTTCAAAATCATGCAAAGAATGGGATATGAAGGAAAAGGATTGGGAAAGTTGCAACAAGGAATTACAAGAACCTGTTGAACCAATAATGAGATCCAAAAATGAAGGCCTTGGATATGACAAAGGTAATAATGTTATTGCAAGTTTGAATCAGGGAAGAAAAAGTATGTATTGTTCACATTGTAATAGACATGGAAATGAAAAGGATTGTGTTGGGATTTATATCCTTGTAAGTTATGTGGATTAAGGAATCATTCTGAGAAGATGTGTTGGGATAAGTTGGGAAGGAGAAATCCTATGATAGATTATAAGCAGATGGATTATGGATGGATTAATGGAGCAAAGTGGAAACATGTTACCTGTATGCTTAGAAGATTATACAGATGGAAGAACTCGTATGTTGGAGGAAAAGAGGGATCAAGATGCAGAGAAAGAAGACCTTATGTAGAGTAGAACAAGGACAATGCAGGGTACTAGAGGAGTGAAAGAGGATTTGCTAAAAGAGGAAACTGTTTTCAAGTTTAGAGGAAGAAATAATCAAGCACTATGGGTCATCAACAACCTGATATCAAAGAAGCTACTGAAAGAGAAGCAGTAAAGAATGAAAATATAGTTTGTGTAGATAAAGAAGAGCCTAAATTAGTAGATGCAGAGGAAGGGGAACCTTTGGAGGTATCAGATTTCATAGAACTAGAAGAAGGTGAAGCAATGATCTTAAGGGGGAAGTTTATGTACCAAAACGAAGAAAATGTGAAGGAATAGAAGAAGACAATGATCTTGAGGCAACTTACGAAGAAGGATTACTCAGACTACCAACCAGTGAGGTAGTGCAAGGCTTGCAAGTAGACTGTCGAACCTTGACCATGACAAGATGAAGAACCTGAGGAAACTTGCAGGGTGGGCTTGCTCAGAATGACGACTAGTGAGGCAGTGCAAGCCCTGCAAGTAGAATGTCAGACCAATTCAAAGAGAAGAACTTGAGGAAATTTTGTAGGGTGGACTTGAACAAATGCCAACTTGAGGCAGTTGCAAGTACCTATGGATAGATCACCAAACCAATTCAAAGAGAAGAACTTGACACATTTTGCATGGTGGAATTGAACAAAATGCCATCTTTGAGGTAGTTGTAAGTACCTATTGTTGATGGGTTTTTTTTACACACTTTCTCAACACAGGTAATGCGTATGTGCACTACCTCTCTTGAAAGGAAATCTTCCAATGACAAGTTGCTGAAAATATCCCCAAGGTCTCTCGGGTGCCAGGTCATGACTTGCATGGAACTCCTCAGTTGATTTTGATGTGATTTTGCTGGTAATCATAAGGAAGACTTACGCAGCTGGATGCAGAATGGATCTTAAATTTTGAAGTTTATGAAGTGGGAGTTACGATGCCATTTGCTATAGGTTCAAACAACAATATGAAACTTCAATGTTTTCTTTAAGTTTGGCTTTACAATGTGCAATGAACCTTGGCAAATACTGTTTGTTAAAAAAAGGGAAAAAGAGCAAGGAAGAGAGAAGGTTCCTGGATTTGCAACTAACTCTGAACATTGATCATGGAGGTTCTGCTGTGGACAACTCCCTTTAAACCGAATTCAACTTAACCAAGAAATCTATAGTATCATGAAATTTGTGCTATCTTCAAAGGTCTACAGATATTTTACCATTCATCCACCATTTACATGCATGAATAAAGATAAAGATTTAAAGAGCAGCTTCAAATTTCAGCCCAGGCTAACTTTGTAAGGCCATTTACCAGCAGTAAACCATAAAAAGTATGGGTTGGAAGGAATCAACATAGCATAAATTTCTATAATCATAGAATAACATGACTAAATTCTATCTAAGAACTTTGAATCTAACTAAAACAACAATATAAATCCAACTAAAGCATCTAACCATGGAGATTGAACCATGCAACATGTGAAGAACTCAGAAAATGCACCAAGTCAATGTATTTTCATTAGAAATTTCTACAGCATGTCTTTACAACAACTCAACTCTCTTTGGAAATGAGAGGAGACCCCCTATTTATAGTGCCCAAAAATTAGAACGAACGGCCAAGATTGATTTTCATTATGTGGCCAAGATTCACTAAAAAATAGGGTTTCACCTACCCCCAAATATATTACAATTTAAAATTACATTTTTGTCTTTTCCCTATTTTGTCCTTTAGTGACAACAATGTAGCATTTTGTCTTTTGTTGACTTTTCTTTTTGCTATAGCTATTCCTTCAGGAGCTCTTCATTGATAATAGGGTTGTCCTCCTGCTTCTTCAAAGCTGCATATTCCATGAATTTTAGAATGACTGGATAGAGCTTGTCCACCTCAATAATCTCAGACTGCAACATCTGGTAACTCCATTCTTTTGCATTATCTTCAAGCTTCTTCCAGTCTTCATCATACTTTACGGCTTGATCCCTGAACAGCTTCGACTGGATGAAGGCACGGGTAGCGAAACTCATGAATTCCATTGTTATTTGTTTGGACATCCCGTCATCCATATTCTTCTGAAAATAAGGCTTTATCTTCTCTAGATCCATCTATACTGCAGGCATGTCATACTCTGTCATCAACTTCAGATATTGGGCACAATCTATCCTAATTTCCTTGACCCATTCGAGGTCCGGATCCACTTTGTCAATGATCTGCTCTAACCTTTCCCTTATGTTATCGAAGTCTCGCCTCCACACATCCACTAACCATTGATGGTCCCCCTTGAGTTCAAGCCCGCTCTCCCATGTGGCTTTCGGTAGCCAAAGGATGGCCTCGATCTTTGGGTAGGTGGAGTTGTATGTTATAGGGAAGTCGATGAAGAGATTCTTCATGCCCTCTAGAGATTGTTGCAGATCCAAGAATTTGTTGGCTTTCCGAACAGCCTGGTCGATACCCATGTTTTTGACATAAAGGACCTACCGGAACCAACTCTCCATAGTCTTGTCCAAGTTCTTTCTCTTCTCAAATTTGTCAATCTATTCTTTGGAAAACAGTTGGGGTGTCGTCGTCGAACTGACCTAGGTATGTCCTCGACTGAAGACCATTGTTGGATATAATCCATCAAGGCGGCAACCTGCGCTTTGAGCTCATCTTTCGAGATCTTGTCCTGTTGTATCAAGTGTACCACTGTAGCAACTGACTCTTCAAGATGCTCCACCTTCTACTCTCTAGTAGCAGTCCCCAAGTTGATGGTGGAAATGCTATAGCTTACTCCTAGCTGGCCAACCACTGGTGTTGCTACCTGGATAGTCTAGGACCCGGAGGCATCCATGGTCATCTTGGATCTGACCTTAAGATTCTTCTCCTTCCTGGTTGAGAGTTGTGCTTGAGCTAGGATGGCTTCTAGCCTTGCTCTTGGATCCTTTAGAGTGGGATTCTTCTTCCCAAATGGAGCATGTGTGCTGAGGGTACAAAAAATGGTGCCTCTATTGGGAAACACTCTTGAGCATTCTAGGGATAAGCATTCATTCTGGTCCCAAAATATCTGGTCTCACAGACCAGGAGTGGACTTTCAGGAGTGAACTGGGAGAACAGGACCCTTAGTTGGGTTAGTCTACAGGACATCTCAGAAGTGTGTGTTGTGAATTCATTCCCTTTCCGTGGAACTACGCCAAGTGGCTGCTAATCTGACCGAGCAAGCTACGTAGATTGTCCAATGCCAAAAGTAACCTAGACATTGGCCCGCTGCCAGTCAGGCATCCATAGCCCTGACAGAGTTGTCGTTGTGACCCCAGGGATATTTCTCTACTGCCAGCTAGGTGTCCATAGCCCCGATAGAGTTATCCACACACCCATATGATTGCTTGATTTCAAAATTTTCTTTCTTTTCATTTCTTTTGATATTTCTTTCAACTTGTCTTCTTTTCTTATCTTTTGCTCAACTATGTAAGTGTCGAAGCCTACAAAGGGTTTGGGAATAGCAGTGGTCACTAGAGAGGACTTTGTATTTTTCACTTACTAGGGTATCATAGTAGCCATTGTATAGTCCTTAGGAATAATTAACATGCTTTTGTGCAAGATCTGAGATATGCGTAAAAAGAGCCAACCAAGTGTCAAGTTCTAAATCAGAGTTCAAACAAGGAAATATTTCCTATGCGGCCTTTAGGGACCAATAGTCAGGAATGAATGTTTATCTGAAGAATACTAAGGATGAACAACAAAGCAAGCCTATTCATTGAATGAGCACGACAACCACAACGGGACGAAGAACATCCTTTCAAAACAAAATAGTCGAGAATGAGCAAAACAAAAAACAGCAAAGTAGCAAAAATGCAAGTAAACCAAAAGGAAACCTATTCTAACCTATATACAGGTATTTACAAGAAATAGCCCGACAGAGCTCAAGCTTGGAAGTAATGCTTAAGGTGCTGCCCATTGACTGGCAATGGGACATCTTCACCAGTTAAGGTCTTTAAGCGGAAAGCATTGTCTCCCAATATTTCAGCTATTTGGAAGGGGCTAAGCCAAAGCTTGTCAAACTTGTTGTGTCCCCCTTTCTTTTCATGGGCCTTGTCCCAATATAGGACTAAATCTGCAATTCTAAAGGCCTTGATCTTGGCTCAATGGTCAAACCATCTCTTAACCACACCCTGATGCTTGGTGAAATTTTTGATCGCATGGTCTCAAACTTCTTCTAGATGCAAGAGCTCAGCTAATCGAGCTTCCTTGCGGTCCCCCCCTCGTAAAAGTCATTGATGAATTGGAGAGCGGAGATTTTTAAATGGATAGGAAATATGGGCTCGAGCCTATAAACAAGATGGAATGGGGAATCAACAAGGGCAGCCTTGTGGCGAGTGCAGTCTGCCTAAAGGGCAAATCGAAGTTGGTTATGCCAATCCTTAGGATTCCTATCGAGTAATTTCTTAATCACCGTGATCAGATTCTTGTTTGTGGATTCAGCAAGGCCATTGCCTTGAGGGTAGTAATTTGAAGAAAATTTAAGAGCTATTCCGTAGTCAAAGGCCCAACTAGAAAATTTTAATGAGGCAAATGCGGACCCATTGTCACACACTAATGCATAAGGACAACCGAAGCGATTTAAAATAAAACTTTCAAGAAAATTAGTAACTACCTTAGTTGTACATTGCTTACATACAATCGCCTATGTCCACATAGTACAGTAATCAGTAGCGGTGAGAATGTGCCTATGTCCTGCAGATGATGGAGGGCTTACCAGACCAATGAAATTGAGACCCCATTGTGCGAACGGCCTTACCTCTAGCACGGGCTGTAGTGGGATAGCAGAATTCTTCTCCTTGGTGGTGGCAGTCTGACATGTGTGACATGAAAAAACATGACAATGAGCATCCCTAAAGATAGTTGGCCAATAGTACCCTGCTCTTAATATTTGATGTGCAGTGGAGGGCCCAGATCCATGGCCAGTGCTGAACTTGTCATGAAATTATTTCAAGACTTGGGCTGCTTCTCCCTTGCCAAGGCATCTCAGGTAAATTCCTTCATGATTCCTCTTGTACAAAATGGATCCCACTCTCATGGGGAAATGTCTTCGAGCTAATATTGTTGCACTGTGAGTTCGAGTCTGGCCTCTGCTACTACTTCAACAATCATGCGGGTAAGTTCCTGTCCTCTCAGCAACTTCAACAGTTGAATTTCCATATCATACTCCTAGAGCAATGTGACCCATTTAGCTCTTTGTTCGCCCAATTCATTTTGCATGAGCAGTGTTTTCACTACTGGATCGGGGACAATGGCGAACACTTTATTGTGCAAGATATAATGCTGAAATTTCTTTACTCCCCTAACGAGGGCATATGCTTTCTTTTCTACATTGTGGTATCACAATTCAACATCCTTTAGAGGAGCACTCATGAAGGCAATCGGGTGCTCACTTCCTTCATCATCTTTCTGAGTCAAAATTCTAGTACAGGAATGCTCTGAAGCGAATGAATAGATTAAGAACAGCTTCAAATAGTTTGGGCTGACTAGTACAGGTGCCTCAGCAATGGCCCTTTTGATTTCTTGGAAATCTTGTTTGGCTTTGGGAGTCCACTCAATTTTGGCATCCTGCTTTAACATGGCATTGAGTGGTTTAACAATTTCAGCAAAACCTGTGATGAACTTCCTGACAAAATTGATCTTTCCGAAGAAGGATTTTAATTCTTTCTTGCTACCTGGTGGTGGGATCTTTAGAAAAGATTGAATACACTTGGGGTCTATGGATATTCCCTACTCTAAAATGATATGTCCAAGCAATCTACCCTCAATCACGCCAAAGATGCACTTTTTTGGGTTAAGGAAAACTCTGAACTCCCTACATCTCTGAAACACTTTGCATAAATCGGAGACGTGATCACTCTTCCTTTTAGAGAACATAGTTAAATAATCCATGTAGATGATTACACACTTCCCAATCAGATCTTTGAATGCAATATCTGTGGCATGTTGGAAGGTGGCGCTAGCATTGACGAGCCCAAAAGGCATTCTCTTGTAAGCAAAGGTTCCCCACTTAGTGGTGAACACTGTCTTATGGCAGTCTTCATATTGCACCATTACTTGGTTATATCTAGAATACCCATTGAGGAAAGACATCGTTTGGGAGCCATTGACAATCTACAACACCTCATCCAATGAAACCACTGGTTAATTGTCCTTCTCCGAAGCTCTGTTCAGATTACGAAAGTCCACACACAATCTGATTTCTCCATTCTTTTTTCTGACTGGGACCAAGTTGGCTACCCATGTGGAATGCCTGACTGGGAAGATAATTCTTGTTGAAATCAATTTTTGTACCTCTTTGTAAATGATGGGCTCCAACAAGGCATTAATAGGACACTGTCGTTGGTGAAATGGCCTCACCTCTGTCTTGAGAGGGATGGTGTGCGTGATGATGGAGGTGTCATAAGTCTTTAAGTCTTCGTAACTCCATGACACCACGTTGTGATAATTTCACAAAGAATCCATAATTCCTTTCTTTTCTTCGGGTGTGTATACTTTGCCAATAAAAACATTTTTGGTCTCTTCGATCGTCCCTAGGTTGTGAGCATCACACTGGTTGCCGATGGCTTCCTTCTTTATATGCTGATCCTGACCCCTGATTTGGTCCAAATCAAATATTCGTTCAAGCTAAACCATAACTCTAGGATCGTGTTGGTTTTGAGGTTGATGACCCTTTCTACATCCAATTTAGCCTCTTTTGGATCAATCTCATCAATTATTTGGGTCGCGAAGACATCATAACTCGTGATGAAGTCGAGGATATGCTTATCGTCATTGAAAACCTGAAAGTGAGTAACATTATCTGGGATGGACGGTGTGGATGTCAACTCAACTGTAAATTTCTTAAGCCCAGACATAGAGAGGGGTTGCAAAGTGCTGGCTGCCTGAGCCAAGGCATCAGCTGTATGATTCTGAGCACAAGGGATCAATTGTATATTAAATGCATCTAAACATTCTAAGAGATCCCAGACCCTATGCCTATAGTTTGTGAGTTTTCTATCATGATAGGAATGCTATTTTCTAACATGTTTGACTACAAGTTCTGAGTCCTTGAATACTTGCAACATTTTAACATTTTTCTTTAAGGCCATAAGAAGACCGTGCACTACTGCCTCATATTTTGCTACATTATTAGTGCAATAAAATTGCAACCTATGGGTAGTGAGAAAGGTCTTACATGTTGGGCTAATGAGTTCAAACCTAGCACTGGCTCCTTGTTTTGATTTAGATCCATTGAATCAAAGCGTCCAAAATATGGAAAGCTCTTTGACTTCGAGACCAACTTGGCTCTTACTTCCTTTTGGCTAGGTGGTTGCCTTAGCGACCTTTTGGGAATCTTGTAGCTTAAGGTGTTCATCAATGGGTGGTTCTGTTAGTACCTCCTTTGGCATTTCCTTTTGAGGGACAGTTGATTTTTTGACATGCTCTATTGCTACTTAGCACAAGTAGCAATCAAACTCGGAGTGGGAAACATTGTGAATTCTGCACCAATTTGGTAGCAAGAGATCCTATAAATCCATTTGGGCATCCAAGTTGAGTTGATCCCTTGTACACTTCCCCATGAATTCCTAGAAACCACTGAGTAGTCCCCAGTTGTTTCCTTCATCGGGTTTATCATCTGATTCTACCAACATTTTTGTACTCAGAGGCATTTGATTAAAGTCAGTTGGAGGGTTGTATTGCACCAAGAGGACTTCGATAGCACACTCGTCTTGGGGTTGAAATTCATCCTGGTAGGTAAAGGGATAGTAGTTTCCCAATCCTGTCTCAATAAACAACACCGCATTCAGGTTGTTGTACTTCATGATCATGTATCTCATACGAGGCTCACGGTCTAGATGGATCTGATTTGGCAGCCATTTCCATGGTAGCCACATGTGAGAGTGGTCTGTGGCAACATATCTATTCAACATTCTAGTGAATTCCCTTCCTAAGATGATCCTATATGTGTCAGGGATATCAACCACTTGAATATCAATGACTTGTTGTATCCTTGGATCTACAGCAATTTGCATTGGGATCCGATTCATCTCTCTGACAATGTTGATCTCTGTTTTGTCCAATTGGGTCACTTTCCTTCTTGAGGGTGTGCGGGTAATCTCAAGAGCCTTGCATACTGCCAGAGGCATAACATTGGCGGATGCTCCTGAATCAAGCAGGCAGTTATGTAAGTTTTTCCCGAATATTCGAATGGTGGTAAGGAAAGGGGGAGTTTCCAATCTTCCTTGGAAGAGACCCATGGGTGTGTCTACCTGAGCTACTTGAGCTTTGTTCTTATCGCAAGTTTTATCCTTAATCTATCTAGATGGTTGATCCTTGGAAATCTACCTATTGTCCTGGTCTGGTTCCTTTTCTAGATGTTTACCTGTAGACTAATTTGAGGGAACATCCTTCCTTTTCCTTGTGTTATCCTGTATCATAGGTTCTTGCCTAGGTTCTTCAAAGGTGACTCTTTTAGCTAATGCCTCTTGTGTCATGCTAGAGGATGGGGTCCCATTGAGTACCCTAAAGAAGGCATGCCTTACAACAAGGACTTTGAGTAGTTCGAAGGAAGATAAATTGATTTCTACTTTCTTGAACTCTTCTGCCACATATTCACCCATCTGTTTGATCTCAAAGCCGAAGGCTCGACCTATTACAGAGCTACAAGGTTGGACTTCCCTTTGACTTGAATGATTTTTGGGTTGGCCTTGAGGTTGATTTTACACCTGATTTTGAGGCCTATCCTTACTGAGATACTGAGTGGGTATATGAGGAAGCTCAAGGTTATTGTTGGCATTGGAGCCAGGCGGGGTAGCAAAATTATTTGGTTGAGTAGAAGTCATGAAGGGTCCACCCGCCTGTCTGTTCCTAAGGAAGTAGAGAATTTCTCTTTGGTGAAACATGTGAACTTCATCCACATGCATTTCTTCTTCATCTAGTGGACCATTATCTACTAAATCAAAAATATGAGCCAATGTTTTCTCGTTACTTACCTCATGTACTTCTTCGCTTGTAACAGGGGTGGGCTCGACTTTGGGCTGATTGTGGTCGCTTTGCGAAAATGACACTTGGTTTACCATGTGACAGGAGGAGTCATAAGGCTCAAACAGAATGATGTCTCAACAACTAGTACTATCAGCAGCATTTTGGACCTCAATTTGGAAAATTTCTGCAGCTGTATGGAATTCAGGACAATCCAACTTAGAGTGTCTATTGGTCTTGTGAATTCGGCACCATCTGGACAAGGCTGCCTCGATGAGGTACACTCCACTAGATGTTCTTTCATTGTGGGCCGGTTGGTCAAGAGGAGTAGGGACACCTCCATTATTGGGCCTTGTATTCCATGTGCGGTTTTGCCTCTAAGAAGATCTCCTCTCGAAACTTTGATTCAAATTCTATCCTCTATCATAATTCTACCCAGAAGAGGTACTTGCTTCCCGGTTGTTCCTACTATCCATGTTGTCTCAGCGATCCTGATTAAGATTGGCCTAGAGGATATGCTGGGATGCCTGTAATTGATTATTCTAATTCTTTAAGTGTGTCATTTCCTTGGACATTTTCTTTATCATCTCTATCAGCTCTTCCAATTTTTCTTTCTTAGTAGTCCTGCTTGGATGTGGTGCCAGATTTTGGAGAAAGACAGGCAGGGCTACGAGCTAATTCTGATGCACTGGAGGGAATTCTGGTCCCAGCAAGTATGTTGGTGCTTTTGGCTACAAATAAGAAGGTATGGGAGGTGCATAATTCATTGGCTATCCAGGGTGTGGAATGATGGCCAGCTGAGGCACCTGGTTCATAAGAGGGGTCTGGTTAGCAAATGCTTGATTAAGCCCTTGAACTTGCATCAGGTGAGCTACTAGTCCCAAAGAAGGCAGCAGACCATAGATATTCTACCCCAAATCTGTACTGGGAATAACAGCCTCTGTATAGGTAGTTACTAATGAGGTGAGTGGCAGGTGCATCCTCTTTACCAAAGCCGACGTAAGGTTGTCTAACGCCGCATAGTAGACTAGGAGGGCTGCGACATCATTATGAATGTATGGGTCCTGAAGCCTTGTGAAGGCATGATGGAAACAGTCATTAAAGGATCTACTGGGTTCATTAACTTCCCTCCTGACGGACATAAACTGCCTGTATAACTCTAAGGGGCTGATCGAGATCTTATATTTTTAAAGGAAAGCATTCTTTATGAGGTCCCACGAAGTAACAGACTCCCTCAGCAAATTGATGTACCAATAAAAGGCCTCCTCACCCAATGAGTATGGAAAAAGGTGGCATGCAACAACTTCATGACCGATTTTCATATCTTTAATTCTTGTCTCGAATATTTTGATATGTTCTTATGTCGTCCTTTGCGAGTCACAAGGATTGAACTTTGAACATAAGCCCTCCAGATTCTTGGGCATATCATGGTAAGCACCGAATTGCAATGGTGAAGGATTTTGTGGCAAACAATCCATGGTGGGAGGTGGAGGTGGTATCTACTGTTGAGGAACAACAATCTAGAGTTGTTCCTGTAGCGAGACATCAGCCTGGACTGCGGCTGTTTGGACTGTACCTTGGGCTTGAAAGGCCGGGAGAGAGGTAACTTCCTGGCTGTTGGAGATGGGGGGTGAAAATGCAGTTTCAGATGGATGGGTGGAAGATGAACACAAGCTGAATCAAGGTGAAGGTGGAAGGGAAGTGGGTGGAATGGAGGAAGAGGAAGAAGCAACATCTCCTCCCTTAGTTCATTTTTCCCTTGTAGGAGGTTGCAACTCTTGAAATTCTCCCTTGTTTGGTGTCAACTATAAAACTCTTTGAAATCTTTTCGGGGAGAATAATCCAATTCGATCCAACTTCTCAAGGCCCTCCTTCTAGCACCAGTTCTATTGATGGGTGTTTTTTACACACTTTCTCAACACAGGTAATGCGTATGTGCACTACCTCTCTTGAAAGGAAATCTTTCAATGACAAGCTGCTGAAAATCTCCCCAAGGTCTCTCGGGTGTCAGGTCATGACTTGCATGGAACTCCTCAGTTGATGTTGATCTGATTTTGTTAGTAATCATGGGGCAGACTTACGTAGCTGGATGTAGAATGGATCTTAAATTTTGAAGTTTTTGAAGTGGGAGTTACGATGCCATTTGTTGAAGGTTCAAACACCAATCTGAAACTTCAATGTTTTCTTTAAGTTTGGCTTTACAATGTACAATGAACCTTGGCACAAATTGTTTCTTAAAAAAAGGGAAAAAGAGCAAGGAAGAGAGAAGGTTCCTGGATCTGCAACTAACTCTGAACATTGATCATGGAAGTTCTGCTGTGGACAACTCCCTTCAAACCGAATTCCACTTAACCAAGAAATCTACAGTATTGTGAAATCTGTGCTATCTTCAAAGGTCTACATATATTTTACCATTCATCCACCATTTACATGCATGAATAAAGATAAATATTTAAAGAGCAGCTTCAAATTTCAGCCCAGGCTAACTTTGCAAGGCCATTTACCAGCAACAAACAACAAAAAGTATGGGTTAGAAGGCATCAACATAGCAGAAATTTCTGTAATCACATAACAACATGACTAAATTCTATCTAAGCACTTTGAATCTAACTAAAACAACAATATAAATCTAACTAAAGCATGTAACCATGGATATTGAACCATGCAACATGTGGATAACTCAAAAAATGAACCAAGTCAATGTATTTTCACTAGAAATTTCTACAACATGTCTTTACAACAACTCAACTCTCTTTGGAAATGAGAGGAGACACCCTATTTATAGTGCCCAAAAAGTTGAATGAATGACCAAGATTGGTTTTCATTGTGTGGCCAAGATTCACTACAAAATAGGGTTTCACCTACCCCCAAATATATTACAAGTTAAAATTACATTCTTGTATTTTCTCTATTTTGTCTTTTGCTGACTGCTCTTTTTGTTGTAGCTATTCCTTCAAGAGCTCTTCACTGATAATAGGGTAGCCCTCCTACTTCTTCAAAGGTGCACATTCCATGAATTTTAGAATGACTGGCTAGAGATTTTCCACCTCAATAATCTCAGACCGCAGCATCTGGTAACTCCATTCTTTTTCATTATCCTCAAGCTTCTTCCAGTCTTCATCATACTTTATGGCTTGATCCCTGAACAGCTCCGACTGGGCGAAGGCATGGGTGGTGAAACTCATGAATTCCATTGTTATCTCATTGGACATCCCATCCTCCATATTCTTCTGAAAATAAGGATTTATCTTCTCTGGATCCATCTATATTGTGGGCATGTCATACTCCGTCATTAGCTTCAGATATTGGGCGCAATTTGTCCTAATTTCCTTGACCCATTCGAGGTCCAAATCCACTTTGTCAACTATGTGCTCTAACCTTTCCCTTCTGTTATCGAAGTCTCGCCTCCACACGTCCACTAACCATTGACCGTCCCCCTTAAGTTCAAGCCAGCTCTCCCATGTGGCTTTCGGTAGCCGGTCGATGGCCTCGATCTTTGGGTAGGTGGAGTTGTATGTTGCAGGGAAGTCGATGAAGATATTCTTTGTGCCCTCCAGAGATTGTTGCAGATCCAAGAATTTGTTGGCTGTCCGAACAGCCTGGCTGATACCCATGTTTCCGACATAAAGGACCTACCAGAACCAAGTCTCTGTAGTCTTGTCCAAGTTCTTTCTCTTCTCCAATTTGTCAATTTTTTCTTTGGACAGCAGTTGGGGCACCACCATCGAACTGGTGGGTATGCCCTCGACTGAAGACCATTGTTGGATATAATCTGTCAAGGTGGCGACCTGGGCTTTGAGCTCATCTTTCGAGACCTTGTCCTGTTGTATCAAGTGTACCACCATAGCCATCGAGTCTTAGAAATGCTCCACCTTCTTCTCTCTGGTAGCAGTCCCCAAGTTGATGGTGGAAATGTTATAGCTTACTCTTGCCTAGCCAACCACTAGTGTTGCTACCTAGATAGTCCGGGTCCTAGAGGCATCGATGGTCATCTTGGATCTGACCTTAGGCTTCTTCTCCTTCCTGGTTTAGAGTTGCACTCGAGCTAGGATGGATTCTAGCCTCACTCTTGGATCCTTCAGAGTGGGAGTCTTCTTCCCAAGCTACCTCTCCAACCACTCAGACATGATAGACTCTCCTTTTGGTGACTCTTGATCGCCTTTGCCTTGCCCCGTTCGGACTTTCGTTTGTGCACCTTTCATTTTGGTGTTGTCTCCCTCTTCCTCATTAGAATCTTGGATGAATGTGAGGCGTTTGATGGGAGGTTTAGTAATCAATTTCCCTCGGGGACTTCCTTCTACCTAAATTTCCTTTTCCTTTACTTCTTCAATTTGTTTGTCCTTGTGTACGTACTTCTCGAGCTAGTCTTCCTCAATATCTCCTTCCTTCCTAGGAAGTGGCACAATTTGCAATTGTCTTTCCCCTGTAGAGATTTCTATGTCCTTAACTTCCCTGTCACCCTCTTGTTTCTTTCTTGGGAGTTGACCTTTTTGTCTCTTATTCATCATGTTTCAGTTGTCGGGCCATCTCTTCTTCAAAATCATCATCAAAGGTTTGTATGATGACCTTACCACTGGCATCCCCCTCCTCATCTCTACTCTCAAAAGAGCCTATTTCCTCTTCTTTGCAAACCATCGTGTCGATCGTTCGGTGCTCATACTCAGGGTGTTCATGATATTCATTGGCCTCCTCCTCTATTTCCTTTTAGGCTTCTTGCTCCCGTTTCTCCAATTCTTCGGAGATCAGCATCATGGCCTCCATTGATGGTGGTCCTATTGGAGGTTACAAAGGCTTAGAAGTGGCAAGGACTTCTGCTAAGGCAGCCTGAAGGGTGGGGTCAATAAAGATTGGGGAGAGCTCGGAAGGGAGATTTTGCATGTGTTTTGAGAAAGCCTTAGGAAATGGAGGAGCGGGCATTGGTGTTGTTATTATGGCTAATGGGAGTGATATGGTAGGTGACATGGTGGTGGAGGAAAGAGGAGTAGTTGTGGCAGAGGAGGAGTCAATCACTATTACGGGCCCGGCCGGAGGTAAAGGGGCAAGATGGATTGAGATATCTATTGTCGGCGAGGACGTGGTGACCATGGATAGGGAGTTAGACAATGAGGTATTCAAGATAGGGGGAGCTGGAAGGGGTTCTATCTGATCTCTCCTTTCTTCCTCACCTTCTTGGATTATAGGCTGCTCCATGGTGCCCCTTGTTTGCTTGGGATTCTTGGAAGGTGAGCCTCTTGAATCTTTCCTTGTGTATACCTTGGGATCTAGAGACTGCTCCGTTTATGTTCCTTTTCTCTTCTTTGATCTGGTGATCGGAGGAGATTTGGATGTCTCGCTCATTGAAACTGTAGTGGCGACATCTTCTGTGGCACTGTGCTCAATTTTGAGTCCTTCATATGTTAGGACCACCCCTTGCTGTTTTAATCAGGCCACTTGTCCTTTACCCCATTCTTTAGTCTGGACCACGATTGGTTTAGTCACAATGTCAAGGTCATCGACCTCCTGTTCGTCCCAGTCACTTGCAGGTAGTGGTAGATTGGAGACTATGTTATATCGGGGATCCATGATGGTGCTTTCATCCTCCTCATCTTGGTCTAGTATAGGAAATAGTTGTACCCTTCTTACAAAGTATGCAGTCATTCTCATGTAGTGCCTAGCATGCACCTCTTTGTCATCTTGACAATTTTCCCAGAAATCTTCAACATGATGTAGATGGGAATATTCTAACCCTAGTGCTTTCCTCACATGCCCATACAGGTCCATTCGTGTATGAGCAGTGTATAGTCAGAAGTGGTATTCTACCAAGTCCTTTTTTGAATTTTGGGCAGATTGGGAAATTTGCAACTTATACATTCCTTGACCGAAAGCTAAGGGATTGGGGATTCCTACCAATTTTTTGTTGCCGAGGATGATGTGCACATGTTGTAGCTTCTGGGAGAGTTCTAGTAGTATAATCCGGTCATTGGGGTACCGGGGCAGCTTGTTCGGCCTCTGAGTGAAACCTTGGGTGCGAATGTAGGTGAACTTGGGGAATTGAATAAACAAGAAGGCATACTGTTTTAGGAACTCCCGTGCACTGTGAGAGACTCTTCTCTCAAAATCCCCTCCAAGTAATTAGATGATGTGACCAATGAAGGCGTCATTGACCTTGCAGTATTCCTTCTTAAAGTTTCTGAATTGGAGCTAGGGATATCGGTCATAGGCTTTCAACTTCCAGCCTGGCTCCTCTTTAGGTGCCATAAATAGTCCGCCATACTGCCTTTTCTCCACCAATGAATAGACCAGATAGGAGGTCATGTAGAATTTGGAGCTCTTTTTTACATTCATAAACTACTCATGGAAGTAGTTGCTAATGATGCCTCCCTAGTAGAATGAGGATTTCGTGGTGACATCCTCATCCCCATGGAGGATTTTTCAACAAATTACACCATCCATTCCTGAAAAAATGCAGTAGAAGGTAGGCCCATTATCCAGCTCAACATGGTGACTAGGTCATGATAGTCTTCATGGAAATCGTTGTGAAAGAGTTCTTGAGGGACCTTTGCAGCACTGCCTCTTTTCTCCTTGAGCTAGAATTGGTTTATCAACCTTCTACAACCCATCGGGTCTTCATTCCAAGTCGTCTTTCTCTCTTCCATCATGGGAACTTTCATTTCCTCAAAGGTAGGAATGTGGAAAGTTTTTTTGATTCCCTCGGCTGACATGTCAGTGAGAATATTCCCATTTCTGTCAATGATGGTCCTTGTTTCGAGTTGGTAGGCCTACCGACAGGCCATGACTAGTTTAGGGGAAATGAGAGATAGGGGAAGCCTACAACTTTTGCTATTCCACTTTTCCTGATTATTCTAGCGTTGTCAGTCTTTGGGTGGATTCTGACCCTTCGTTTAAATTCATCAATATCAATATGGCCAATATTGGTGTTTGTGATTTCTTTCCAGTCTATGACAATCTTTGACCATAGAGGTTCACCCTGGAACTGGAATTTCATTTGGTCTTTATCCTCCTTCCCACGAGGAGTCTTGCCTAATTTATTTCCTTTGTCCTTCTCTACAGTTCCCCTCGAGGGTCTTGCACCCAATTCCATCTATCCTCGAAAGCCCGACAAAAGATGAGGTGGGATCGACGACAAGAGGTCCAACGATGATCTCAGACATGCAGGCTGTGGGCGGTGGATGGTTGATCTCTTATGGAAAGTGCTCTGATCTCCTCTGCAATCCTTAAAAATGAAAATGATAGGTTGGGGTCCAATATTTATACCCTGTTCTGCAATTAATGGCCTCATTTAATGCCTGTACGATTGACCCGTCGGTTGGTGAATTTGAAATTAGTGGATGGCGGTGGGAGGTTCGGGGTTTGAGGTCCGGAAGGATGTGGTGAAATGGCCATCAAAGATTTCTTTTCATACCGATGGCAAGAAGGGACCCGGAGTCCGAATGGCAGAGCGCCGCTAAGACTTCACCACTGGAAATGATGAAGGCCGGTGAAGGGAATTCTAGGAACGGCGGCTCGGACGACCGGACCCGGAGGGCGCAAATGCAATCCAAAAGTTTGTGAATTTCAGCCAAGTAGAAATCTTGGATTTGGGGCATGGGATTCAAGAAGGCGAAAGCCTTCCACCACTTGGGAACGACAGACACTTGGAGGAAATCTGGCGATGGAAACCTGAAGGGCCGGGTCCGGAGGGCCTCAAAGCCGCTGGCAAAAGAAAACTGATAGGGAAAGCCCAGAAGGCTCTAGAACTTGACCAAAGTGGAGTGAACAAAACATGGTCAATTTAAGATGGGACTTCGGGGGTACGCTGACCATCAGGGACACCAAAAATAGGGGCATGCAAAATGAGGCGGTGAAAGAATGGCCTGAAAAGATGAAAGAAAAGAGGGGTCTTGTCCCAAACAAGGCGTGTGTGCTGAGGGCACAACACCTATGGAAAAATCGCCGAACCAATTTAGGAGATAACATTGGATTTGACATAGGATAGACCAAAGTGAAGAAGCTCACTTTTTAAATAACCCCAAGAGTCTGATGTAGGGGCATCTAAAAGCATTCAATAAATTGAGCTAGTTGCAATGAAGTTCAGTTTAGCCAATAGCGTGGCTAGTTCAATATGTTGATGATCAAAGGTTGTGGATTAAGGGGTTTTTTGTTGAGTATGTCTAGTGTTTCCATGTTAAGTTTCAGGGATCCACATGATTATCTAATTGAGTTATGAGTATCTGATTTCTAAAAGTTGTTCTAGTTGGTGTTCTTGAAGGAAGATGATGTGATTCTGGAAACTTGAGTTGTTGTGGAAATCTTTGTGGTGATTCATGATGCTCGTGGATGTTTCTAGATCATGTGTTTTTGGTGCACATTGATCTTCATGCTTGTGATTGGTGATTTTCTTTTGTGAGTTCATGTTTTACATGTTCTTGGCCAACAGGGTGTTGTAGCGTGTTGTGGATCTTTGGGGATTAAATTTTGAAGGTGTTTCATGTTTGAGGATGTTGATTTGGGTCCTTTCTTTGTTGTGGCCAACATTGGTTGTTTCACATTGCAAATTGCTTATTGTTTTGGGCGGACCTATTTGGGTTTGCACATTATCTTACTAGCCATTGTATTTGGGCCGACTTTCTAAGGGTTAAATGATGCACATATGATATAAATCGAATAGAGAGGATTTTTTATAATAGAGAGAGAAGCAAGATGGATCAATAAGGTGCTTGATAGTGTGAAGTATGAAGTACAATGATGAATTATTTTGATCTGCAAGAACCTTTGAGCAGAGGGAGTGTGGAGCAGGAAATGGAGTTGAGGGAAGATTGTTTTGAGGATGGTCATTATTTGAGTTATTTGTGATCCTTGGGTTGTGGCCTAGAATTTGTTAATCCCATGAGGCATATGTAATGTGTTTTGAGATTATATTATAATAAGCAATGAGATTTGAAGGTTGGGTTTTTCCCTATTAGGGTTTTCCTAGGATATATCTTATGTCTGGTGTTCATGAATATCTTTTATCTTTATCTGGATTAGTTGTTAATTTTCGTTACATATCTATTGTGATCATGGAGTTAGTAATTTAGGATGCAAGTTTGGACTGTCCTTAATTGTATCCTCCTACCTTGACTGCATCAAATGGTATCATAGTAGGTTGTGAGTCTGTTGGTTGGTTGTGGATTAGTTGGGAAGGAAGATAGTGTTGAAAGGAGTGTGAAACCCTAGAAGTAATAAGTGAGATCGAGGCAAGAAAGATTTGGGTAAGCTTTCGAATTTAGTTGTTTATCTGATTTGTTTCAATGGGGAAGATTGGGAAGAGGATGAAGAAGGAAAATGAAACCCTAATATGGGAAAGGGATACTTTGGAGGACGAATTGTGAGAAATCAAGAAGCGTAATTCAGAATTGAGGGAGAGAAATGAGGGAATAGAAGTAGAGATGGATATTTTTGAGGATGTTGAAAAGAAGTTTGCAAGGGTGGACAAGAGGAATAGAGATCTGGAGGAAATTTTGAAAGAGTTGAACAAGGAGAACAGTTTGTAAAAGAAGGAAATATCTGGTTTGAAGAAACATATTGATTGGTTGGAGCAATCACTTATAGCATGCCAGAAGGAGAATGAGAATATGAGATCTAAGCCTGAAATTTGTGATGTTTCTTGTGATACTAATGATTTGTGTGATGTTGTAGAAGTTTCTTTAGAAGGTGAAGTTGAAGATAACAATGTAATGAATACTACAATTGTTGGTGATGCTATTGGTTTCCAAATCAAGAAGAGAATGGGATTTGGAGGAAAAGGATTGGGAAAGCATCAGGAAGGAATTACAGAGCTTGTTGAACCAATAATGAGACCCAAAAGTGAAGGCCTTGGATATGAAAAAGGAAAGAATGTTATTGCAAGACTGAATCAAGGAAGAAAAAGTATGTATTTTTCACATTGTACTAGGCATGGACATGGAAAGGAATTGTGTTGGGATCTACAACCTTGTAAGTTATGTGGATTAAGGAATCATTCTAAGAAGATGTGTTGGGATAGAATGAGAAGGAGAAAGCCTATGATAGATTGTAACCAGATGAATTATGGATGGATTGATGGATCAAAACAAAAACATGTTACTTGTATGATTAGAATATTGTACAAATGGAAGAAATCATATGTTGGAGGAAAAGAGGGGTCAAGATGCAGAGAAAGAAGACCTTGTGTATAGTAGAACAAGGACAATGCAGGGTACCAGAGGAGTGAAAGAGGATTTGCTAGAAGAGGAACCTATTTTCAAGTTTGGAGGAATAAAGAATCAAGCACTAAAGGTCATCAGAAACCTAATACTAGAGAAGAAAATGAAAGAGAAGTAGTAAAGGATGCAGAGATAGTTTGTACAGATGAAGAAGATCTTGTTGATATAGAATTAGTTTATGCAGAGGAAGGGGAACCTTTGGAGGTATTAGATTTCATAGAACCAGAAGAAGGTGAAGCATTGATCTTAAGGAGAAATTTTATGTACCAGAGTGAAGTATATGTGAATGAAGGAATAGAAGAGGACAATGATCTTGAGACAACTTGCAGAGAAGCCTTACTTAGACCACTGACTAGTGAGGTAATGCAAGGATTGCAAGTAGACCACCAAACCTTGATCATGACAAGATGAAGAACCTGAGGCAACTTGTAGGGTGGGCTTGCTCAAACCGCCGACCAGTGATGCAGTGCAAGGCTTACAAGTAGAGCGCTAAACTTTGAGGAACTTGAGGAAATTTGCAAGGTGGACTTGAATAGAATGTCGACCTTGGGGTATTTGCAAGTTCCTGTGAATAGATCGTTGAATCAATTCAAAGAGACAACGTTGCTTAGTAGAGCTTGAGGCAATTTTGTAGGGTGGACTTGAATAGAATGCCGACCTTGAGGCGGTTGCAAGTACCTATGGATAGAGAACCAAACTTTGAGGAATTTGAGGTAGTCTATAGGGTGGACTTGAACATAATGCCTACCTTGTGGCAGTTTGCAGGGTGGACTTGAACAGAATGCTGACCTTGAGGAAGTTGCAAGTACCTATGGATAGATCGTTGAACCAATGTAAGAGATAACATTGGATTTGATATAGTATAGACCAAAGTGAAGAGGCTCACTTTTCAAATAACCCCAAGAGTTTGATGCAGGGGCATCTAGAAGCATTCAAAAAATTGAGGCAATTGACAGTGAAGTGGTAGGGTTGTCAGTGATAGAATGAAGTTCTATATGTTGGCTAGTTTAGTATGTGGAAAATCAGAGGTTGTGGATTAAAGGGTTTATTTTTGAGTATGTCTAGTGTTTCCATGTTAAGTTTCATAGATGCGAATGAAGATCGGATCGAGTTATGAATGTCTATGTTCTGACAGTTGTTCAGTTGTTCTAGTTGGTGTTCCTGAAGGCAGCTGATGTGGTCCTGGCAACTTGATTTGTTGCAGACATTTTTGTGGTGATTCGTGATGATTGTGGATGTTTCCAAATCATGTGTTGCTGGTCCACATTGATCTTTGTGCTCGTGACTAGTGATTTTCTTTCGTGAGTTCATATTTTCCTATTCTTGGTCGATAGGGGGTTGTAGCATGTTGTGGATCTTCGAGGAATTAATTTTGAAGGAGTTTCATGTTTGAGGAAATTGTTTTAGGTCCTTACTTTGTTGTGGCTAATGTTGGTTGGTTCATATTATAAATTTTTTATTGTTTTGGGTTGACCTATTTGGGTTTGAACGTTATCTTACTAGCCGTTGTAATTGGGCCGACCTATTAAGGGTTAAATGACTTGCGAACGATATAAATAGAAGAGAGAGGATTTGTTATGACACACATAAAGGAGGTAGATCAAGAAGGTGATCAAAGATGCGAAGTATGAAGCATGGTGATGAAGTATTCTGATAAGAAAGAATCACAGAGCAGAGGAAGTGTAGAGAAGGAGAAGTAGTCGATGGAAGATTATGGTTATATGAGTTATTTGTAACTCCTAGGTTGCGACCTAGAATCTGTTGGCTCGAGACGCATATGTAATGTGTTCGAGGATGTTGATTTGGTTCATTTCTTTGTTGTGGATGACGTTGGTTGGTTTGCATTGTAAATTGCTTATTATTTGGAGCCGACCTATTTGGGTCTACACATTATCTTACTAGCCATTGTATTTAGGCCAACTTGTTAAGGGTTAAATGATGTACAAATGATATAAATTGAAGAGAGAGGATTTGTTATGACAGAGAGGGAAGGGGGATGGATCAATAAGGTGCTCGATAATATGAAGTATGAAGCATGAGGATGAAGTATTCTGATCCAGAAGAACCTCCGAGTAGAGGGAGTGTGGAGCAGAGCAGAAGGAGTCGATGGCAGATTGTTGTGAAGATTGTCATTATTTGAGTTATTTGTAATCCTTGGGCTGCGACCTAGAATTTGCTAAGACCTAGAGGCATATGTAATGTGTTTTGAGATTATATTATAATCAGGAATGAGCTTTGAAGGCTAGGTTTCTCCCTGTTAGGGTTTTCCCAGGATATATCTTGTGTTCGGTGTTCATGAATATATTTTATCTTTCTATGGATTAACTGTTAATTTTCATTGCATATCTATTGTGATCATGGAGTTAGTGATTTAGGTTGCAAGGCTGGATAGTCCTTAATTGGATCCTCCTACCTTGACTACATCAAATGGTATCAAAGAAGGTTGTGAGTCTATTGGATAGTTGTGGATCTATTGGGAAGGAAGACAGTGTTTAAAGGAGTGAAAAACCCTAGAAGTAATAAGTGAGATCGAGGAAAGAAAGATTTGGGTAATCTTTCAAATTTAGTTGTTTATCTGATTTGTTTCAATGGAGAAGATTGGGAAGAGAATAGAGAAGGAAAATCAAACCCTAATATGTGAAAGGGATACTTTGGAGGAAGAATTGTATGAAATCAAGAAGCATAATTCATAATTGAGGGAGAGAAATGAGGAACTAGAAGCAGAGTTGGATATGTTTGAGGATGATGAAAATAAGTTTGCAAGGGTGAAAAAGAGGAATAGAGATTTGGATGAAAGTTTGAAAGAGCTTAACAAGGAGAACAATTTTCAGAAGAAGGAAATATTTGGTTTGAAGAAACATGTTGATTAGTTGGAGCAATCATTTATAGCATGCCAGAAGGAGAATGAGTATATGAGATCGAAGCCTGAACTTTGTGATGTTTGTTATGATACTAATGATTTGTGTGATGTTGCAAAAGTTTCTTTAGAAGGTGAAGTTAAAGATAATAATGTAATGAAGCCTACAATTGCTGGTGATGGTATTGGTTTCAAAATCATGAAGAGAATGAGATATGGAGGAAAAGGATTGGGAAAGCATCAATAAGGAATTATAGAGCCTGTTGAACCAATAATGAGATCCAAAAGTGAAGGCCTTGGATAAGACAAAGGTAAGAATGTAATTGCAAGTTTGAATCAAGGAAGAAAAAGTATGTATTGTTCACATTGTAATAGGCATGGACATGGAAATGAATTTTTTTGGGATCTATATCCTTGTAAGTTATGTGGTTTAAGGAATCATTCTGAGAAGATGTGTTGGGATAGAATGAGAAGGAGAAAGCCTATGATAGATTATAAGCAGATGAATTATGGATGGATTGATGGAGCAAAGTCGAAACATGTTACTGATATGCTTAGAAGATTATATAGATGGAAGAACTCATATGTTGGAGGAAAAGAGGGATCAAGATGCAGAGAAAGAAGACCTTATGCAAAGTAGAACAAGGACAATGCAGGGTACCAGAGGAGTGAAAGATAATTTTCTAGAAGAGGAACATGTTTTCAAGTTTGGAGGAAGAAAGAATCAAGCACTATGGGTTATCAAGAACCTGATGTCAGAGAATCTAATGAAAGAGAAGCAGCCAAGGATGTAGAGATAGTTTGTGTAGATGAAGAAGAGCCTAAATTATTTTGTGCAGAGGAAGGGGAACCTTTGGAGGTATTTGATTTCATAGAACCGGAAGAAGGTGAAGCATTGATCTTAAGGAGGAAGATTATGTACTAGAGCGAAGTAAATGTGAAGAAAGGAATAGAAGAAGACAATGATCTTGAGGCAACTTGTGGAGAAGGCTTGCTTAGACCACTGACTAATGAGGTAGTGCAAGGCTTGCAAGTAAACTGCCAAACCTTGACCATGACAAGATGAAGAACCCGAGGCAACTTGCAGGGTGGGCTAGCTCAGATAGCCAACCAGTGATGTAGTGCAAGGCCTGCAAGTAGAGTGCCAAACTTTGAGGAACTTGAGGCAGTTTGCAAGGTGGACTTGAACAAAATGCCGATGTTGAGGCAGTTGCAAGTGCTTGTGAATAGATAGCCAAACAAATTCAAAGAGACAACATTGCTTAGTAGAGATTGATGCAGTTTTGCAAGGTGGACTTGAACATAACGTTGACCTTGAGGCAGTTGCAAGTACCTGTGGATAGATCACCAAACTAATGCAAGAGACAACATTGGATTTGAGATAGTATAGACCAAAGTGAAGAGGCTCACTTTTCAAATAACCCTGAGAGTCTTGTGCAGGGGCATATGGAAGCACTCATAAAATTGAGGTAGTTGCAATGAAGTTAAGGTGATCCAACAACATAGCTAGTTCAGTATGTTGATGATCAGAGGTTGTGGATTAAAGGGTTTGTTGTCGAGTATGTCTAGTGTTTCCACATTAAGTTTTAGGGATCCACATGAGGATCTGATCAAGTTATAAGTATCTAAGTTCTGATAGTTGTTCAGTTGTTCTAGTTGGTGTTCCTAAAGGAAGATGATGTGATTCTAGCAAATTGAGTTGTTACGGACATCTCTGTAGTGACTCATGATGCTCATGGATGTTTCTAGATCTTGTGTTGCTAGTCCACATTGATTTTCATGCTCACGATTGGTGATTTTATTTTGTGAGTTCATGTTTTCCATGTTCTTGGCCGACAATGTGTTGTAGCGTATTGTGGGTCTTCAAGGATTAATTTTTGAAGGTGTTTCATGTTTGAGGATGTTGATTTGGGTCCTTGCTTTGTTGTGTCCGACATTGGTTGGTTTTTATTGTAAATTGCTTATTATTTTGGGTCAACCAATTTGGGTCTACACGTTATCTTACTAGCCATTATATTTGGGCTGACTTGTTAAGGGTTAAATGATGTGCAGATGATATAAATCGAAGAGAGAGTATTTTTTTATAATAGAGAGAGAAGGGGTATGGATCAATAAGGTGCTTGATAATGCAAAGTATGAAGCACGAGGATGAAGTATTCTGATCCAGAAGAACATCTGAGCAGAGGGAGTGTGGAGTAGAGTAGAAGGAGTTGATCTAAAATTGTTGTGAAGATTGTCATTATTTGAGTTATTTGTAATCCCTGGGTTGTGGCCTAGAATCTGTTTATCCCTAGACACATATGTAATTTGTTTTGAGATTATATTATAATAAGCAATGAGCTTTGAAGACTTGGTTTTTCCTTGTTAAGGTTTTCCTAGGATATATCTTATGTCTGGTGTTCATGAATATCTTTTATCTTTCTGTGGATTAACTGTTAATTTCAGTTGCATTTCTATTGTGATCATGGAGTTAGTGATTTAGGTTTCAAGGATGGATAGTCCTTAATTGGATCTTCCTACCTTGATTGCATCACAATTGATTGTGTTGTAGGTTCCTTGGAAGAAGTTTAATAGATTGAGGTGATCTGGGAAGGCATGATACAAGAAGGATAGTCTGAGGTTTGATGGAGAAAATTATTCATTGTGGAAGACTCGAATGGAGTGTCATCTGAGATGCATTGGTGAGCCTTTCTAGAACATTACAAAGAATAGATATATCAACCCACATAATGGACCTTCTACTGCAAATAAGATCAAAGATGTTGAGTACAATATCAAGGCTAAGGAAGCATTGTTGAGTGCTCTGATTGATTCCGAGATGACAAATGTAATGGATTTGAAGACTGCTTATGAGATCTTCAAAAAGTTAGAAAATTACTTTGAAGGTGATGCACATGTGAATATTGCAAAGGTACAAATCCTGAAAGGGAAATATGAAAACATGAAAATGGGTGAAGATGAGAACATCACTACCTTTATGCAGAGAGTGAATGAAATTGTGTGTAATATCAGATGTGCTGGTGGAACATTGGATGAATCGTAGATTGTTGCTAAAGTGCTTAGATCCTTTCCTACTACATATAAACACAAAGTTGCTACAATTGAGGAGATCCAAAATGTGAAAAATGTAACAAGAGACATATTGATTAGTAAGCTTACTGCTTTTGAGTTAGTGAGTTTTATTATGCTCTTTCTAAGATAGAATTTGCATTCAAAGCTACTACCTCCAAAAGGGACAAGTAGAGATATGATTCGAGAGAAAGTTCTTCTAGTTCAAGTATGAGGAAGAAATGAGACAGATTGAAGAAGAAGAAAAAGAACTAAATGAGCTTGAAGCACTTATTGTCAAAAGGGAAGCCAAAGGAGAAGGTAAGTATAAAGGAAAATTCCCTCTTAAATGATTTTCATACAATAAGATAGGTCATTTTCCCTCAAGATGTCCTGAAAGAGTTCCTAAGCCAAGACCTAACAAGCCTAGATTCCAAAGAAAATGTTATTATGTTGTTGATGAAGGTGTGACAGATGATGAATCTGATAAAGGGAATGCAAGTGAAGATGAATGGGTATTTATTGCTATCAAGGAAAATGATCCAATACCTACTAAGTCTGCTAGTTGTATGAATGTGTAGAAATCTCTTGTTGCTAAAATTAAAGAAAAGGATGAATGGGTGATTGACAATGGTTGCTCGCATCACATGATAGGTGATAAAAGTAAATTTGTGAGCTTGAAAAAGTATGATGGTGGTGTTGTAATATTTGGTGATGATAAAGTTGGTGTGATCCATGGCAGAGGATCCATTTCTCTTGATGGTAAGAATAATACTAATGATGTCTTATATGCTGAAGGTTTGAAGCATAATTTATTAAGTGTTGGACAAATGGTTGACAAGGGATATAATCTGCAATTCAAGAATGGAAAGTGTAGAATATTGGGGAATTCTAGAAATGTTATTGCTTCAAGTACAAAATCAAAAGGTAATATATTTCACCTGAATGTTGCTACTAAAAGTTGTCGGATTGCTCAAGTTGATGAAAGTTGGTTGTGGCATAGGAGATTGTGTCATGCAAAATTTGACAATATTATCAAGATAAGTTCTACTCATGTTGTGAGAGATCTTCCTAAGTTGGTGAAGCCTACTAATACCATATGCAAGGAATGTCAATTGGGGAAGCAAACTAGAGTTTCATTTTGAAGCAAACAACATGGTTCAAATGAGGTATTGGAGCTTGTGCATATTGATCTGTGTGGTCCTTCTAGGGTCAAAATTTTACAAGGAGACATGTATTTCATGTTACTCATTGATGATTATTCTAGATTGATGTGGGTTGCTTTCTTAAGAGAAAAATTTGAAGCCCTAGAGAAGTTCAAGATCTTTAAAGCTAAGGTTGAGATAGAGAAATGTTTGAAGATTAAATGTTTGAAATCAGATAGAGGTGGTGAATTCATTTCTGGTGAGTTTAATTATTTTTGTGAAGAACATGGGATAAAGAGATAGTTATCTGCACCACAGACCCCTCAGAAAAATGGAGTTATGGAAAGGAAGAACATGATAGTTCTAGATGCTACTAGGACTATGATGCTGGAAGGAAATTCCCCTCATATCTAGTGGAGAGAAGCTGTGAGTACTGCTGTGTACACTCTCAATTAGGTGCATATCAAAGGTGATACCGATAAGATCCCTTATGAGCTATGGTTTGGTCATAAGCCTATTGTTAGATACTTCAAAAATTTTGCGAGTAGATGCTACATCAAAAGAGATGAAGACATAGGAGAGTTTGATGCTAGGAGTGATGAAGGTATCTTTCTTGGTTATTCTACTAAAAGCAAAGCCTACCAGTGCTTCAACAAGAGATTAAGGAAAGTGGTTGAAAGTGCTAATGTCAAGGTTGATAAAGATACAGTTATACCATCCAGAACTTGTGGATATGATTCAGATGATCAGAATGTCATTATAGTTCAGACTCAGAATCAAGTGCAAATCATTATGGTGAATCAGGAAAGTCAAGAGGAAAGAGCTAGTGAAAATGTTGAAGTGAGAACACAAGAGCTAGAAGTTCAAGAACATCCTAAGACTCAAAGGTATGTAAGATTGAATCATTTAGAAGATCAAATTATAGGTGATAAGAACAAAGGTGATCAAACTAGGAGAAGTATTACTAAAGAATATTTTTTGATTTCAAAGACTGAGCCTAATAATGTCAATGAAGCGTGCAAAGATGAACATTGGATGGAAGTAGTGAAAGAAGAGCTACAACAAATTGAGAAGAATGATACATGGATTCTTGTTCCTAGACCTAAGGAAAAAATGTAATTGGAGCTAAATGAGTCTTTTAGAATAAACTGAATGAGCAAGGTGAAGTTGTTAGAAACAAAGCAAGGCTAGTGTGTAAAGGATATTCACAGATGGAAGGAATTGAATTTGAAGATACTTTTTCCCCTGGTGCTAGGATTGAATCTATGAGACTATTTCTTGCTTATGCTGCTTACAAAAATTTCAAGGTTTATTAGATGGATGTCAATTCAATGTTTCTAAATGGAGAACTGGAAGAAGAAGTGTATATTGAACAACCTGGTGGATTTCAATTGATTGATCAGGGAGATATGGTTTGTCAGTTGAAGAAAGCATTGTATGGACTTAAGAAAGCCCCAAGAGCATAGTATGCTAGATTGGATAAGTATCTATTGAAGCTTGGATTTAACAAAGGTACTACTGATAGTAACTTGTATTTCAAGATTGATCATGATAAGTATTTGTTTATTAAAGTCTTTGTTGATGATATCATTTTTGGAGGAGATGACAGTTTATGCATGAAGTTTGTTGATGAGATGCAGAGTGAGTTTGAGATGTCTATGATTAGAGAGATGAAATTATTTTTGGGATTGCAAATTACTTAGCTAGACAAAGGGATCTTTATATCTCAATCCAAGTATGTGAAAGAATTGCTAAAGAAGCAGAATTCCATTTCCTTATCTACTGCAGAGGCATAATACATTTTTGCTGCTAGTAATTGTACTCAAGTATTGTGGATGAAGCAGATGTTGAAGGATATCAGAGCTATGTATGATGATCCTATTGCTATATTCTATGATAATTCAAGTGCAATTAATATTTCTAAGAATTTGGTGTTGCATTCAAAGACCAAGCATATATCTATCAAGTTTCACTTTTTGAGAGAGAAGGTGAGTGAAAAGGAAGTCAAACTAGAGTATGTGCCTACTAAGGAGTAGATTGCAGATATCTTCACTAAGCCTTTGCCTAAGGATAATTTTGAGTATCTCAGAGGGAAGCTAGGGGTGATTACCCCTCCTAATCAAAACTAAGGTGCATTGAATTGCACCAGTCTGTGTATTTCATAGTCATATCTTGATCCAGATTGATGTTGTGGTGGCCGCTACTCAAGGGGAGTAGTCAAATGTTAAGATATGTGATCCAAAGCTTGTGTATGTGTATCTTTTCCATTGATGTCAAATTGGGAGAAGAGTCATGTGAAAAATCTATGTGGGGAGAAGAGTTGAGGAGAAGAGTCAAAACCTAAGGGGAGAAAGTGCCCAGAGAAAGTTGGGTTGATGGTGTTTTTCACATCATGTGTTTCCATCAATGCCAAAGGGGGAGATTTTTGGATGTTGTGGTCGTGTTTCTGATATGTGGATGTCATTGATGTCAACACTATTAGCATTAATGTAATTTGAGGTTGTATATGTCGAGGATATTGAGAAAATTGTAATAAAGAGAGTTACAAGTTGTCAAGTTCAGTTTGGCCAACATGTTGATGGCTCACTCAGTATGTTGATGATCATACATTGTGGATTAAATGGTTTCTTGTAGAGTATATATAGTTTATCCTCATTGAGTTTTAGAGATCTGTGTGAAGATTTGTTCAAGTTATGAGTATTTTTATTTAGACATTTTTTCTATTGCTTCAGTTTGTGTTCCTAAATGAAGATGTTTTGATTTTGGTAATGTGAAGTGTTGTGGATGCTTCTCTAATGATTCATGATGCTTGTGGATGTTTCTAGTTTGTGCTCTATCTTTTTTGTTGCCACATTGATCGTTGTGCTCGCAATTGATGATTTTCTCTTGTGTGTTCATGTTTTTCATGTTCTTGGCCAATTGGGTGATTGTAGCGTGTTGTGTATCTTCGTGGAATAATTATTGAAGGAGTTTCAAATTCAAGGATGTTTTTTTGGGTTGTCACTATGTTGTGGCTGACTTTGGTTGATTCGTATTGTAAATTATTTATGTTTTGGGCTGACAGTTTGTATTCATTTTATATCTTATTTGGAGCCGACATGTAGATGATGTTATCTCTTGTTGCAAATATATAAGAGAATTTTTTTTATCATTTGAGAAAAATATGTGTGTGAAGTGTGCGAGTCTTGTGTGCGAATAAAGTTTTAATCATTCAAAGGTAGAAGAAAAGTGTGAAGAGTGAGCAGATTTTTTGTGCTTAACCAGAATTGTAATCAAGCATGATCAGATGTTATTTTCTCAATTCAATTTGATGGATGTAATCAGAATCTTTCTATAAGACAGTGGGTCTTCCTTGGGTAGTAAGCCTTGTTGTATTTGAGCAGTGAGCTCTAGGTAGTGTGTCTGAATGCATGTGCATTCTAATTTATTCTCTTATACTTTTAACAGGGTATAATCTTGTGGACTGACCTCCACCATGGTTTTTCCCCTAAGAGGGTTTCCACATAAAAATCTTGGTGTTATGTGTGTTTCTGATACATTGATGATTTATGCTTTCATGGTTGTTAATCAGATTTGAGATAAGGTTAATAAGTTTAATAAGTTTGAAATTTTGTGACAACTGATTCCCCCCCCTCTCAGTTTTCTGCCCTTATGTTTCCAACAATTGGTATCACAGATTCTAGGTTGTAGCCTAGGAAAAAGTTAGAAACCTTATAAACTGTTTATTGTTTAGGGCTGACCTATTTGGGTCTGCACATTATCTTACTAGCCAACTTAATTGAATCCACCTACCTTGACTATCCTTAATTGGATCCTCTTCATTTTCCTTCTTCATCAAAGCTACCCAAGTGTCAAACCTAACCTAATGTAGGGGCATCTAGAAGCATTCAAGAAATTGAGGCAATTGCATTTAAGTTCAGTTTAGCCAAGAATGTGGCTAGTTCAATATGTTGATGAGTAGAGGTTTTGGATTAAAGGGTTTGTTGTCAAGTATGTCTAGTGTTTTCATGTTAAGTTTTAGGGATCCGCATGAGGATCTGATCGAGATATGAGCATATGAGTTGTGACAGTTGTTAAGTTGTTCTAGTTGGTGTTCCTGAAGGAAGATGATGTGATTCTGGCAACTTGAGTTGTTGCAAAAGTATTTGTGGTGATTTGTGATGCTTGTGGATATTTCTAGATCATGTATTGTTAGTAGGAGGATCCAATTAACACCATTTGATGTAGTCAATTAACATGATCTAGAAGTAGGAGGATACAATTAACACCATCCAATGCAGTCAAGGTAGGAGGATCCAGTTAAGGATTGTCCAGCCTTGCAACATAAGTTACTAGCTCCATGATCATAATAGATATGCAATGGAAATTAAAAACTAATCCATAGAAAGATAAAAGATATTCATGAACACTGGACACAAGATATATCCTAGGAAAACCCTAGTAGGGAAAAACCCAACCTTCAAAGCTCATTCCTCATTATAATATAATCTCAAAACACAGTACATGTGCCTCTCAGGTTTAACAAATTCTAGGTCGCAGCCTAGGGATTACAAATAACTCAGATGATGAAATCTTCACAACAATCTACCATTGACTCCATTTCCTGCTCCACACTCCCTCTACTGAGAGGTTCTTCTAGATCAGAACACCTCATCCCCATGCTTCATACTTTGCACTATCGAACACCTTATTGATCCATCCTCTCTCTTCTATTTATATCATTCACAAATCATCTAACCCTTAACATGTTGGCCCAATTACAATGACTAATAATATAACATGCAAACCCAAATAGGTTGGCCCCAAACAATAAACAATTTACAATGTGAACCAACCAACGTCGGCCACAACAAAGCAAGGACCCAAAATAACATCCACAAACATGAAATGCCTTGAAAATCGATTCCTCAAAGATCCACAACACGCTACAATGCCCTGTCATCCAAGAACAGGAAAACATGAAGTCACAAAATAAAATCACTAGTCGTGAGCACAAAGATATGTGTGGACCAATAACACATGATCTAAAAACATCCACAATCATCACAAATCACCATAGAAATGTCTGCAACAACTCAAGTTGCCAAAATCACATAATCGTCCTTCATGAACACCAACTAGAACAACTGAACAAATATCAAAACTTAGATACTCATAACTCGATCAGATCCTCATGCGGATCCCTAAAACTTAATATGGAAACACTAGACATACTCAACAACAAACCCTTTAATCCACAACCTCTGATGATTAACATACTGAACTAGCCACACTACTGGCTAAACTAAACTTCATCGCAACTATCTCAATTTCTTGAATGCTTCAATATGCCCCTACATCAAATTCAAGGGGTTATTTGAAAAGTGAGCCTCTTCACTTTGGTCTATACTATATCAAATCCAAATTTATCTCTTGCATTGGATGTTTCTAGATTGTGTGTTGTTGGTCCACATTGATCTTCATGCTCGCGATTGGTGATTTTCTTTTGTGAGTTCATGTTTTCCATGTTCTTGGCTAACAGGGTGTTGTAGCGTGTTGTGGATCTTCAAGGAATAAGCTTTTGAAGATGCTTCATGTTCGAGGACGTATTTGGTCTTTTCTTTGTGGTGGCCAACATTGGGTGATTCATATTGAAAATTGTTTATTGTTTGGGGCTGACCTATTTGGGTATGCACATTATATTATTAGTTGTTATAATTGGGCTAACATGTTAAGGGTTAGATGATTTTCAGATGATATAAATAGAAGAGAGAGGATTTTTTACAGGGGATAGTAGGGGATGGATCAATAAGGTGTTCGATAGTGTGAAGTATAAAGCATGAGGATGAGGTGTTCTGATCTAGAAAAAACTCTGAGCAAAGGGAGTGCGGAGCAAGAAATGGATTTCATGGTAGATTGTTGTAAAGATTGTCATCATTTGAGTTATTTGTAATCCCTAGGTTGCGGCCTAGAATTTGTTAAGCCTGAGAGGCATATGTAATGTGTTTTGAGAATATAATATACTAAGGAATGATCTTTGAAGGTTGGGTTTTTCCTTGTTAGGGTTTTCCCATGATATATCAAGTGTCTGGTGTTCATGAATATCTTTTATCTTTTGTGGATTAGCTGTTAATTTATGTTGTGTATCTGTGTGATCATGGAGTTAGTAATTTAGGCTCTAAATTTGGACTGTCCTTAATTAGATCCTCCTTCCCTTGACTGCATTAAATGGTTTTAGAGTTGGTTGTGAGTCAATTAGCTTGTTGTGGATTTGTTGGGAAGGAAGATAGTGTTGAAATAAGTGTGAAACCCTAGAAGAAATATCAAGGAAAGAAGATTTGTGAAAGCATTCGAGTTTAGTTGTTTATTTGAGTTGTTTCAATGGGGAAGATTAGGAAGAGGATGAAGAAGGAAAATGAAACCCTAATATACAAAAGGGATACTTTGGAGGAATAATTGTGTGAAATCAAGAAGTGTAATTTAGAATTGAGGGACAGAAATGAAGAACTAGAAGCAAAGCTAGATATGTTTCAGGATGTTGAAAATAAATTCGCATGGGTGGAAAAGAGGAACAAAGATCTGGAGGAAAGTTTGAAAGAGCTGAACAAAGAGAATAGTTTGTAGAAGAAGGAAATATTTGGTTTGAAGAAACATGTTGATCAGTTGGAGCAATCACTTATAGCATGCCAGAAGGAGAATGAGAATCTAAGATCCAAGTCTGAATTTTGTGATGTTTCTTGTGATACTAATGATTTGTGTGATGTTGCAAAAGTTTCTTTAGAGGGTGAAGCTGAAGATAACAATGTAATGAAGCCTAAAATTGTTGGTGATGGTATTGGTTTCAAAATCATGAAGAGAATGGGATATGAAGGAAAAGTATTGGGAAATCATAAGCAAGGAATTAAAGAGCTTGTTGAACCAATAATGAGATCCAAAAGTGAAGGTCTTGGATATGACAAAGGTAAGGATGTTATTGCAATTTTGAATCAGGGAAGAAAATGTATGTATTGTTCACATTGTAATAGGAATGGACATGAGAAGGAATTGTGTCGGGATCTATATCCTTGTAAGTTATGTGGATTAAGGAATCACTCTGAAAAAATGTGTTGGGATAAAATGAGAAGGAGAAATCCTAGAATCATTTGTAAGTAGATGAATTATGGATGGATTGATGGAGAAAAATGGAAACATGTTACCTGTATGCTTAGAAGATTGTACAGATGGAATAACTCATATGTTGGATAAAAAGAGGGATCAAGATGTAGAGAAAGAAGACCTTATGCGGACTAGAACAAGGAAAATGTAGGGTGCCATAGGAGTGAAAGATGATTTGCTAGAAGAGGAACCTATTTTCAAGTTTGGAGGAAGAAAGAATCAAGCACTATGGGTCATCAAGAACCTAATATTAGAGAAGATAATGAAAGAGAAGCAGTAAAGAATGCAAAGATACTTGGTGTAGATAAAGAAGAGCCTAAATTAGTTTATGCAGAGGAAGGGGAACCTTTGGAGGTATCAGATTTCATAGAACCAGAAGAAGGTGGCACATTGATCTTGAGGAAGTTTATGTACTAGAGCGAAGTAAATGTGCATAAACGAATAGAAGAAGACAATGATCTTGAGGCAGCTTGCAGAGATGGCTTGCTCAAATCACTGACTAGTGAGGCAATGCAAGGCTTGCAAATAGACTACCAAACCTTGACCATGACAAGGTGAAGAACCTGAGGCAACTTGAAAGGTGGGCTTGCTCAAACTGCCAACCAGTGAGGCAGTGCAAGGCCTGCAAGTAGAGCACCAAACTTTCAAAAACTTGAGATATTTTGTAGGGTGGAATTGAACATAATTTGTACCTTGTGGAAGTTGCAAGTGCCTATGACAAAATCACTGAATCAATTCAAAGAGACAATGTTGCTTAGTAGAGATTAAGGCAGTTTTGCAGGGTGGACATGAACAAAATGCTGACCTTGAGGCAGTTCCAAGTACCTCTGGACAGATCACCGAACCAATGCAAGAGATAACATTGGATTTGATATACTATAGACCAAAGTGAAGGGGCTCACTTTTCAAATAACCCTAAGAGTTAGATGCAGGGGCATCCAAAAGCATTCAAGAAATTGAGGCAGTTGCAATGAAGTTCAATTTAGCCAACAACGTGGCTAGTTCAGTATGTTGATGATTAGAGGTTGTGGATTAAAGGGTTTGTTGTTAAGTATGTCTAGTGTTTCCACGCTAAGTTTTAGGGATCCACATGAGGATATGATCGAGTTATGAGTAACTAAGTTCTGACAGTTGTTAAGTTGTTCTAGTTGGTGTTCCTGAAGGAAGATGATGTGATTTTGGAAACTTGAGTTGTTGCAAATGTCTTTGTGGTGATTCGTGATGCTTGTGGATGTTTTGAGATCATGTCTTGTTAGTCCACTTTGATCTTCATGCTTGCAATTGCTGATTTTATTTTGTGAGTTCATGTTTTTCATGTTCTTGGCCGACAAGGTGTTGTAGCGTGTTGTGGATCTTCGAGGAATAATTTTTGAAGATGCTTCATATTCGAGGATGTTGTATTGGGTCTTTGCTTTGTGGTGGCTGATGTTGGGTGGTTCGCATTGAAAAAAATTATTGTTTCGGGTTGACCTATTTGGCTCTATATGTTATATTATTAGTTGTTGTAATTGGGCCTGTTAAGGGTTAGATATTGATTTGTTGATGATATAAATAGAAGAGAGTCCTAATTTGTTACATGCGATAGTAAGGGATGGATCAATAAGGTGTTTGATAGTGCAAAGTATGAAGCATGGGGATGAGGTGTTCTGATATGAAAGAACCTCTGAGTAGAGGGAGTGTGGAGTAAGAAATGGATTCTATTGGAACTGTAAAAATCTGATGTTTTCACATGTTGGTTTTACTCATAAACTTCTAGATTTGGTCCTACCATGTGCATATTTCACCCATATTTTGCCATATTTCCCCATAGAATCCATTGAGTCATGCATTTTTACATTATGGTTCCTATCGGCGTGAGAATACCATTGTCTCCTTGGCCCATTGTGCATTTTCTACTAACATGAGTCTTTGTTGCCTTTCAGCAAGACTCATTTGATGTCACAGCGATCAAAATTTTCTTGTAGGCACCGTTTGGCAGGATCTCTTCATGGTCTCGACGACAGAGGATGATTCACATTTCGGTAGGAGTCTGGATCGTCAATATAATGTTTCACCAAGTGCTTTATGTCTTGGCAATCGGCTTGAATGAGGCTACATCGACATGAGTTGCAGTGTCGGTACAATGTCCTAGCGAATTCTTGGGGTCTCACCGACAAACACATTAATGTTCACTTTGGCCTAACATGCTGCTTTTGGTGCAAAGTCATAGCGATTTCATTTTGTCACACTGACTGGCAACTAAAAGAATAGCTCGATGAGAGATAAGGTTCTCGATAAGAAGTCTCGGCAAGTGACCTTCGGTCTCGCCGATGGAAAACAAAAGGTCTCTGTCGGTATGTGTATTAAATTCTCTTGGCAATCTCATGTGTGCTTGGGGTGTTTCGATATGACATAACCTAATCTACGTGATGTCCCCTTGATGGTGAAATGTCACAGCGACATACAAAAGGAAAAAGGGGGTTTCGTGGAAAGGTAATGAAATCTGCAAGAGGTCTCTCCGATACCATTAAGTTATAGTGACAGTGAATGAAACAAAGGTGTTGCTCGGTAAGAAAATACTCGTATCTCAACGACTGGTAAATACAATAGGGAAATACATATCGGTAACACTTGGGGTGGTCTACGAGAGGTTTCCCTGATATCATAGGGCTATAGCGAAACACAAAGGGGACATAAGGATACTTATTGACTTCGGCATAGTGAACAAATGGTCACAGCGAAAGCGAACAACACAAAGAATAGAGGAACACGGGATGACTAATGATTCACGATTGAATTTCCTTCAGCATACTTTCTGGTTGTCTCAGCGACTGTTCCATTGGTGATTAATAAAGATTCAAACACTATGGCCGACATGTGAATTTCTAAAATACCGTTGTAGGTCGACATGAAATTTTCTCGAATACTATGGTTGGCCGACATGAATTTGAAATGATATGTTTCCTGATGCTGGTGTATAAATATGCACTCCTGATTGTAATCGAGACATTAGATTTTAGATCAGATCTTAGAATAGATACAATAGATTAGGAATGGACACAGTAGAATAAAGTTCTCATTCCAGAGACTATGTTGTATGTTTTCAAATGGTGATTTCAATGAAATTCAGCTGGTGTGGTAGTTTATTTCTGATATTAATTGTTTGTTGAGTTTATTGAAAAGTATTGCTAAGTTGTCTCCAAGTTGATTCTTTCTGGTTGTTTAAATTGAGGTAACAAGTTTATTTTTGGTTTATCAGTGCACATTTTCTCTATCTGTGTGGTTAATTAACCGTTTCTCTCAAGGAGAGATTAAATCCTTTTGGTTGATCACAGTAATCAAGGAGATTCATTTGGATTATTAAAGTAGAGCTTAGTAGTCATAATCTTGCATGTTTATACAAGTTGTAACAGAACATATGCTAGCAATTTGATTTTTTGCTAGAATAAGTTGCTCACTTCTATTTCATTTGACTCTACATACCCAATAAGGCACTGGTCTCTGCAATTTCATCATTTGGATTCATTCAGTTTCTTTACATCTGTTTTACATTTGTTAATTCAACACTTTAGGATTTAGATAAGAAGATTATTATTGCTATCAAGTTTGAATTCGTTTGTTTACTTCCATTTTCCATTCGTGGAAAAATCATTGCAAGCGGGATAATCATAAGTTAAGTCTGCCCAATTCAGAAAGGTACACCCACCTAGGTTTGGCAGCACCTGAAGAGTAGAAGTTTGAGTTCTCTTGACCTTGTCTGTTACCCTAAAACGTATCAAGAGATTGGCAGCCTCTTGAGGCATTCAGCCTGCATTTTTGAGAGCTAACAAATTGGCAACTCCACTGGGGAATTACATTAGAAAATTTGGTTGACACCATCATATAGAGTTGGTGAAGAAAAGGTTATAATTGGAGAAGTTTCAGAAAGAGTGATTCCACTGGGGAAAAGATAAAAAAATTATCATTTTTCCTACTTTTGGAAAAGTAGATGGCGACTCTGAAAAAAGTTTGATGAAGAATGGAATTTGTATATGGAACGAATGATTACACAAATGCAGGAAGTTATTGGGACCCTCAAGTGCCTGATGATACAATTAGGAGTTTCTACAATGGTGGCGCTACATGTCATGCATAGCAGAGCACTTATTCTCCACAACCATCAAAGCAAGTAAGTGTTTATCCAGTCCCTCCTGGACAAAGTTTGGCTAGTTATCAAGAATGTCAATGTGATCAGTGTCAAGTGCAATGTGAATGTGATCAATGTCAAGTGCAGCGCAACTCTAGCCCACTTGGAGATGTTAGTTAGAATCTACAAAAAGGTATGCATCGAAACCAACGATCTAAAGATGATGAATATTTCAAAAATCTTTTGGATGACTTTCTTGGTATAAGGATATATAGAGGAGAATCTGGGCACTCTTTGCTCTATAGAATGATTGATATTTGTAAGAAAATACCTATTAAATTCCCACCTAGTAGGTCTGACATCATTATGCAGTTCATGAAAGTGTATGAGCCAAACCCAGTATATTGGCCTGAATCATACATACCAATTTATTTAGATCAACTAGTTGAATGGGTTGATATTGTAGACAGGAAAAGATATGAAGATAATTGTGACATCATTGATGAAGATAGAGATATTGATCAAACAATGTATCCAATAAAAGATGAGACGTGCAAGTCAGAATGACTCATGTGATAGCTTGCATGATGAAGATGAAGGTACAAGATATCTCTCTTGCATAACAGATTGTGACAGGGAAAGCAGTATGTGTTATGATGGAGCTAGTGGGTATTCATATTTTGATGATGAACCTGAGGATTTTGATCTACAGTCAAGGGATTCTTCTACCTCTTATGAAGATCAGGATGAAGAGGTAATGGGAAATGTTGATTCATTTGATAGCAAGTATATAATACCTCTAGTTGCAGTTGAAAGAAATGAGGACACGTTCGATGAAGAAGAGGTTTGTATATTTGAAAATAGTTCCCAAATTTTTTCAGGCCCATTGTATGATGAAGATTTAAAAGAGGATCATATAATGTTTTGCAAAGGTTTGCCCAAGAATGAATTTTAGGTATTTTCAGATCCACTTGATGTTGAGAAAAGGGTATTTTTAGATGAACAAGGGGATGTGTCAAGTTATGGAATAAATGACTGTGCTGGTAATGTTCCTGATTTTCCATTCTCTAATGATCCTGGGCCTCTTTTTGATGATGACAAAAGTGATGAGTATGACTATAATAATGAAAATGTGGAAACTTGTTTACTCAACAGTGAACAAATTTCAGATTTATTAACTCTTAATTATCAGAGATATATACATAAGGGTGATCTTGAAGCTTTGTGTCCAGTTGATGGTGAAAATTTTGGAGTTGACCAAATGCATGTGTCTGTTCAAGAAGAGGTATATGATCTTGAAATTTCTAATTCATGTGAAGAAGATGTTTATTTGCATGCCAAGGATGATAGAATTCCATATTTGATTGGTTCATATATGCTTAATATTGATGATATAAGTTATAATCCAATGTTGTATCCGATTGGTATTGTTAAAGAGGTGCAAAAGGTTTTAGATTTGTATGTTTCAGATAGTGTTGATATGTCAGAAATTTTTGTTTCTCAAGAGAGGCACTTAGATGGTCAATTTTCAATACAGTTGGGAGAGTGTTTCATAATTCATAATAGTAAGAGAGATAATATAAGAAGTTGTATCGAATATGCATGCATTTTGTATGTTGAAAATATTAGGGGTTTGTCCCATGATGATGAAGAATTTGAATTGTAGGATGGTGCAAGGATTTTGGGCCAAACCGAGCATGATGACACTCTAAGAACTTGCAATAATAGTGACAGGAAAGATTGCATGAGTATCTTCAAGAAGAATCTGATGAACTCAAGACAAAACTAGGTATTTGATAGGGGAAAATATGGTTGGAGTTTCAGATTTTAACAGCTCGGAACAGGTGATGATGAATCAAAGAGGATTAAGGGTTGCCAGTGCATGGACAACTCTTGCTTGTCCTCTTTAAAATTCTTTTCCATGCATAGTAGTTTAGGGTTTTGGTTCACCTCCATCTTGCATTCATTTTTCATTCATTCCATCATGCTATTTTCCCATTTCCATTTTGCTCATTTTGTGTTTGGTCTGCTCACCCAAAGATTTTGGATCCTTGCAATGATCTCACTATCATTCATCCCCAAATGGAGCCACTATTGGAACTATAAAATATGATGTTTTCACATGTTGGTTTTACTCATAAACTTCTAGATTTGGTCCTACCATGTGCATATTTCACCCATATTTTGCCATATTGCCCCATAGAATCCATTGAGTCATGCATTTTTACATTCTGGTTCCTATCGGCATGAGAATACCATTGTCTCCTCGACCCATTGTGCGTTTTCTGCTAACATGAGTTTGTGTTGCCTTTCGGCAAGACTCATTTGATGTCACAACGATCAAAATTTTCTTGCAGGCACCGTTCGACAGGATCTCTTCATGGTCTCGGCAACAGAGGATGATTCACATTTCGACAGGAGTCTGGTCATCCATATAATGTTTCACTGAGTGCTTTATGTCTCGGCGACCGGCTTGAATGAGGCTACATCGGCATGAGTTGTGGCATTGGTACAATGTCCTAGCGAATTCTTGGGGTCTCACCGACAAACACATTAATGTTCGCTTTGGCCTAACATGCTGCTTTCGGTGCAAAGTCATAGCAATTTCATTTTGTCACACTGACTGGCAACTAAAAGAACAACTCGATGAGATATAAGGTTCTCGATAAGAAGTCTCGGCAAGTGACCTTCGGTCTTGCCAATGGAAAACAAAAGGTCTCTGTCGATATGTGTATTAAATTCTCTTAGCGATCTCATGTGTGCTCAGGGTGTTTCGATATGACATAACCTAATCTACGTGATGTCCCCTCGATGGTGAAATGTCACAGCGACATACAAAAGGAAAAAGGGGGTTTCGGGGAAAGGTAATGAAATCTGCAAGAGGTCTCTCCGATACCATTAAGTTACAATGACAGTGAATGAAACAAAGGTGCTGCTCGGTAAGAAAATACTCGTATCTCAACGATTGGTAAATACAGTAGGGAAATACATATTGATAACACTTGGGGTGGTCTACGAGAGGTTTCCCCGATATCACAGGGCTATAGTGAAACACAAATGGGACAAAAGGATACTTATTGACTTCAGCATAGCAAAAAAATGGTCACGGTGAAAGTGAACAACATAAAGAATAGAGGAACACGGGATGACTAACGATTGATGATTGAATTTCCTTCGGCATACTTTCTGGTTGTCTCAGCGACTGTTCCATTGGTGATTAATAAATATTCAAACACTATGGCCGACATGTGAATTTCTAAAATACCCTTGTAGGCCGACATGAAATTTTCTCGAATACTACGGTTGGCCGACATGAATTTGAAATGATATATTTCCTGATGCTAGTGTATAAATATGCACTCCTGATTGTAATGGAGACATCAGATTTTAGATCAGATCTTAGAATAGATATAGTAGATTAGGAATGGACACAGTAGAATAAAGTTCTCATTCCAGAGACTATGTTGCATGTTTTCAAATGGCGATTTCAATGAAATTTAGCTGGTGTGGTAGTTTATTTCTGATATCAATTGTATGTTGAGTTTATTGAAAAGTATTGCTAAGTTGTCTCCAAGTTGATTCTTTCTAGTTGTTTAAATTGAGGTAACAAGTTTATTTTTAGTTTATCAGTGCACATTTGTTGTATCTATGTGGTTAATTAACTGGTTCTCTCAAGGAGAGATTAAATCCTTTTGGTTGATCACAGTAATCAGGGAGATTCATCTGGATTATTAAAGTAGAGCTTAGTAGTCATAATCCTGCATGTTTATACAAGTTGCTAACAGAACATATGCCAGCAATTTGATTTTTTTCCAGAATAAGTTTCTCACTTTTGTTTCATTTGACTCTGCATACCCAATAAGGCACTGGTCTCTGCAATTTCATCATTTGGATTCATTTAGTTTCTTTACATTTGTTTTACATTTGTTAATTGAGCACTTTAGGATTTAGATCAAGAGATTATTATTGCTATCAAGTTTGAATTCGTTTGTTCACTTCCATCTACCATTGTGGACAAATCATTTCAAGCAGGATAATCATAAGTTAATTCTGCCCAATTCATAAAGGTACACTTGCCTATGGTTGGTAGCACCTAAAGAGTAGAAGGTTGAGTTCTCTTGACATTGTCTGTTACCCTAAAACGTATCAAGAGATTGGCAGCCTCTTGAGGCATTCAGCCTGCATTTTTTAGAGCTAACAGATTCGATGGAAGATTGTTGTGAAGATTGTCATCGTTTGAGTTATTTTTAATCCATGGTCTATGGCCTAGAATCTGTTAAGCCCGAGAGGCATATGTAATGTGTTTTTATAATATAATATAATGATGAATGAGCTTTGAAGGTTGGGTTTTTCCCCATTAGGCTTTTCCTAGGATATATCTTGTGCCTGGTGTTCATGAATATCTTTTATCTTTATGTGGATTAGCTATTAATTTTCATTGTGTATCTATGTGATCATGGAGTTAGTAATTTAGGCTGCAAGTTTGGATTGTCCTTAATTCGATCATCCTACCCTTGACTACATCAAAAAGGTTGGAACAAATTGAAATAGAGCTGAACAGTATTGGACAAAATTTGAACATGCTTCAGGATCAAGATGGTGCAATTAAGAAAAGGATTCAAGAATAACAGATAGAGCATACAAATGTTCAAAACACCAGAAAAAAGATTGTTGACACCTTTTGGAAAGTAAAGGACATAACAAAATACAGGCTGGAACAATTAATTGAGATACTGAGGAAAGGGTATTTGGTTGATTGATTTCCTGTCTAACAGTGCAAGAAGGCCGACTAAGTGAATGTAGTGTGTTGCGGATATTCAAGGAGTAATTATTTAAGATAATTTGAGTTTGAGGATGGTTTTTTGGTCCTCACTATGTTGTGGCTGACTTTGGCTTGTGTGCATTGAAAATCATTTGTGGATTAAGCCAATGGTTGTTAAATATTTTATGCTTTATTGAAGTCAGCATGTGGATGATTAAATATTTTGTTACAGATATATATAAGTGATCATTTTGATGTGTGAATGTTTGTAAAGTGTGTTGATGTATGTAGAAAAATTCAGAAGGGTTGTAGAGAAATTATGGATAGTTTCACTTGTGCATAAAAGGATTTTTTGATGCAAGTTAAAGCAGATAGAGCAGAAGAGTAGAATCAGACAAAAGGTCAAGAAAGTGATTAATGTGCTTAAATAGAACTGTAGTCAGGCATTGGTAGATGTTATTCCTTTAGTTCAAATCTTCTGGATGTAATCCAAATCTTTGTAAGATAGTGAGTCTTCTATTTGTATTTTAGTAGTGAGCTCTAGGAAATGTGCTTGAATGTATGTGCATTCCCCATTTGTAAAACACTTAAATATTTGAGTACTCAAATTGTGGATTGACCTCCACCATGGTTTTTCCCCTAACAAGGTTCCCACGTAAAAATACTTGTGTTAGCAACATGGGGAAAGGTACAACCTATCTTGCAATCATGGAATTCCACAAGACCACATTTCTTTAAGGCATTGGATCCAAAAATTCATCTGAGCATTGACAAGCTAGTGAGCTCACTAGCTTGTCAATGTGATAGGGTTGACAAGGTAGGGGTAGCATGCAAAAAATGCCTAATAGAAATGGGGATGTACATCACTGTGGCACCCTATGCTGCATGAAAAAAAATCCGAATAGAAATGGGGTGTCACAGTGATGTACCAAGGTAGGGGCAGCATGAAAAAATTCCTCATAGAAATGGGGATGTACATCACCGTGACACCCCATTTTTATGAGGCATTTTTTCTTGCTGCCCCTACCTTGGTACATCACCATGACACCCCATTTCTATGAGGCATTTCTTCATGCAACCCCTACCTTGTCAACCCTACCACATTGACAATCTAGTGAGCCATTAGCTTGTCAATGTGGTAGGGTTGACAAGGTAGGGGCTGCATGAAAAAATGCCTCATACATCACTGTGAAACCCCATTTCTATGAGGAAATCACCATGAAACCCCATTTATATGAGGCATTTCTTCTTGTAGCCCCTACCTTGTCAACCCTACCACATTGACAAGCTAGTGAGCTCACTAGCTTGTCATGGGTACCAAATTTTGCATACATGTCTACCAAAACATTATTGTCAAACAATTCGCATGCCTTGTCCATGCTTCCATTTTGAGCCTATTGATAGGCCAAAACTGGGGTAAATAATGAAATGGGTTTGATGTATAATAACGGATTTTAGTTTAGTCTATACATGTCAATCTAGGGGCCGTAATCTTGTGAAAGCTATTGTGGCAATCTGCACAAGGGTTGAGAGTCATGAGATGAGTGGTTATGAATGCAGCCTATGAAAATAAACCTTTAGAAAATAAAACTAATTATAGCGACAAGAATTTTCACTTCCTGGCGACAAAAGCTATTAACTACAACAAAAACTGAATAGCTTTGAAAATAATCTATGATAAATAAACTACACAAATATTTGAATTTCAAGTAATAGATACATTCAACAGTGAATTGATCGGACTAAATAAATATCAAATCTTTCAGAATTTAAAATGAGATTGAATCAGGAACTAGTTATGCTCTATAGCTTAATTTGCTTAACACAAAACACACCACAACATATGAATTTTAACTAATTCAAATATAAAACAATCTCACTGAGTGTTCTAAGAGTAGGCCCTTCCTCTGGTTCGCAAGGTGAGCTGAAAGAAAATGTTTTCTACATTAGACTGATCAGTACAATGAAGCTTTTATTTCTTAGAATTAATACAGAAGGAAAAATCATCCTTTACAACTATTTCTTATGCTACTTATATACGCAGCTTGTAGCAATTACATATAAGAATAGATAGTTTGTTGTGGGCTATGGCCAACAAACTATAATGCAACATTTCTCATGAAATAAATTAAAATGGTTCAGTTATACTGGTGATTAAAAATAGAAGACATGAATAACTTTTATTTTTTCTAGCTAGCAAGATTCTCATCCATTATTGGATTCCATATACCAAATACCGCGGGCTACAATATGGTAGTGTTGAAGTGGCTGCAATGATGTGGTGATGTGAAAATATGTTGTTGCATAAATGATAGTGGTGATGATGAAGATATCTTAGCATGGTATAGAAGGAACCATATAAAATTTGCCATTAAATAAAATATGCACAATCAACATCATGATGTGGTGATGTGAAAATATGTTGTTGCATAAACGACAGTGGTGATGATGTGGATATCTTAGCATGGTATAGAAGGAACTAAATAAAATTTGCCATTAAATAAAATATGCACAATTAGCATCAAGAGGGAACTTGGGAACTGTTTAAACTCGAGCTAGCCACAACAGTAAGCACAAGCTATATTCTTGTGAGGAAAATGATAGGAAGGTTCCCATGAAGAAGGTGACAGGAGGATTAGGAAGTTCATGTAATTTGTATGTTGTAAGCTTGATTTTCCCAAGGCTTGAAATTATAATTCTTATTAGTAAAGACAATCAATAATTAATTTTCATATTTTATCCAAAAACTATATTAAATACCACTTATATATATATAATCATATGCAGTTCATAAAATGGTAAAATGGTATGATATAGAATGGAAATAGAATGTGGGAATGGGTATGAAGGTGCATGAAATAGGATAAAATGACATAAAATGGGACATAATTGGATCGCATCACCTATCTTGCAATCATGGCATGCCACATGACCACATTTCTTTAAGGCATTCCATCCAAAAATTCATGTGACCTTTGTCTATGATAGAAATACTCTTCTACATGATGATTGCAAGTATTTTGTTTGAAGCCTTGAATGACATGTATTTCATTTATTTGTATGGATTTTTTTTTTGAACTAATATTTGTCTCATAATCATGCAATAGGTAAAATTATCCACCATGCCAAGGAAACGAAGAAGAAATAAACCAATAGAGGAAGATTACAAAACTGATAAAGCAAATAAAAAAGAATGGATGATGGAATATCGTCAGAAGAAGAAATTGGATACGATTGACGAAAACAAGCCATTGCAGCACAAAGGGAATGAATGTGAAAGCATCATTTTAAGATAGATTTGAATACCATAGTTGGAGACACACCCTCTACCACAAGTGAATACGAAGGGACACCATATACCACAAGTAAATATGGAGGGACACCATCTACCACAAGTGAATATGGAGGGACACCATCCACCACATCTCAAGTTGAGAGTACATCATCACTTGCATTTGATGAAGTAGGTATGCCATCATCCCCATGTCAACCTCAAGGTATGTCTTCCATTCCACCCTCGATGGAAGGTACACGATCTAGCCCATCTCACTTAAATATTGATGAAATTCCTAATGTTGAGATGCATGTACATAGGAGAACACCTAAAATTTTGCATAGAAAGCCAAAGTATTTGATTAATATTGATGAGAATATTTTTCAGCCAATGGAAGGTAAGATTCTAGAATGCACTTGTAGAAGATATGCTAATAAGATTTGTAAATTTTTCTTTGAAAGTCTAAATGAGATACAAAGATGCCAACTATTTGTTGAAATGATGCGAGGTATACAATATAAAAACATCATAAAGATTCTTGGGTTGAGAACATCGAATGCTTCAAGTGAAAATATTTTTGTGAAGAATCTAATGGATACTTATGGGAGTGTGGGTAAGACCTCACACTCAAAGGATAGTAATGTTACCTAACGTGTCATTACATCGAATTTGGTAAGCAGTCAAATAAGGAGATATCGTCTCATTAGAAAGATGAGTCAACAACTGAGAATTAATAAAAAATATTTATCAAGAGCAGTTCAAAGGTGCCAAAGAATTGAGGGCATCGATTCAAATGAATTATAGGAACTCTTAGAGAGACTCCCATGAAAAGATAAACCAGTTGTTGAAGTATTGAGAAAACTAATTGAAGACTATTGTAAGGATAACACAAGTCCATCTCTGAATCAAAGGGATGTGGTAAGAAGAAGAATCGGTAGTCAAAACCATGAGCCACATCCAAAGAATTTTTTGGATACAATTCCAACCCAATTTTTTCATAAATTACTAGTAGAGTTTGGGAAGTATAAAATAGTGGCATACATTACAAAATATGGCAATCAAGAAAAAATTGTGATTTGGTTATTTAGAAGATTCTAGTGTATCAGTTTATGTCTAAATTTCATGACAATATAGTGTATGAGTATGCAAGGAATACCCATAGTGCTTGATGGTTGGACTTGCAATTCAAGTTATGCAAGGACACCTTTCCAGTTGGTAGCATAGTGTTAGTGGTTGACTTTGCAGAGAACTACACTCTACAACCACAATGTGAGGTGTAGTCATAATATTATAACTCCACACATGTTTTTATTTTTGTGCACAAAGCATTCATTCATGCAGCTAATAGTACAGAGGACCAAAGGAAGGTATTGAGGGAGTACCAATTTTATATTAGTGATGATCACACACATTCTCTAGAGTTCATGAAAGGTTGATTCCAATTGTTCTACAATGATTTGGCTCAGAGGGGCATAACATATGATCAACATATCATATAGTCAAATAACTGTGTAGTATAGTTCAAGATCTTGCACATGTTCTACTAGTTGAGCAGGATGCATGTCATTCCAGGTATTCAACATATGTGGAACTTTTGTGAGGCTAGGTATGGAAAGGGGGAGCATGATGGTGCAGGAGCATGTGTGAAAAGAGCATTAGCACAAGAAGAGTTAAAGTATAAATACAATACAAAGTTTATAGATGTAAAATCAATCATCCAGTGGTGTAATGCTTCAATGGGTCTAGGTAATGAAGGTAAGTCTTCAGTTCATAGATTTTTTTGGTTGATGGATGATACTAACATTGCAACATATGAGGATTATTGTGCACTAACAAGATCGATTGAGCTACACTCTTTCTTTAGCTCAAATGTAGGTTCATGGAGTATTCATATGCAAAAGATGGAATGCTTTTGTTCTTCATGCATAATGCACGCATGGGATGACTATGAGTCAAAGGAGTGGGTTGATAAATGGTGGTTAAGTTATCTTAGCCCACTTCACATGTATCATTGTCTGACGGAATTGAAGCTAACACAGATGGAATCATCGGTTGACATTGACCACATATCAAATCTAGTTCAACTAGGTAATATATCTACTTGCATAGTTTTTAAATTTTCTATTATTATCTTACTTTGTAGTGTATTTGTAATGTTGACTAATTTCATCTAATTTTCTACACATATCAATGTAGGGCATGTTTATGCAGTTCTTGTAGATGAAGACAATGAAGAGGGAACAAATTATTACTTATGTCATTGTGTAGAGGCCAAAAATAAATTGGAGGCCACGTTTATAGATGGAGAAAACATTGAACACCCTACAGGATCAATTGTTGTTACTAGAATGTGGCTTAGAAGGTACCCAAATAAGAGTGTTAATGTTTGGTTGTTCCAAGACTTTGACATGCATCAAAAGATTCTTCATTACTCAAACCTTGTCGTGGCATCCATTATTCATTTTATCAAATATGGGGGTAAACCTTCAAACAAGACCTTGTGGAAGGTGCATGAGTTTGACCATGAGGCAATACTTGACACAATAAAGAGTAGAGAAGACTCAGATGGCTCATTGGATTAATTTATAAGTATGCACATTGTTTCTTATTAATTTGTAAGTATGCACATTAATTTGTGTGATGTCATTGCTATGATGCCAATGCTATCATCTAATGTTTATATCATGTATGTAGGCGATTGATGAAGTTATAAGACTTGCAAATGTAGCAAACTTTATGTTTAGATCTATGGAAAGGGATACAAAGTTCAATGGTATTTTATTTTTTCTCAAAAATATGTAAAAAAAAATGTAGGATATATTCTCAATATAATAGTAAACTAAGTGGAAGATTAAATTGTGTTGTTTGTATAATAGGTTAAAAGTTTCCAAAAGGTTGGAAAGTAATAGTTTGGTTATGTTCTATTCATGTTCATCCTCATTACTTCGAGGAACCTCTAAAGTTTAATCCTAATAGATGGGAGGTATTCTTGATATTCATATAAAGATTACTTTTTAAGATATTCAATGGACTAGATTGACTAGTGATAAGTTTTAAGATATTGCATAATTGAGCACACAAGTTTTAGATTATTGACATATCACATGTTTATTTGAATTGATTATGTGATTATGTGATTATTAATATTTACAATCTCTTTTCTTTGTTTAGGCGGGAGCTAGTAAACCCAAATAAAGTTATAAAGTATATGCAAAATACAAGACTAGCAGATGGTACTAAATTATTCATTTGAAGTTAACGTCATCATGACCACCTATGGTGTAGATATTATAAAAGTGTGTGTGAAGCTTAGTGAGGGAATTTCAAGTTATTCATTTGAAGTTAACCTCATCATGAGCACCTATGATGTAGAAATTATAAGAGCATCTCAAATATATTAGTGACATTGTAAAATATATATGAGAATAGAGTACCTAAGACATACTTGAATCTTATTTTTGGTTATTATGAGAGAATCTTATAAGCTGAGTTTGTGTGCATGAAAATGGGTCACATTGATTCAATATTAGATTTAAGTGGGGTGTTGGAATTCACATAGGTTGTTTTTTTTCTCATAATTTTGTATTACCACTTGATAGTTTTGAGAAAGTGTTGTGCCTACAAGTACAATCACTTGGGCACCATATTGGTGTATGAAGTGTATTAGACAATTGTAGCACAAACATAAAAATTAGGACTACCAAACAAATTCATTTTATTGCAAACATCATATTATTAATATAGTGAGTGTAATAACCATTAGTGGTTGTCAATCATTAATTTTCTTCTTTTATTATGTCCCTATTATAACTAGCACCAATTGACTAATTTATTATAAAAACTTCATTTATTAAAACAAATCAACGTAATGATTATATATCAATATCAATATAGCATACCATTTATTCACATAAACATTTAAGAAGTTCAATTTGTAAACATTTTTTATGCATAATGTCATAAAATAATGTCAACATATCATAAAATATAATCACATTTACAAGTAATAGAAGCATGTATGACTTGTTAGATGTTGTTCAAGTAACATGAATTAACTCAAGTACCCCACAAGTTCTTCACACATGTTTTCCAACTAAAAATTCATGTCTTCCCTCAAACATTTGTAATTGGGTTTGGGGTCTAGTTACCTACTACCTATTTATTGCTGCCCTCAATTTTTTTCAATGATATTCACTCAAATTTTGAAATTTATTGTTGCCCTCAAACATTTGTAATTCATGTAGCGTAATCCCTTAATAGTCCAAATTGCAAAAGGGAAACAATCTTTGACGACCTGCTACTCAAAGAGCGTGTCAATTATGGGAATTCCATCCAATGCATCAGGATCATGTAGGGCACCTCTACAATAACCTCTCTCGGTTTTTGTTATCTCAGAGTCATTTTCTCGTGGTGTCCAATTTTCACTTGCTGTAAAAAATGTCAAATGCAAGTAGTGTAAAGTTGCAAAGTGGTGCAACTTTCATTCTACAACTCATGTGACCAAATGAATTATTCTAACACCTCTAGATAGGTATGTTTATGCTAGGAATGGTCCTCTTTTACACCCAAACATGTCGAATCACTCTGAGCTACGTTCAACCGGCTTGATCCCTTTAGGGTCCAAAGTGTAAAATGGCTGCAATCTTTGACATGATATTACTTAAAAACCATGGTGCTTATGAACTATTTTTCTAAGCCCACTAGATTGTGCAGGGCCCCTCTACAATAACTTCTCTTAGTTTTTGTTATCTTTGAGTTATTTTCCTATGGTGACCAGTTTTCACTTGATAAAAAAAGTGTCAAATGTAAGCAACGTAAAGTTGCAAAGTGGTGCAACTTTCATTTTGTAACTCATATGACCAAACAAAATATTCCAATGTATCCAAATGGATACGTTTATGCTAGGAATGGTCTTCTTTCACACCCAAACATTTCGAATCACTTTGAGCTACGTTCAACTGACTCAATCCCTTAAAGGTCTAAAGTGCAAAATCGTTGCAATCTTTGACAGGTTATTACTCAAAAACCATGATGCTTATGAACTCTTCATCTATACCTATAGGATTATGTTGGGCCCTTCTATAATAACCTCTCTTAGTTTTAGTTATCTTAGAGTCATTTTCCCATGGTGTCCAATTTTCACTTGATGGAAAAAATGTTAAATGCAAGTAGTGTAAAGTTGCAAAGTGGTGCAACTTTCATTCTACAACTCGTGTGATCAAAAAAATTATTCCAACATATCCAAATGGGTATATTTACGCTAGGCATGGTCCTCTTCCACATCCAAACATGTTGAATAACTCTGAGCTATGTTCAATTGGCTCGATCCCTTAAGATCCAAAATGCAAAATGACTGCAATCTTTGATAGACTATTACCTGGAAACTGTGACACTTATGAACTCTCATTTTGAGCCTACAGGATTGCATTGGGCCCCTGTATAATAAATTCTCCTGGTTTTTGTTATTTTGGAGTCATTTTTCTATGGTGTCCAATTTTCAGTTGATGGAAAAAATGACAAATGCAAGTAGTGTAAAGTTACAAAGTGGTGCAACTTTCATTTTGCAAGTTGTGTGACTAAAAAAACTTTTTCAATGTGTTCTGATGGGTACATTTATACTAGGCATGGTCCTCTTTCACACCCAAATATGTCGAATCACTTTGAGCTATGTTAAACCAACTTGATCACTTAAGGGTCCAAAGTGCAAAATGACTGCAATCTTTGATGGGCTATTACTCATAAACCATAATGCTTATGAACTTTTTGTCTAAGCCTACAAGATCAAGTTGGGACCCTATACAATAACCTCTCATAGTTTTTTTTATCTTAGAGTCATTTTCCCATGGTGCCCAGTTTTCACTTAATGGAAAAAGTGTCAAATGCAAGCAACGTAAAGTTGCAAAGTGGTGAAACTTTTATTTTGCAACTCGTGTGACCAAACAGAATGTTCCAACACAACTAGATGGATACATTTACACTAGGAATGGTCCTCTTTCTCACCCAAACATGTCGAATCACTCTGAGCTACATTCAACCGACTCGATCCCTTAAAGGTCTAAAGTGCAAAATGGTTGCAATCTTTGATGGGCTATTACTCAAAAACCATGATGCTTAAGAACTCTTCATTTGTGCCTATGGGATTGTGCTGGGCCCCTCTGCAATAACCTCTCTCGGTTTTTGTTATATCAGAGTCATTTTCCCGTGGTGTCTAATTTTCACTTGATAGAAAAGTCAAATGCAAGTAGTGTAAAGTTGCAAAGTGGTACAACTTTCATTCTACAACTCGTGTGATCAAATAGATTGTTCCAAAACATCCAAATGGGTACGTTTATTCTATGCATACTCCTCTTTTGCACCCAAACACGCTGAATCACTTTGAGCTACGTTCAACTGGCTTGATCCCTTAAGAGTCCAAAGTGTAAAATGGTTGCAATCTTTGATAAACTATTACCTAGAAACTGTGACACTTACGAAATCTTCATCTAATCCTATGGGATTGTGTTGGGCCCCTCTAAAATAACCTCTCTTAATTTTTGTTATCTTGGAGTCATTTTCCCGTGGTATCCAATTTTTAATTGATGGAAAAAGTGTCAAATGCAAGTAGTGTAAAGTTGCAAAGTGGTACAACTTTTGTTTTACAACTCATGTGATTAAATAGACTATTCTAACTCATCTTAATGGGTACATTTATGCTAGTAATGGTCCTCTTTCATACCCAAATACACCGAATCACTCTAAGCTATGTTCAACCGACTTGATCCTTTAAGGGTCCAAAGTGCAAAATAGTTGCAATCTTTGATGGGCTATTACTCGAAAACCGTGATGCTTACAAACTCTTCGTCTTAGCCTATGGGATCAAGTTGGGGCCCTCTACAATAAGCTCTCTTAGTTTTTGTTATCTAAGAGTCATTTTCCTGTGGTGTCCAGTTTACACTTGATAGAAAAAGTGTCAAATGCAAGTAATATAAAGTTGCAAAGTGGTGCAAATTTCGTTATGCAACTTGTGTGACCAAAAAAATTGTTCCAACGCATCTAGATGAGTACGTTTAGGCTAGGAATGGTCCTATTTTTCACCTAAACATGTTGAATCACTCTAAGCTACGTTCATCCAGCTCGATCCCTCAAGGGTCCAAAGTGCAAAATGACTGCAATATTTGATGGGCTATTACTCAGAAATCGTGATGCTTAAAAACTCTTTGTATGATCCTACGAAGTCAGGTTGAGCCCCTCTACAATAATCTCTCTTATTTTTTATTATCTCAAAGTCATTTTCCCGTGGCGACGACTTTTCAGTTGATGAAAAAAGTGTCAAATGCAAACAGTGTAAAGTTACAAAGTGGTGCAACTTTTGTTCTGCAACTCATGTGACCAAAAAAACTATTTCAAATGCATTTGGATATGTATGTTTACACTAGAAATGGTCCTCTTTCCCATCCAAACATGTCGAATCACTCTGAGCTACGTTCAACTGGGTTGATCCCTTATGATGGCATGCAAAACAATAAAAAAGAGAAGCATTCACTCAATAGTTGAGAAGTCTGAATTTTCCACACAAAAAGAATATGATCATCCTCAAGTCTAGGAAGGGCAAGACATTTTTTAATTATCCTCCTTGCCCTTACAACAATATACAACCAACTAAAAATGCATATAATGGTGGAACCTAAAAACATTTTGTTTTTTCCTCAATTAACAACTTTGGTTGTGAAGCATTTTGTCATTTTCATTTCAAATGATTTACTATTCTTGAAAATTGGAGTCTAAGAGAAACAAGTGATGCTCTCATGTACATTTATTATTTGGTGTGATAAATAAATTTTTCACCCAAGTCCATTTCTTATTTGTATTATAAATTATAAAGTTTTCTTTCAAGTCCATTTCCTATATAGGAAATAATATTGCAAAAATTTGACATATACATCTTTCGACGTGTTTATATGGTGATGGTTCAAGAACATAACAATTCATTTTGTACTATGATGATTATGCTTTGAAAATGTTTAAAGACTATTGACGAGGTAACAGTGTCTTATGAAAAACTCAATTTAAGGGGGACCTTTTGTGCTAAACTGAGTGACCTCCAGATTTTTAAAGAAGTCGGCTTCTTCTATAATGGGTTTTGGAAAGGGAAAAGAAAACAGATATAATAAAACAAAGTCTAACCTAAGGCGATGCGCCAAGATATGCTGATGGGCACGATAAATCATAGATTTAGGGGCCTGAATCGTGTTGTTGTGTTCTAAAACATCAGAGACTTAAGATTATAGCATAGACAAATCATTTATTGACATAAAATAATGTTGCATACATTCTCACTACTAAGAAGAGTCATTAGACATGATTTAGATAAGCAAATTTGTATCCAACATATATGAAAGTTCTTCAAATAAAATGTTAAGACAATATAAAGCACAGTTTATAGTTTAATCAAAGCATGAAAAATAGAAAGGCTGAACAATTGGCACAGTCTGAAAGTTGCAATTTAAATAAAACAGTAATAGAGGCTTGGCATCTTTTGCTAAAACCAGCGTGTTTTTCCAAATTCCAGACCCTTTCTCATCAACAAAGAGAGTATATATAACAGGAAAAAAAACCTCCCACCACTTCGGAGAACAACAACAGAAAAGATCTCGCAATCCTTTACAATGATGCCTGAATCAAAAGATTTCCAAGGCCGTTACAACAACATCGAGCCGAAACATAGCATCCAGTTGCCCTAGATACAGGTGCATCCTTTGCAATGATGGCGGTGGTCCCAGCAAGGCTCTAGCAGACAAATTTCATCCATCACCGTGAATGATTATGACCAGCAGCAACCAATAGCCTTTTTTAGTTCACCCGACCCATCGCCCGCATAACAGATCAACATTTAGGCACATGGCAGTCTTTCATTGCCCGCATGAAACCTTCTCTCATCGCTGCCGAGGATTTGTGAAAATGCAACATGCGTCAAATGGGCTGAGATCCTTATCGCAGCGGAGGGAATGCTCCATCAATCAGGCATGAAAGACGCGTGGCAGCATTTCACTGTCTGTGGCTGCTTATTTTCTCACTACGATGAAAGATTTGTGAACGGTTGCCACCTGGAAGAATGTGGGGCCCACCAACACCTTTTAAGAATGAAAAAATTTTCTAAAGTATTTCGCAACCTGACGAGGCCTCGAGGAAGCAAGCAATAAAAGAAGCTTGTAACCGTGACACGTGGGAGCCCAGCGGAGCTTCCCAAGAATCGAGAGGAAAGCCGATACCTGAAGCTGTGAAAAGTCACTGCATAAAGTGGTAAATCAAAGACTTAATAGAAAGCCGAGTAAACTCGGTGATGCATAGGCCGGTGCACAAATAATGCAAAAATAAACCCGAAGGGAGCTGCTCAAATATTTATTTTAACAGCTTTTAGTGACTATTAGAGGCGTTTCAACAAAGGAACAAAGAACCCAAAATTTCTCTAGTTTTGCAGACCAAAGCCTTATCCATAGGGCTAGTCGAGTCAGAGATTGGAAAGAGTCGACTACAAATGCAACTATTTAGCTTCAGACAGCGTCATTATATTGCGCAAATTATCTTGTGCTCCACATAAATCAATAGCTTCTTTGTGAGGCAGCACATCGGGTAAATCGGCCCCTGCTTGTATATGAAATAGTAGCTGCAAGAGTGGATGAATGACTGCTTCAATGTCGGCTGCCGTTGGGGAATGGCTGAACTCCCTGAAAGCCTCTAGGTCATTTTCCTTCTCCTCAATATTTTTTGTAATCTGTGCAGTCGTGGCAATAGAACCATCTTTGAGGAACGGGGATGGTAGCCCCATCTTTCCTAACTCGGAGAAACTTCCTTGTATGCCATCTAGTGTCTTACTTAGAAAATTTGCAGCTGCCTTAGTGCACTGGAAAGCAGAGTGACAATGAATAAAATTGTTTGTTGTTTGGGCAACAGCGTCCCGATCTTCAATACCCACTCCGGCAAGGATTTCATCAAAGACAAAGTATAGCTTGTTGAGCAAGTCTTTCGCCTTGGGAACCTTCTCCAGAATGAATCATGGGAACTGCTCAATTGTATCGTGGGCCTCCTGATTGAGCCTTGATGCCTTGTCGATAAATCAAAAGGTAGGCTACAGTGTTAGGCAAAAAGTTTTAATTTTCTCCCAGTGAGAAATGTATAATTGTCTAACCAACAGAATGATATCAAATTATGCAGGGGAAGGCAACAGAGAGGCTTTAAGCGAAGTAATCTCTACATCTCTTGAAATAAGGGTCTTAGCTAATTCTTCCCTTTTCCTTTTCTCGGACACCAGCTGCTCCACATAGTTGCTCATTTCTTTATTCCAATTCTGATCAACTCGGGAGTGATTTGCTAATTGCTCCTCTAGAGAAGTCTTTATCTCTTGGAACTCTTCCTCTAGTTGAGTCTTTAGGCTATTAAACTCACTCTCTTTCTCTTGTATTCTTTCCTCATATTGAGATTGTCGGTGTTCCAACTCCTCACCCTTTTGTGTTATCCCCTGACTATGCTCAAGGTGGAGGCGCTCAAGCTCTTCATCTTTTAGCTGTAGGTTTTGTCGTGCTTCCTGGTTCTTGCTTTGTAGCTCTTTTATTATGTCTGGGTCAGCAACCTGGGTCTTCACAATTTTTCCTTCAAGCTTGTTCCTTTCATCCTCTGCTGCAAGCGCCCTTTCAGTCATGTGGGCAATATCTACCTCTAAGGATTTCTCCTTCCTTTCCAGAAAACTCACCCTTTCCCTGGCTACCTTGAGCTGCTCATCTTTCTTCTTTAGCTAATGACCAGTTTTGAGGAAGTTGGAAGTGACTACCCGTTGTGTTTCCTTCATGATTTCAACCTTATCCTATGGTCGGGCTACCTTCATGTCGAGTCCGACCGCATATATCTCATAGTCTTCTGGTTGCATTTCTCCCTGAGACTTGCTTACCCTTGGATACATGGTTGCAAACTTCAATTCTTGTTGAGCCTCTTCATACAGAGCTTGTACTCTTGGCTTGGCAGAAGCATTGTCATCCTTTACCTTACGTTTCCTCATTCTATTCACGCATGTCTCTTTTCTACAATCTATCTGTGCTATGAATTCGGCTGGTGATGAAACTAGCCAACCTACGAAAAGAGCACCGGAAGGCAGGGCATAGGGGTAGGTAACCTTCATAGGCGCAGGCATTTGCTTCTTCTAGAGAATGACTATTTTCAGAGAGAAGTGCGGCACGTTCCATAGTTTGGTTTGAGAACTAATAGTAGGGCCAAGAATTTCTAACAGCTGAATCGGGGAATCAGCCGTAAGGCTCATTGGTTGGGAAATGGGAGTTGCTAACGGGGTGTCAGCTTGTTGCAATGGGAGAGGATCTATAAGCATAGTGGAAAAAGAATGGGCACCAATAGGGGGAACACCTTTTGAAAGTGAGGTAAGCAAAGTCTGAGCAGTAGCGGCAGGTGTGAGCATACTCGAAGGAGTAATTACAAGTGGGTGGGCTTGCGAAAATTAGGCGAATCCAACCAAATAAGTCAGACCAAAAGCAGAAGGTAGAGGGCTAGGACCTATGGCAGCAGTCGCCAGTGAGGCAGGGGTAGATACCAAGGAATGAGATACAAGAGAAGAAGGAGTGAAATATACCTATTGACTGGTCGACGGTGGTTCGAGAATCGTCGGCGACTCCTCTTCAGCCTCAGGTACCTGGCCAGTAGTGGGTCCTCCTCCAACGGGTTCTTGCGAACCCTCCCCGATAATATTCTACGTGTTCTATCATTTTGCGAGTGAAGCCTCCCTAGCTTCAGCAGTCATCTCCTTCTGTTGAAGTGATAGCCTCACTGGTTTAGAAGCCTAAGTGAGTGTATGCAAGCCTCTTGATATATTAAAATGTACGTTCGTGGCCACATAGGTGGGCTGTCTAGATACTTTCTCCTTTTGCGCAGGGGAAGCCGATGTTGCCACTTCCTCCTCCTACTCTTCAGATTCATCCCTCTCTTCGCTCCTATCAACACTAGAGCTTGGGCTGGGATGACCCTCTTTCCACCACTTCTCAAATTCCTGGTCATCCCGTAATTGATTATAAGGAGCATCTAATTGTGGAATTTCCTAGTGATATTTTCAGAAAGCCTTTATTTTCTCTTCACTCCATTCTTCATCCTTCTTTAACCTATTGTACATGCCATGCTCCATAGAGACATTATCCTGGGATACAGCCACAGGAGAGTAGATTTTGTGTCATGGGCCTCTGGTGCCCGGCATAGGAATTTGTGCCAATTCAACAAAATCCTCATCTTTGTCCATTCGCAGGTTACGTCACTTCCCCCAGTATGGTCGGGAAACATGGGTAACTCTCATATGTGGCTCTGGCAAGTCGTCGAAAGGGTTGTATTCCCACTTATCATTTACCAGTACCAACCCTAGATGTGCCAACTTGTCCTCTAACAACTGGTCTGATTGTTTTTTCAGTAGAGTTACCGATTTAAAATTCTTCGGGCAAGTGAAGAATCCCTTCTTCTTGACCTTTTCACTACTATAGAAAGTGAAATCAATGATACACACCTGTCAGAATATTTCTAGTGCGAGCACTCTATTCGTGACATAGGCTGGGAACAAGAAAGGTTTACTAGTAAAGCCCTGCATTCGAAGGATTGTAAAATCCTTGCCCAAGAACCAATCACAAGCAAGGGTGAAGCTCTGCATAAATCCGGTCTACTCCTTATCGAGCCGGATAATATCACCCTCTCTGATCAAATCATTCAAAACCGGGGCTATGAAATAGTCCACAAATGCATAATAATCGTATGATGCGGAAAGGAATGGCGTCCATACGGACACCGACTTTCTTTTATTTTTCTCATCAAAAATTAATAATAGAAAAAATTGGGCAAAGAAATCTGGGTTCTGATGTAGAAACATGTGGACCAAGAAGGAAACAAACCTAAACTTTTTGTCCGCCCAATAATCCTCAATTATAAGCTCAACAAAATCATACCAGAAGAGTTCATGTTGCTTGCGAAATTGCATTGCCGGTCCTAGTTGAAAGACCTCTATCTTCTCATCGGAGTCTCGGCCACATACAAAGGCTAGCATGGACATGGCATCCTAGAGATCATTGCGGAATGTGCCATGTGACAACGAAATACTTGGCATTTTAGTGGCTGAGATGCCTTTCTTACCAGTCTCCTCTACCAAGAACTCTGAGCTAGTTTTCATCTTCTTTCATATTTGATCTCCTTTGCTCGGGTGAAAAGGCTTGATATTCTCTTTTCTCTTACTTGGATCCGGGATACATAACATGTGCCAGATGGCCTCTGCAGAGAAATGCACTCTTAAGTTACGGCCTTCGATGTAGTGGGTATTAGGATTATAACAGTGGATAGCAACATCAACAATCTCTTGGCAATAGTGCACCAGTGGGACCATGTATTGAGGGAGACCATTGTACCAAACTCTCTGTGCCATAGATTGGTCTACCTTTGGTGTTGATAACCTTGCACAAGCTGCTTCTTTGAGGGATTTAGGGTTTTTCGCTAGCTTTGGGTCGTAGATATTGTCCCATTTTTCCTCAACTTTTTTCTAGTTTCTCCACTTCTTAGGTCTATTCAGCTCTTTTGTGTGGGCTCTCCTTGTCCTTCGAGGTATACCAGGCATAGCGTATGCCACATCCTCATAGACATATACCTCTACTGAAGAACGAATAGCTGTGAATAGCTCCTGGATAATTTCCTCCTACATTGGCTGAGCTGAAAATTCTGACATTTTCCTTCTCTAAAGATTCCTGCAAGTTCCTGGTTGACTGCGACTATGCTCGGCTCTAGATAGACAGACAAAAAACAACTTTGCACTTATCCTTGGCGTTTGTAAAAAGACTTTGAAATATTAAACCTTTTCATGCAATAATAGCAACCTTTCCCAAGGTGGTAGGCGAAAGCAAACCTTTTGCATTTAATTCGACATGTACCGTTAATCTTGTAAATTCTACAAAATGAACTGATTATTATTTTGAGGTGGTAGAAGTTCATTATTGCATTTGGGCGATCATGTGATACGCCTTGACCTCCTTGGAACTTGAGTCAGCAATTGGCTTGCCAACCCTGCATTAACATGCGCTGACAATTAATATCCCAGCCGGAATGATTACTCTAAGCAAATGATCATAGCCTAAAAAGATATGAATATCGCCTTGGGCTCTGGGACGCGCTTGAGAGATGACACAATAGCCTACGGCCATACATCTCACTGCCAACAAGCACCAAATTTTTAAAACTAATTAATTAGTTTCATTTAATTAAGCACGCATCGAGTAGTGCTATCACAGATGTAACTGGCCCAAAAATGTGAGCAAACACAGGCTCACCTTTCAAGATAGCAACTAGCATAACATCACATTTTTTTTAATCGGATTAACATGAGTCTTGTCAATTTTTCTATAAATAGGCTAGTAAATAGTGAGCAATTTATACTTAACTTTTGAGAAGTGATAGGCAAGTAGAAGAGCCTTAAGCAAGCCTTTTCATAGGTTAGGTGGTAAACAAATTCGACATTAGCTCAGAAGCCTAGGGATAGTGTCATAGCAATGGATACCCTAGTTTTCCTAACCTTGTATAAGTCACAGACGACATTCCTAGGGAAGATTTCAACTAGGAGACTGAAAATGATGACCAACAACAAGCATTCTTTGGTTTTGGTAGCCATAAAGTGGGTTTTAGGCAAAGATTGCATAGAATATGAGGATAAGTATCCGATGAATACCAACGTATCCTCCCACTTTGTAGCGTCCATGCTAGACATTTGCGTTCTCTGACCACTTATCTTGAAGCTGGTTAAAGAAATCTTCCCGAAAAAATACCTGAATGGTTTCGGTGAGGTCGTTGTGCATGTTGCCTATGAGGTAGGTCTGTCGTCAGCCAACGACCTGCATCGCTTTATTGACGAAGAAGCTATTGTCATTTGGCTGCTATTCCTCAGCGAATTCTGCCTACAGACCCGTGATCAACACCATCAAAGAGTTACTCAAGCCCTACACTTCCTGTTTCATAGCTACAATGTGATACCTTTCTACGACATAGACTGGTATACTGACTTCAGGAACCTGGTGTTCCCCCTGCCAATGGCGGTCATGCCAAATGATGCTACCAATGCTACCAAGGAACCTGTGGATGAGGAAGAAGTGGACGTTGCAGTGAATGCGTCAATTGCTGCCAGCCATGCCTTCAGATAAACAACCCCTTTTCTTGTTGTTCAAAATGTACCACCCTGTCTGCTCCTCAAATTACTTGACCCTAGTTGTATATAAGCCTGAAGATGGCTATTATATATATAATAGCTCAATATACCTGTAAATTTTGAAATACAGCTTCCCAGCCACTTTTGTAATGAAAAGAACATATATAAATAGCTATCCATCATTTTAAAGAAAATTCATGCTCTTTCTTTTTATTCTTTATTTAAGTTTTCTGGGTTTGCAACTTTCATATGCTATTTCTCCACGTATGGGTGTGTTTTATGTAAAGAAACTCTGGTGTTTCACCCACCAATAATAATGAGTTAATTCCGTAGAACAACAACTGATTTAGAAAAATATTGGCCAAAGAAACGGAAATAAAAATAAAAGCGATATTTACATATGTACAAGGTAGAGCTTAATGCCTAATGGAACAGCTTAAGATGAATCCCATTGATCGAAATTCCTAATGGTTCCTGTTCTATATTCTCCAGCTCAAAATCATTGTGTTCTTTGCACCGCATCACTTTAAAGGGACCCTCCCATAGGCTATCAAATTTACTGTGTTGACCTGGCTTTGCAGCCCTGCTATCATACTTTAGCACTAAGTCTTCACATTTTAGACCTTGGTCGGAAGCCTTCTTGTCAAACCATCGTTTGACCACTTGTTGATGGCTTGTCATTGCTATTAGGGAATTCTCCCTTTTTTCTTGTACTTCCAATAGTTCGGTGAGCTGACCCTCCATGGCTTCATTTTGTTCTATCTCAAGAGATTTCAACAATTGTATCATCAGAATCTCCATGGAGATAGGTAACAGTGCTTTTATTCCCGTATACCAACTCATAAGGAAAAGTTTTAAGGACTTGCTTAGGAGTTATGTGGTTTGCCCAGAGCGTTGTTTAGAGGTTTTTATGCCATTCCCTCTGGTGTTCTGAGCCAATCCTTTTAAGAAGTCAAACTAAACTTTTGTTCGTCGACTCTGCTAGACCATTTCCCTGTGGGTAATAGTTTGATGATGTTTTAAGGAATATACCATTCTTTAATGCAAAGTGACATACCTTTGTACCTAGGAATGCTCTGGCGTTGTTCGAAATGATAGTTTTCGGAGGGCCAAACCTTGTCACTAGTTCCTTAAGGAAATCTACAATCTCTGTCTCTGTTGCGCCTTTAAGGGGAACAGCCTCTGTCCACCTGGTGAAGTAATCCATAGCAGTTAGAATCCACTTATGTCCGGCACTAGAGACCGGGTTGATCATTCTGATGAAGTCCAGGCCCCATTGTGCAAATGGTTCATCTGCCACTATAGGTTTGAGGGGCATTGAGGAATTCTTCCTTCTGTTGATGAAGAACTGGAATTTTTTACAAACTCTCACCAAATAGTGGGAGTCACTGAAAAGTGTAGGCCAATAATAGCCAGCACGCATGATTTTAATTGTAGTGGTTTTGGCAGAGAAATTCCCACCTGCAGCGCTATTGTGGAATGTGTCGAGGATCCTCTTCGCCTGCTCCGAAGTAATGCATCTCAGGAGAACACCATTGAATTTTTTTTTGAAAAGGACTCCTTCTATCAGCGTATATCCGCAATTCTGAAGCCGATAATACCTTTTTTTTGGGATGAGAGGCCTAGCGGATACTTTTTGGTTTGCATGAAGCTCATTCTATTAGTCAGCCAATCGCCTTCTGATCCTGATTCATTTATCAAGACGAGCTTTGGATGTTCCTCCTCGGCAGGTACCTCCTCATTCTATGCCATATACTCAATTCTATGCCATATACTCACACAATCCTCTTCCTTTAATAGTCTTAGTAGGCTCGACTTCGATGTCATATTCAAGGATCTTGGTGATTCAATTAGCCCTTTTTTTGTGATCTCCCATTCCATGATGTATTCACGCACACTAGAATGTGCAACATATACTAGAACTTTGTTGCAGGAAATTAGATGGCAGAATTTTTTAAGTCCTTTTACTATTGCAAAGGCCTGTCTTTCGACAAAATTATAATTCACCTCATATTCCTTTAGGGTCTGGGAATAGAACACCACTGGATGTTCCCCCTTTCCTTCATTATCCTTTTGGGTTATAACAGTAGCGATACTAGACTTGCTACTGAAAGTATATATTATAAAAATTTTGGATTGATCCAGATTAACTAGCACCGGGGCTGTGGAAATCGCTTCCTTGACTCTTTCAAAAGCCTCCCAAGCTTCCGTTGTCCATTTGAATGCTTGATTTTTCTTTAGCATTAGGGTGATCGGCCTAATCATTCCCTTGAAATTAGAAATAAACTTGTTGACAAAATTTACTTTGTCCAGGAAAGACTGAACACCTTTCTTATTTATCGGAAGGGGAAGTTCTTTGATAGCCTTTACTCGTTCAGGGTCAATTGAAACACCTTCACTAGACACAACATGCCCCAACAACTTACCTTGCAACACTCTAAATACACATTTCTTTGGATTTAGGGAAACCCCGAACTTTTGGCACTTTTGAAAAACTAATTCCAAATGATCAAAATGATCATCATTAGATTTAGAGAACACAGTAATGTCATCCAAATAGATTAAAATAAACTTATTGATCAGTTCGTTGAATGTGATGTCCATCGCCCACTGGAAAGTTTCCCCTGCATTAGATAAACCAAAAGGAATTTTAGCATATGAAAATATTCCCCACTTGGTGGTGAACGTAGTCTTGTGCTAATCCTCTTCTTTAACACGAATCTGATTATAGCTAGAGAAACCATCCAATAGAGAGAATATTTCTGATCCTGCCATAGTTTGTAGGATAGACTCCATAGAGGGCAACAGATAGTGGTCCTTTATAGATGCTCTGTTCAGGTCTCGAAAGTCCACACATAAGCGGATATCCCCATTCTTCTTTCGGACTGGGACCAGATTCGATACCCAAGTACTATGTCTTATTGAGAAGACAATGTGTGACTCAATGAACTTGGTTAGCTCCTATGCCATCAAGGCCTCAATTTTAGGGTTAACTGGCCTCTATTTCTATCAGACTAGTTTCACACCTTCTATTAGCTCAATAGTGTGTTGAATGATGCCAAGATCGTAACCCTCCAGATCATCATAGGACCAAGCCACTACTCTATACTTTTCGTAGAAACCGATGAGCCTTTCCTTCTCATGGTGCAGGAAATTTTTTCCCACTCGAAGATTCCTACCATCGGAGACCTGAAGGTCTTCATAATCACTTTTTTCTGCCATGAACTTCCGCTTATCATTTCGGGCGTCATTACAATTAAATTTTTTTTTTAGAGTAACCAATACTTTCAGAATTTTATTAGATTTGAGCTGCATAATTTGTCCTTCATAAGCCTCGGCGATCTTTGGTTGAAGTTGATCGGCGAACTCCCCTAAGTGCTAGATAAACGAAGCGATGTGTTCATCACTTTCAAAGACTTGCCAACTCTGATCATTGTCGGGGATGGCTGGTCGGACTAGTACTCATACTGCATGTTCGTTATGAAGCAAGTCAGAAACAGGATCAAACTGAGCACCAATCACAGCTATGCGATCGACATCGCTATTTTATTTTTGGGGAATGGTCTGGATATTGAAAGCTTCAAAACTATCAATCAGGTCCCAGACTCAGTGTCGATAGGATCTCATGCGGACATTCTTTGCTACGAAAATTTCTTGGACTTGGTTAACTACCAGTTCAGAATCTCTGAACATAATCAATTGCTTAATGCCCATTCATTCTGCAAGGCTTAGGCCTTGGACTAACCCTTCATATTCAGCCTCATTATTTGAATAGGAAAAGTGAAAGTGAAAAGACCTCAACAATTTTTCATTCTATGGGGATATTAGATATACCCCTGCTCCAACACCTACTTTGTTTCTTGCTCCGTCAAAGTACAATGTCCATAGCTCATTTGCTTGCTTACCGTCGGATTCTTTGGTGACCTTCGGAAGCATCTGGTCTTCGTCATAAATTACATATGTGCCCAATCCTATAGCATGATACTTTCTGAAAGAGTCATTGTTTATGTGTTCGCTCAACAAAGCATCTTTTTTATCATTTTGACCTCTGCTCACCTTCTCTTCTTCTAGCAAATCAACACTATACATTTCTTGCTTGGTGATAGACGTATGCGCCGCTTCAAAATTGATCAAGGCCTCATCCGCCACATGTTCAGAATGTAGAGCCTCTGATTCTATCTTCATTTTTGCACCATGTTTGGTTCTAAGTATCAGATGTGACCAATCCAAGGACAGGTATCCTCCCACCTTTGAAGTAAATTCTCGGGATAGACATAGACCAAACATATGACGAACATCTATGATCACCGTATTTTGCAGGACCATGATACTAGGGCAACCAAATAGAGTTAATAGAAGCACTTTGATGACACCTACGGTCTCAACTTTGTTTCCATCAAGCTGCATAACCCCTCTTTTCATAGGTTTGTAGGTGAGTCCCAAAGCTTCGGCTATTTGTTTAGGCATAACCGTCATACTAGCGCCATAATCAATCATAGCGTTGTGTAATAGCTTATTTCCTATAATGAGAGTCAAGAAGAAGGGTTGAGGTTTCAACCTACTTTTATCTTCAGCAGGGGATTCTTTTGCCTTGTTTGTAAGAACCTTAGCTGGTGGTATTTGATAAACAACCTCTGGACTGGCAGACAGCTTTATTGGTGCTGGGTTAATCTCTTCTTGAAATGCCTTCTGTAATATAGTCTTCTATTCCGGGATAGCTAGAATGTCCCACAAAGACACATTAGCGGATGATTTCTTCAATTGCTTTACCACATTAAAAGGTGGCAAACTCAGAGATTTCTGCTCCTTGGTTCTTGCTATAATAATTTCCTTCCGTAGTTGAGAAGATAAAGGGACAGTTAAAAACATTGTGAATTTGATCAAAAATGCTTTTGAGTGGTGGGCTGTCTGGATGTGAAATCACTGGCTCATTGGTGAATCTCCTCTTTGAGCGCGTGTTGTAATCAGAATGTACTTGCAGTGTTTTGGATATGAATGCATCATTGGCAAACACCATTTCTTCTTCCTCCATCCAGGAGAAGAGCGCATGATTAGAAGTAATATCAGACTCTTGTTCTAAAGACATTCCTTGCATTTGTGTGGCAAGGACCGCACTCTCCATTAGCAAGGCATATACGCAACCTCCATTTTCTGTTGCAATGCCTTGACTGCTTTGCTCTGCCACTTTCTGTTGTAGGTTGTCGCGTGGACAGTTCTGGGGCATATGTGCATTGCTGCAGGGGAAGCACCATGGATTGATATCATCAATAAGATTGTTTTGTCCCATGGTTAATTCCCTACTCAAGCTTAGCGATGCACTTGTTAGCGGAGTAGGCACTGACACCATTTGGTTTGCCTTCGGGACTAGTGGATTGTTGCGAGTCGCACCTTGGTATTGGTTCTGCTGATAGGAAGACTGCCCACCTTGATAGTTTTGATATGCAAGCTTCGGAGGCATTGCTTGGTTCCGCTTAAGAGCAGTTATATCATTGGCCATGGTTCACAACATCTCTTTGAGGTCGCTTATTTCATCTTTGGAAGATCCTGATGTAGAAGCTACGTTTTCAGGTGTGGTCGCATATAAGTACATTGACTGGGCAGTTGCAGGCGCACTAGTCGATGCGACCTCTTGCCTGGGAATCGATATTTGAGGGAATATCGGCATAATAGGTCAAGAAGGAAATTTTCTACAATCTATCAAATGATTCTCAGCTTTGATAGTGGTACCATAAGCATCCGGTAGAGTAGCTCCTCCCAAAGACTTGATTATTACAAAAATGTCTGAATTAATGGACTTCAGATAGAATATAAAGGCCAACTTGGGAGTTGGGCGGATAGTAACAGGGATCTTCTGCCAATTTGCGTGAAATCGGGAATTGAAGTCTGCCAGAGCCTCTTGGGGAGCTCGTTTTATGACGGATAGCTAATAATATAATGAAGAATGATCTTGGTCGTTTGAGAACCTTTCATAGAATAGATCCCGAGCTCATCCCAGGTGCGAATTGAATTAGGAGTTAGCATTCAGTACCAATCCAGAGCCTTGCCTTTAAAAGACATGGTGAGGAGCCTCAAGGCTACATTCTGCACAGTAATACCATGTACCAGACAAATGTCTGCTACATCCTGCAAATGTTTTGCTAGGGTTTTTGAGTTGTCTCAAGCAAATTTGGGGATAGCTTTCATGGCCGAAGCCGGGATAGCGCCCCAAAAAGTAGGCGCTATTGAGGCTACTAGGGGACTCCCAACATCCCATGCTACATAGTTTCTATTGGCAGCTGGGAACATGGTGAGAGGAAAAGGTGGTGGGAATGGAACGGTTACCGACTAATTTGTGACTTGGACTGTCCCTAGCAAAGGCACTAGTAAACCTGGGTTACCTGCAGTTTGGGATCTAGTTACAAGCCAATGGCTCATACACCCCTCTATAATGCAATTTCATTAAGTTTAGGTCCCAACGGGCGTGCCAAAAAAAGAACAAACTGTTGATGCCAAAAATTGACGAGGTAATAGTGTCTTATGGGAAACTCAGTTTAAGGGGGACCTTTTGCGCTAAACTGAGTGACCTCCAGATTTTTAAAGAAGTCGGCTTCTTCTATAATGGGTTTTGGAAAGGGAAAATGAAGCAGATATAATAAAACAAATTCTAACCTAAGGCAATGCGCCAAGATCTACTGATGGGCATGATAAATCATAGATTTAGAGGCTTAAATCATGTTGTTGCATTCCAAAACGTCAGAGACTTCAAATTATAGCATAGACAATTCATTTATTGACATAAAATAATGTTACATACATTCTCACTACTAAGAAGAGTTATTAGATATGATTTAGATAAGAAAATTTGTATCCAACATATATGGAAGTTTTTTAAATGAAATGTTAAGATAGTATAAAGCACAGTTTACAGTTTAATCAAAGCATGAAAAATAGAAAGGCCGAACAATTGGCACAGTCTAAAAGTTGCAATTTAAATAAAACAGTAATAGAGGCCTGGCGTCTTTTGCTAAAACCAGCATATTTTTCCAAATTTCAGACCCTTTCTCATCAACAAATAGAGTATATATAGCAGGAAAAAAAAACCTCCCACTGCTTCAGAGAACAGCAATAGAAAAGATCTCGCAATCCATTGCAATAATGCCTGAATCAGAAGATTTCCAAGGCCGTTATAATAGCATCGATCCAGAACACAACATCTAGTCACCCTAGGTATAGGTGCATCCTTTGCAATGATGGCGGTAGTCCCAGCAAGGCTCGAGCAGAAAAATGTCATCCATCACCGCGAATGATTATAACCAGCAGCAACCAATAGCATTTTTTAGTTCACCTGGCCCATCGCCTACATAATAGATCAGCATTTAGGCACGTGGCAGCCTTTCGTTGCCTGCATGAAACCTTCTCTCATCGCTGTCGAGGATTTGCGAAAATGAAACACGCGTCAGATGGGCTGAGATCCTTATTGCAGGGGAGGGAACGCTCCATCAGCCGGGCGTGAAAGACGCGTGGCAGCATTTCACTGCCCGCGGCTACTTATTTCCTCACTGCATTGAAATATTTGTGAACGGTTGCCACCTGGAAGAATGTGGGGCCCGCCAACACCTTTTAAGAATGAAAAACATCACGGAAGCATTTTGCAACCCGACGAGGCCTCGAGGAAGCAAGCAACAAAATCAGCTCGTAACCGTGACATGTGGGAGCCCAGCAGAGCTTCCCAAGAACCGAAAGAAAATCCGATACCTGAAGCTACGAAGAGTCACTGCATAAAGTGGAAGATCAAAGACTTGATAGAAAGTTGAGTAAACTTGGCGATGCATAGGCTGGCGCACACATAATGCAAAAATAAACCCGAAGGGAGCTGCTCAAATATTTATTTTAACAAAGACTATTCAAGATAAATGTTTGTATGATAATGTGTTAAGAAGTTAACTATTCATCATCTACTATGAATGTAATTATGTTTTGCGAGTGTTGTGAAGGTTATGTATCCTTTGCTTATTTGAGTTGTTTCAATCAAAAGATTAAATATACTGGAATCTTTTTATGAAACATCTCATGGAATACCAATTGAAAATGTGTTTTTTCCTTTTAGATAAAGCATTTGATGGAACTGTTTGAATTAAACTGAATTGAGATATGTAAGAACAAGGGAGCATTAGGAAATACATTGATCAAGGATCTTAAATAAGTCTTCCTACCAAATTTGAAAAAGCATGATAAGCCCATGGTTGAAAATTTTGTAGTCATCAAAGTAGGTACTAATTATATATTATATAGATCATAATTATTTTTTATCTTTAAGATCTTCTAAGTTTGGCAATGGTTTCGGCAAGCTGTGAAGGGTGAACTATTCTTTATTTAGTTATTCCTATGTGGGTTCATTTTCCTTATCTCTCATTGTAATTTTGGGTGGATTATTGCTTTCAAAGTATTGGGAATGCTTTGGGTAAATTTATGTCCATTGATTCGATGGACATAGAAATATATCAAAGGGGTTTCTTGGAAAACTTTGGTTGATAGTTGGGGAGTGAGCATGGAAACAAGCCATTGATTATGAAAATGTTAGTGTAGAATATTCTGCCTAAAATATTCCTTTAGATAGTTTGCTAGTTGTTATATTTTTAAGATAATGATTGTTTAGTTGTGCAATCTTGCATGGAGTTGCATTCCTATTTTCTAGTTGGCAGTTGTCACTCTAGAAGGATCATCTCTTGATATATATTATACTCATTCTTAATCAATTGTCAAGCTAATAATCAGTGCATTTATTTACAATTAATCTTTTTTTTTTTCAATTTGTGCAATTTTATAATTTGTAACTCTACTAGTACTCCTAGAAATATTGAAGTTGTTTAGCATCAATCAATAAATGTTCAATACAAACCATGAAGGACAATAATGATGAATTCTATGGCTAACCAATTAATAAGTATACACAAGAATAAGTTAAGCATACATGTGAATAAGGGAAGCACAAGTACTCATATACACATAAGCCTTGAAGTATACACACGAATACATAGTATACACAAATTAATACAAAGTATATGCATGAATACAAGGTATACACATGAAAATACATAAGTCACAAAGTATACATTGGAATATACATAAGTCATAAAGTATACACATAACTCATATCTATTGAACCATGGATTTATAATGCAAATATGGACACCATCGATAAAAAATATTTGTATTAACCAAATAGCCATGTAGGAATACATCAATATATGTCAATATAAGTGTAAAACATATACAAAATAGCCATATAGGAATACAATGTCTAATATATCCAATACAAAATATGTACGAAAACACCATATAGGCATACAACAAAGGGCTTTGGAATCAAAAGTCATTGCTCTCAATGCTCTCAAAACAAATTCTTGCCCTTTTTTGGTTAGCCAGATGATGATAAATCTGTCACTCATTTACTCAAAGGTTGAGGAGTGCTCCTGCTGCTCCTCCTAAGGTTTAGTTTCCAATCAATTCTTATCTATTACAATAACAAGTAAAGACATTAATATATAGAAATTAAATTATTTGTGCAATTTTATAATTTGTAACTCTACTAGTACTCCTAGAAATATTGAAGTTGTTTAGCATCAATCAATAAATGTTCAATACAAACCATGAAGGACAATAATGATGAATTCTATGGCTAACCAATTAATAAGTATACACAAGAATAAGTTAAGCATACATGTGAATAAGGGAAGCACAAGTACTCATATACACATAAGCCTTGAAGTATACACACGAATACATAGTATACACAAATTAATACAAAGTATATGCATGAATACAAGGTATACACATGAAAATACATAAGTCACAAAGTATACATTGGAATATACATAAGTCATAAAGTATACACATAACTCATATCTATTGAACCATGGATTTATAATGCAAATATGGACACCATCGATAAAAAATATTTGTATTAACCAAATAGCCATGTAGGAATACATCAATATATGTCAATATAAGTGTAAAACATATACAAAATAGCCATATAGGAATACAATGTCTAATATATCCAATACAAAATATGTACGAAAACACCATATAGGCATACAACAAAGGGCTTTGGAATCAAAAGTCATTGCTCTCAATGCTCTCAAAACAAATTCTTGCCCTTTTTTGGTTAGCCAGATGATGATAAATCTGTCACTCATTTACTCAAAGGTTGAGGAGTGCTCCTGCTGCTCCTCCTAAGGTTTAGTTTCCAATCAATTCTTATCTATTACAATAACAAGTAAAGACATTAATATATAGAAATTAAATTATTAAAAATGATATATTTAACAAAATAATCACTTACCTCCTCTAGATGATCACTCTCCTCAAGGGAAATATTTGCATTCTCATGTTGTGGTGTGTTGAAGCCCTATAGAAACCATCCAAAGAGAAATTAAACTATGAATCAATAATGGTTTAATTTTTCACTAACTAATAGCTATAACAACAAATGCAAATTGAAATTTAGTAATCTACCTCATACCTCCATGAGAGGCATCGAGGAGTCTATAGCAGAATACACACCAAGTTCAATTTCCTTACAAACATGTGGAGGTGTATCCGCTTCCAACATCTGAAAATAAAACAACAAATTATTCAATTACAAAAAACTACAATAGTGATGCACGGCATGGCTTATAATGTATGAGATAATGAACAAAATTTTGAGTACTTATTAAATTATATATTTTTTACTTCATCCTTATTATTTTTCCTATCCATAGCTTGTTTGAAAGCACCTATTTTAGGATTTTATCCATAGCAACAAGGTGGTGAACCATTTGATAAAATGCTTTGGTAGACATGTACAAAAGTTGTGGTAGCATAGAGAAGGCAGTGAACTGTTTGAAAAAATGCATCAAAGAAATACAGTCTTAGGGTGATGGAATGCCGTTACAAACAAATGTGTCATGGAATTCCATCATCATGAGACCACATTTCTTTGAGGATTTTTTTCAAATAGTTCATTTCATTATCTATGGTATTATGTTGGGATGGGGTGGATAGTATAGTGTGGTCTTGGTTATGAGATGGAGGGAAATCATGACTTAAAGAGGGAGGCTTGGGGATATGAACAAGTGGAATAAAAGGTGGAAGGTTCCATGGATTGGTAAATTTAGGATTAGGATGAGGACCTTGAAAAAAATTTGGAGGGGAATTTTGGCTAAAGGTTTGGTTTCTATTCTTCAAGGAATGAGCTATTTGAAAAAATGCCTCAAAAGAATGTGGTCTCATGGTGATGGAATGGTATTCCATCACCATGAGACCACATTTCTTCAAGTCATTTTTTCAAACTACTCACTACCTTGACTATGATATTGCTTACTATTATGCTTTGATGGATTTTTTCCAAGCATCCATAGTTTGTTGGAAAGCACTTATTTTAGGCTTTTAGCCATAACAACAAGGAAGCTAGTAATTTGATAAAATGTTTTGGTAGACATTTATGGAAAATGTGGTATCATAGAAAAGGAAATGGTCTATTTGAAAAAATGCCTCAAAGAAATGTGGTCTCATGGTGATGGAATGTCATGTGGTCTCATGGTGATGGAATGACATTCCATCACCATGAGACCACATTTCTTTGAGGCATTTTTTCAAACTACTCACTACCTTGTCTATGCTATTTCTTACTATTATGCTTTGATAGATTTTTTTCCAAGCATCCATAGTTTGTTAGAAAGCACCTTTGGTCTGTCTAGCCGATGTGGTAATTGGAATGACTTGTACCTATCGATATGAAGTCTTGGCGAATGGGAGATGTCTAGCCGACAGGTTGGTGTCTAGAGGATGTTGGGGAGACCTATGGCAAAAGGAGTCATTGGTGTAACCCATTTTCTTTGGTAAGAAGTCTTAACGATGTGTGGATGTCTCGCCGATAGACATATGGAGTCATCGGGGTAATGAAAGGGGTTCGCTATGACCTCTTGGCGATAGCAGTAAGTCTAGCTGACAAAGCTACATGTGATCGGGTGTTTTCGGTGAGACTCCTAGCAAATGGAGTCATCGGAGAAACACAAGGACTTCGGTATGAAGTATCAGTGAATGTGGAATGTCTGGTTGATGGTCTTCTTCGGTGTGACTCTTGGCAAACATTGAGGTCTTCGGGATGACATGTTGAACTCGGTGTGATGTCTTGGCGAAAGACGAATGTCTTGCCGACTATTATTTGGCGCTTGGTATGACTTGAGACTTTAGTGTGATGTCTCGGCGAAAGTGACAAGTCTCACCAACTATCGGATGCTTTGGTATAACATGAAGAGCTCGGTGTGATGTCTTGGCAAAATATTGTCTCACCGAATGGAATACTCACATCGGCATGACTTGAAGACTTCGGTATGAAGTCTTTGTGAACTGTGGGTGTCTTGCTGATGGAAAATCTAACATCAATATGACCTTTGAACTTCACTATTATGTCTCATCGAATGGTGATTGTCTCGCTGATGAGAATGCTGAGGTTGATGTGACTTGAAGACTTCGGTTTAATGTTTGGGCGAAGAGTGATAGTCTTGCCAAGTGATGAACTCTTTGGAATACCTTGTGATCTCCGGTGTGAGGTCTTGGTGACATGACAAAGTATTAGCGATAGCTCTCTGGACTCGGTGTAACCTCTTGCCGATGGGGACAACTCTTGGTGATATTGAATGTTGGCTGTGTTGGCATCGGGGAGACACGGCTAGTGTCTCACTGACATGACAACACAAGTTGATAGTTGTTAACCGTTTGGATGATTGTCCTATGTGGTGTGACCTGGACATATTATCTTCTATGAAAGGAAGTGGAAACATCTACAATGCTGAGTTGGATGATTCGATAGTTGTGATCTGATAGTTGGAAGCAAACTATTTCACAGAGGCTGTAGAGAATGAATGTATAAATGTATGCATTGGACGTTCTGTGCAAGGGTCTAAGAGTCGAAGAGAAGAAGAGAGAGAGCCGAGTGGTTGGCTAAAAGGCCAAGGCCATGAGGCTGAAGCAGAGGTAGGGTTATGCTTCCGAACTCTCTCCTATGTACTACGTGATCAGTTGCTACCAGTTGTATCTAGAATGAACAAGATGTAATCTCTGAAAAGGCTGAGCCTGAAATTGTATTGTAATTGTTTGTTGCTGAATAATACAATGGCTTGATCTTTGGAGTGTGGGGTTTTTTATCCAAAAGGATTTTCCCCACGTAAATCTTTGTGTTATGTTGTTTGTCTCATCTTTCATGTCTGTATTGGTTCTGTTAGAGAATCTATTAATGCATGTTGTTGAATTTACATGTGTTTTTCTCAGAAGGATCAATGTGGGAAATAAACTATGTTTGTTTCCGCTTTAGGACATAGTTGTATGTGTCTTTGAGGCAACCTAATCGAAATGAAAGTTACTGAAGGCACTACTGTTCTTAGAGATTTCTCTGAGATGCATGTACATGTTAGTGGTTTTAGAGTTGGTCTGAAAGGGACCTGGATTCTCCTGAACTACTGTTTTCCTTTCTAAGGATGTTTTGTACTTGCATGGCTCTGTGATTTTGTAGGTTTTACATAGTTAAGCAAAACTTGTGACCATGTAGGAGTTGTTGTTAAGCTATTGTCTAGACACTGGCCTTTTGGGGTGTTGCTAGATGAGATAGTTGTAGTTCTGCATGCATGCTTGGTGCATGGTTTGAGGAGGTATGATTTCTTCTCTACATGGGAGTGTTAGTACGTGATTCGTCACTCAGTATTCCTATGGTGGTGCTTGTGGTTCCTTGATTATGGTGCTCATTGTGGACACGATTGGAAAATCAGATTTGGCATGATCTGGTGTTTGAGTCATGTTGTCTATGTGGTTATTCTCTTTGAGATCTCAGTTTTTCATTTCCAATGCGATGATGGGTTTGCACATTTTTGTTGAATGGATCTATGGGTTGTGCAATGTCATGGGTTTTCTTTACCTACATGTTTGTTGTGAGACAACTCGAAAGTGGACTGTCTATATCCACGAGGTTGATTCATTGTTGGTGCAAACTTGTTAGTTGGCCTTGTCTGTGGTCACTTGTGCATTGGTGTGGTGCTTTGAGATGAGAGGATGGATACTATTGAGTACCTGTATAGTTGGTTATGGGAACATGTAGTAGGTAGTCATGATGCTTGGAGAGCTCAGGTATCACGTTTCAGTGGGAGCTCTAGCAGTGACTTTGGATTCATCATGTGGTGGTGAATGGTCTTCTTTAGTGTTGTAGATGTTTCTTGGGAGAGCTCTTTGATCATGTTGCTGCAGAAGGGTTTCTTTTGCATTTGCATGGACATTACTTGAAGATTTGCAACATCTTGGAACCATGGAGGACGCTTCGAGTCTTTGGCTGAGGTGTTGGTGGTGCTTGACAGGTGATGTTGGTTTTTTGAGTTTGTTTGCTTTATGTCATGGTATACTCGTGTTTGTGTACTGGAGTTTTGGCATTGTGCATTGTACTTGAGACCATGGTGAAGTCACCTGAAGCATGGTATCTCCTAAGGGGATATGTAGATCATGGTGTCATGATAAGTTCCTGATTTAGATGATTGGAGCTTTGACAATGGTCTGGTAATTCTTTGTGTATTGGGTGCTTTGATTATTTTCTTGATACTTCATGATAGTGCAGTAATGCAGTTGAAGTTTAGCATGAGATGATTGGTTGCTAGCACTCATGGATACATGGAGAATAAGGTGAGGTTGTCTTTCTCTTATGAGAGAGGTGTTGTTGATTGTTACTCTTGATGAGTCTTTTAGCAGAAAGTCCGAGAAGCCTACACCTTGGTTGAACATGAGTTCAATAAGAGACCTATGAGGAGATTTCTCTTGGATTAGTCATGATGACTTGTATCTTGAAGGAGTATTCTCATTCCCACTCTTGGTCTACTCGAAAGTTTATCTGAAAATTATTTGGCCCATTATATTTTTCAGATGTGTTTTATTAAGTTCACATTCATGATATGGATCTTGAATTGTTGTCTAATGGTTCTGGAGGATTCATAGTGGAAGTTGTATAGTTTTGTTTTGATCTCCTTGTTGCTAATGAGAATTGGTAGGAGACATTGTATGGACTGATTTCCTAAAATGGGGAATGAAGTAGTTTGATCTTGGTGATTGAACGAATGGATGTTGTTAAGGTTTTTCTTTTGGGATGTGAAGAAGATCATTCTTGACACAGCTGGTTGTTAGAAGTGTATGTAGGAGGATGTTCTACAGGAAGATGATGTGCAGAGTTTCTCTCTATGGCCGTGAAGGTTTGTGATGAGAGAAATGTTTCTTGTAGTGGGTTGTTGTAGGTTGTGCATATCATTGTGGATATTTCCTTGGTACTACATGATTACATTTTCTATGTGTCATGATTGGTAGACTTGTGATGTTTATGGATTACTCGGACAGTGGGAGTTCCTGTTTTGTTTTATCTTCTTTGACTGGTTGGAATTTGGAGCTTGCATTCGCTGTTGATGGGTTGGTTTTGAGTAGCATAAGTTTACTAATGTTGATACCTATGAGGTATGTGATGGAATAGCACGAGCTATGGGTGTTATTTCTAGTCACCTGGGTTTATTAGTTGGATGGAAGCAGACAGTCTGATTGTTGTTCTAGCTAATGTTTAGTATTTTGTTTCTGGATAATGAATTCATGGTTGTGTTCTATTTGAGGCTTTGAAGTTGATATTGCTTTTGTATAGCATTTGAGCACAGTGAAGTGGTAGCAGTATCTTGTTGATGGTATCACTGGGATCTTTTGCTTGTGTTCATTGGAATGGTGCTTATTCACCTTGGCTTGTATCTTTCTTCCACAGGTGACATGTTGGAAGATGACAAGGTTCATTGCCTGAATGGTGGACATCTTGGATGTTGGAGCATGAGAGCATGTTTTAGGTCTATACGAGTTCCTAGGAGGCTATGATCAGTTGCCTTTTTGGTTTCTTTGTTGGACAGTAAGTTACAGTTGGATGCCTGGTCTTTGTTGCAGATTGTCCCTTGGACTGTTATCTGTGGAATCTTGTTGATTGGGTGTCTTGAGTATTGCGGGGTCTGAACTGGTGGAGCTAGTGTGATCTTAGTCTCTAGTTGCTTTGGAGGTGCATGTGTGATCTTCGTCAAGTGGGAGATTGTTGGAATTGTGTGCCTCAATCCCATAGGCTGAAAATTTTTGTGAGCAATTTCGGTGAGACTGAGGAGAAGTTTGGCTGACCTACTACTAGATCTGAAAATATCACTGTGACCTACTGAATGTCTTGTCGATCAGCATCTGAAACCTTCGGCATAACCTTGGATTGTCGGAATGATGTCTCGGCAACAATAGGAAGTATTTCCAATATTGGAATGACCTTTGGTCTATCTGGCTGATGTGGTAATCAGCATGACTTGCGCCTATCGATATGAAGTCTTGGCAACTAGGAGATGTCTAGCCAATAGGTTGGTGTCTAGCGGATGTCGGGGAGACTTTTGGCAAAAGGAGTCATCGGTGTAACCCATTTTCTTTGGTAAGAAGTCTTACTAATGTGTGGATGTCTTGCCGATAGACATATGGAGTCATCAGGGTAACGAAAGGGGTTCGCTATGACCTCTTGGTGACAACGGTAAGTCTGGCTGACAAAGCTACATGTGATCGGGTGTTTTCGGTGAGACTCCTAGCGAATGGAGTCATCGGAGAAACACGAGGACTTCGGTATGAAGTCTCAGCGAATGTGGAATGTCTGGCTGATGGTCTTCTTTGGTGTGACTCTTGGAAAACACTGAGGTCTTCGGGATGACATGTTGAACTCGGTGTGATGTCTTGGCGAAAGACGAATGTCTTGCTAACTATTATTTGGTGCTTAGTATGACTTGAGACTTCGGTGTGATGTCTTGGCGAAAGCGATAAGTCTAGCCAAATGTCGGATGCTTTGGTATAACATGAAGAGCTCAGTGTGATGTCTTGGCAAAAGATGATTGTCTCACCAAATGGAATACTCACATTGGCATGACTTGAAGACTTCGGTATGAAGTCTTGGTGAACTGCAGGTATCTTTCCGATGGAAAATCTAACATTGATATGAGCTTTGAGCTTCGGTATTATGTCTCATCGAATTGCAATTGTCTCGCCAATGAGAATGCTGAGGTCGATGTGACTTGAAGACTTCAGTGTAATGTCTGGGTGAAGAGCAATAGTCTTGCCGACTGATGAACTCTTTGGAATACCTTGTGATCTTCAATGTGAGGTCTTGGTGACATGAAAAAGTCTTAGTGATAGCTCTCTGGACTCGGTGTAACCTCTTGCCAATGGGGACAACTCTTGGTGATTTCGAATGCTAGCTATGTTGGCATCGGGGAGACACGGTTAGTGTCTCACCGACATGACAACACAAGTTGATCATTGTTAACCATTTGGATGATTGTCCTACGTGGTGTGACCTGGACGTATTATCTTCTATGCAAGGAAGTGGAAACATCTATGATGCTGAGCTAAATGATTCGATAGTTGTGATCTAATAGTTCAAAGCAAACCATTTCACAGAGGCTGTAGAGAACAAATGTACAAATGTATGCATTAGACGTTATATGCAAGGGTCTAAGAGTTGAAGAGAAGAAGAGAGAGAGCCGAGTGGCTGGATGAAAGGCCAAGGCCATGAGGCCGAAGCAGAGGCAGGGTTATGTTGTCGAACTCTCTCCTGTGTACTAAGTGATCAGTTGCTACCAGTTGTATCCAGAATGAACAAGATGTAATCTCTAAAAAGGCTATGAGCCTGAAATTGTATTGTAACCATTTGTTGTTGAATAATACAATGGCTCAATCTTTGGAGTGTGGGGATTTTTATCTGAAAGGATTTTCCCCACATAAATCTTTGTGTTCTATTGTTTGTCTCATCTTTCATGTCTGTATCAGTTCTGTTAGAAAATCTGTTAATGCATGATGTTGAATTTACATGTGTTTTTCTCAAATGGATAAATGTGGGAAATAAACTGTGTCTGTTTCCACTTTAGGACATAGTTGTACGTGTCTTTGAGGCAACCTAATTGAAATGAAAGTTATCGAAGGCACTACTGTTCTTAGAGATTTCTCTGAGATGCACCAAATTTTCCTTACATTTTTTTCCAAGCATCCATAGTTTGTTAGAAAGCACCTTTTTTAGGCTTTTAGCCACAACAAGGAAGTTCAAGTAGTTTGATAAAATGCTTTGGTACACATGTATAGAAAATGTGATAGCATAGAAAAGGCGGTGATCTATTTAAAACAATACCTCAAATAAATGTGGTCTCATGGTGATGGAATGGCATTCCATCACCATGAGACCACATTTCTTTGAGGATTTTTTCAAACTACTCACTGCCTTGTCTATGTTATTGCTTACTATTATGCTTTGCTAGATTTTTTCCAAGCATTCATAGTTTGTTGGAAAGTACCTAATTTAGGCTTTTAGCTATAGCAACAAGGAAGTGAGTAGATTGATTAAATGCTTTGGTAGACATGTATGGAAAATGTGGTAGCATAGAAAAGGTAGCGAGCTATTTGAAAAATTTCCTCAAGGAAATGTGGTCTCATGGTGATGAAATGGCATTCCATCACCATGAGACTACATTTATTCAAGGAATTTTTTAAAACTACTCACTGCCTTGTCTATGCTATTGCTTACTATTATGCTTTGATATATTTTTCCAAGCATACATAGTTTGTTGGAAAGCACCTATTTTAGGCTTTTAGCCATAGTAGCAAGGAAGTGAGTAGATTGATAAAATTCTTTGGTAGACATGTATGGAAAATGTTGTAGCATAGAAAAGGTGATGAGTTGCTTGAAAAAATGCCTCAAAGAAATGTGGTCTCATGGTGATGGAATGACATTCCATCACCATGAGTTCACATTTCTTTGAGGCATTTCTTCAAACTACTCACTTCCTTGTCTATGCTATTGCTTAATACTATTCTTTGATAACTTTTTTTTCCAAGAATCCATAGTTTGTTGGAAAGCACCTTTTTTTAGGCTTTTAGACATAGCAACACGAAAGTGAACTATTTGATAAAATTGTTTGGTAGACATGTATGGAAAATGTGGTAGCATAGAAAAGGCGGTGAGCTGTTTGAAAAAATCCCTCAAAGAAATTGGGTCTCATGGTGATGGACATCACCATGAGACCACATTTCTTTGAGGCATTTTTTCAAACAACTCATTGCCTTGTCTATGTTATTGCTTACTATTATTCTTTCATATATTTCTTCCAAGAATCCATAGCATAGACAAGGCAGTGAACTGTTTGAAATAATTCCTTAGTAAAAAGTGGTCTCATGGAATGCCATGACAAGCAAATGCAATTGGCATCTACTCCTAGTTATTACTTACGCTATGTGAAATAATTGCATCACTGCTTATGTTGACCTTCTAAACAACTATATTGTAGTTAAAATTTATTCATCTATCAATATCTAGTTATTAGTTATGGAATGTGAAGTAATGCTTTCAGTTTGAAAGATTTGCAATGCAATGTATTCAACGATATGAATATAAACTACACAAATCTATTAAGTACAATTCATTAGTTAAACTCTTTATTCTATTACCTATGTGTAGGTTTGTCTAACTCCATTGGCACTGGGAGGTGTTCCCACGAAACCTCCAATAGCATATTCAACATCCAAAGTCAGATATTAGAATACCATTCATATAACAATGCAATTCACATGTAATAAATTTATATTTTTTTACTAGTTACATACCTCAGCGGTAGATGTAGTGGAGTAATAAACAAGTGGAGGGCCAGTATATCTAGTATCAACACTATGACCCTAAAATTTTATTGGAATCATAAAACTAAATTAGTTAATCTTGCATTTCAAAAATGAAATTTAATAAATTTAATTCAATGAACATGCTAACATTTACCTAAGTATTGATTCCAAAAGCCTCTTTCAAAATGTCAGTTTCCCTCGCCATATCCATAGCTACAAATGTATCATGCGCACTAGCCCCGTGAGTGTCTGTGGCGTCATATGTACAAGTCAACTTGCAAACCTGAATCCTACCACTCAAAGACTCCCCTGGATGGCATTGTACTACAGGACTAGCATGTTGGATGATACTCTAGGTCAAAGAGTTGATAACCTACAAAGTGTTCACCTCAGTACTCTCCTTCACAATGGAAGAGATAATTATGTGCTCGCGAGCCAGCCTAGCGAGAGCTTTCCTTGCTTGTCATTGAGGATCTAGTGGTGCACCAGGTCTATCCTGAGTTGACCCCCACCTCTCCCCTGAAAGTTCCTCATATCAAAATAATTTGGGATTTTGTTGAGGATGAACTCATAGTAGAGTTTCCTCAAGAAATATTGGGGGACTTCGCAATTGTTGCATGGTGGATAGTCAAAAACTATGTACCACCTATCCCAAAAATTGTTCATAATCCCTTGGTGGTGGAACAAAATAGGAAACCTCTTGGAATTAAGGTCAAGATTTTGATTTGTTTCTGGGTCAATAAATAATGAGCACAAATCATATTTTGTATTTTTTTCATCTTTTACTTCTTTACATGATAATTTATCTACGTAAAAATTCCTAGTTGCTTGCCTCCTATCTACCCAACCACTTAATTGTTTGTTGATTGCATCTACATGTTTTAACATTTCTTGAAGTGAACTTGCAAGTATTCTTCTTTCCATGGTTGAACTTACTGGATCGTTCAACCTCGTGATTAACTCCTCAATCTATTTTTTATTTTTTTCAATTACCCCCATTAAATTTTGTTGAGTGCCAGGAGGATGTTGAGGAATTGGTGGAGGAGACTGTTGTTGTGGTTGTTCAATATTTTGAGGAGCTTTTTCAAAATCATTAACATTTCCTACAAATTAAATAAATGAATATCAAAAATAACCTAAAACTACCAATTTAACAACAAATTCACAACAAAAAACCAACAATCCTTACTTGTTCAACCACCTCGTCGATGTGGCAGCATCCTACCGACGAAATTACAAAAAAATGATGAAGAAAATGCAAAATAACCTCCTTCCAGAATGCGACCATGCAAAAATAGGTTTTTGGCTACGAGCAGCAAAAAACATAGTCACAATACAAATGAATTCATTTTTCTTTTTCTTTTTTGTTTTAATAACCTAAAACACACTCGTGTTATAATGTGAGCACGTTATAGGCCCAATGTGGCTGAGCCTTTGGATTGGTCACACCAAGCCTTAATGCGAGCATGTTATAATGTGCTCACATTATATCGTGCTCGTGTTATAGCCTATCAAATGATTTTTGAAATTTTGGCCACTTTTTGGCCCCCCATCTTTTTGCACCCCCCCATCTATATCATTTTATACATATATTAATATAATATTATATATATACATAATATTATTTTAATACCTTTTAAAAACACTTATACTCTCTTATCCATCAATTGACATATATACATGAAGTGTATATATACATATTTCACCTTAGTCTAATCAATATTCTCATACATATGGGTAATCCATTCATGAGCATACGTAGATACATCTACCTACGTATACTCATGTGTACTCACTCATATGTATGATTTTATCATATACATGTACATATATACATTTATACATTTTATGTATCTTATCGATATAAAAATAAACACACAAGGTAGGAATTCCACTCAACATCAAGACTTAATCACATTCCTCAATCCAAATATTCATAAAACAAGATCATGAACCAATATAAGCATTCACAACCAAAAATGAAGATCACTTACCATTTACCTGAATTGACTTGACTCAACTAAGACCAACTAGCCTGACATGAATGTGTGAATGCTCAGTTAGGCTGAATTAAAGGTTACCATACCAAGTTCTTCTCCCAAGCGATACCTCCCCTCTCTTCTAAAGGTTTGAACCTGTTCCTTCATTCAGCTTAGTACATCATAACTGTAGCTAATAAAAAAAAAATTCATATGCATCACATATATTTCATATATAAAATCATTATAAAGTATTAAATTGAATCAAACATTCATTCATCATATTTTCATCAAGATTCATATAAAAAACATATTCACATATATTAAAGAAATTTACTAAACAAGTTAATAGTAAATAGGTAATAACACACGAGGTGTAACATATTCCCCCCTTGTGAATCATCATCCCCAATTATTTTTAAGTATCAAATATGATCATAACATAAAGCACAACATCACAAATCATGTTTATTTTTAATATTTTTCAAAATCTAGAAAGACTTGTGGAAACTTTTGCTTCATTTCAGCATAGTCTTCCCATGTGGTAGAATCTTCTGCATACTGATCCCATTGGACCTTACATTGTAGAACCTCTTTGTTACATAAGTGAAGCTTACATGTTCCAAGCACCTTGAGAGGATTGATTGTTACCACTCCTAGGTCTTGTACCTTTAAATAATTCCAATCAATAACATGGTTATCGTCGGGTATATACTTCTTAAGATACGAGACATGAAACATGTTATGCATCTTGGCAAGAGCTGGTGACAAAGCAATTCTATATGCGATAGGGTTGATTTCTTCAAGAACCTCAAAAGGACCTACATAGGATGGAGCTAGTTTGGATAAATTTCCAAACTTGATAGAGCTCTTGTGAGGTTTAACTCTCAACAAAACCTTATCCCCTACTGAGAAATTCTTGGGTACTCGTTTAGAATCAACATAACTTTTTTTTCTATCATTAGCTTATGCTAGCCTCTACTTAATAATTCCAACTTGTTCCTCCATTTTTGATAACATCTCTAGCCCAAGGCTTATACTATCTTCTAGCTTATCCCAACTTATAGGATTTGGGAAATTCCTACCATATAATGCTTCAAATGGAGCCATCTTGATCACAAAATGATAGGAGTTGTTATATGTAAACTCAACCAAAGGTAGGTAATCCTCCCATTTGTATTGATGATCCATGCAATACATCCTTAATAGGTCTTCTAATACTTGGTTCACCCTTTCAATTTGTCCATCTATTTTTAGATGATATGCAAAACTTATGTTCAGTTGAGTCCCAAGTGAAGAAAACAAGGTTTTCCAAAATCTAGATGTCATACGAGAATCCCTATTAGAAATGATCTTTTAATGAATCCAATTCAATCTAAATATCTCTTGAATAAACTTCTATGTTATTACAGGAGCTCCATCAATCAAATTTCCTGGTATGAAGTGAGTTACCTTTGTAATCTTGTCAAGCACTGCTAGAATGGCATTGTGCTTATTCCTTGACATTAGAAGATCTTGAGCAAATCCATGCTAATAACTTACCACTTTATTTTTAGAACTTCATGTGCCCTATAGGATGATGATTCTCTACCTTCACTCTTTGGCACTCTAAGAAACTTTCTATAAATCTTTTTGCATCCCCTTTCATTCCCTTCCAAAAATATTATGGCTTTACATCGGCCAACATCTTAGTTACACTAGGATGTCCTAAATATGGTGCACTATGAACTTCTTTCCATGCCATGATCCTTAATTATGTGGTGTTAGGTACATAAATCCTTCCCTCAAATCTCAATAAACCATTAGGTTCAAAGTGATATCCTTTGTACCTTCAATCTTGCAAATTGTCCAAGAGTGCTTTCTTGGCTTGTTCATAAAACTCATCACCCTTGGATTCTCACAATACTTGACATTTGAAGTTAGTTTGGATTGATATCATTGAGGAGATATGCATCCTACGACTTAGGGCATCGACAACCTGATTTTCCTTTCCCTTGATATAATTGATGTTGAAATCATAATTAGATATCAATTCCAACTATCGCCTTTGTCATGCATTCAAATTAGGTTAAGTAAACAAATACTTTAGACCATAATGATCAGTCTTCAGTCCAAATGGCTTCCCCAATAGACAATGTCTCCACATCTGTAATACATGGACAACTTATGCTAACTCTAAATCATGTGAAGCATATTTTTTTTCATAAGGCTTCAACTTCCTTGACCCATAAGCTATGACTCACCCTTCTTGCATCAATAATCCATCTAAACCTTCTCTTGATGCATCCATAATAACTACAAAGTTACCATCTGGATTTGGTACCTTTAGTGTCGGTGTTGTGGTCAACCTTTTCTTGAGTTGGTCAAATGTTTCTTGGCATTTCTTAGACCACTTAGACTTATTCCCCTTCCTTTGCAATGATGTCATGGGAAAAGCTATTCTTAAAAAAAAATTCAATGAACTTACAGTAATACCCAGCCAAACCCATGAAACTTCTAACTTCCAACACATTCTTAGGCACCGACCACTCTAACACTACTTTTATCTTCACTTGATTGACCACAATCCCATCAAATGAAATCACATGATCCAAATAATGTACTTCCTTCTGGAAGAAGGTACACTTCAATATTTTTCCATATAGCTTATGCTCTCTCAAATGTTGGAGAACAATATCTAGATGCTTGAGATGTTCCTCTTCATTCTTAGACTAGATTAAAATTTCATACAAGAAGACCAACACAAACCTATCTAAACAATCCCTAAATACATTGTTTATTAGGTACATGAATGTTTTTGGTGTATTCATTAGCCCAAATGGTAGGATTGTGAACTCGTAATGACCACATATAGTCTTGAAAGATATCTTGAAAATGTCTTCATCCTTGATTCTTAGTTGGTGATAACCTAAATGTATCTATCAATCTTCAAAACACTACCGCTCCTCACATCTGATAAAAAATATCATTGATACATGGCAACAAATACTTATTCTTTAGCATTTCTTTGTTAAGCAACTAATAGTCAATGCATAATTGCAGTGTGTGATATTTCTTCTTCACAAAGATTATTGGTGCTCCCTAGGGTGAAACACTAGGTCCTCTCGATCCCTTAGACAATAAATCTTCCAATTGTGCTTTTAACTCCATTAATTCAATTGTGTTCATCCTAAATGGTACTTTTGATATAGGTTCCAACCTTGGAACTATGTCAATGGAGAAATCAAATATACTCTTAGGAGGTAATCCATGTAATTCATCTAGAAATGCATCCACAAATTTCTAAAAGATAGGATATTTCTCCATGTCCAATTTTCTAGTTTCCAACACCTCACCTTCTTCAAAATCTTGGGATTCTCCAGGTCCATAATAAAATACATCATCTTGAGAAAATAAATCCTTGCATTCTTCAAGTTTCTCCATTTTTACTACAAAGAGTTGGAGAGCTTTCTTCTTTGCTCTAAGCGTCTATACAATGAATATCTATTGTAGGTTAACCTCTCTAGGAATTCATTGCAATGACACCCAGTTACCTAGATCATCTAAGCATTCAACTATTTTTGCATGAAAATATACTTTGGCCTTATATTTCCATATCATCCCTAAGATGACATCATAAGAACCTAAGGTAGGTACATACAAATTCACTTTCGTAGAGAAATTTGTAAGTTCAAACCTTGCTTCAAATAGATATTGACTTACTTCAGCTCTTGTCTGGTTTGCATATTCAACAACCCAAGAGTTTTCCATGTAGCCATCTTTTCTAGAAATTTGAATAGCTATTCTAGGAGAAATATTTTTTTTTGTGGCACTAGTACCTATTAAAATTGAAATGGGAATTAAGTACTTGAAACTTCTACTAAAGTAATATGGTACTCCACTTGTCGATTATCCATTGCAACATGAATCCTTTCCTGAAATGAAACTCTTTGAGGTGGAAAAAAGTTACCATGTGGTTGTGACTCTAATGGTTTTCTTGGACAGTTACTCGCATAGTGATCCCCAACACATGTATAACACCCTTTCACTGATCCTCTCTTTTTTGTAGGTCTTCTAGAATTACTTTCATTTCAACTAGCATTTCTATTAAAGTTGTTGAAATTGTTGTTGTTTCCCCTTCGATCTCTCCTTGGTTCATTCCAATTATTTTGGGGTCCCTTATTCCCTTGCTTTTGAAAACTTTTCCCTTCACTAGGATTCTTTAGAGCTTGATTGTTCTGTGTCCAACCGAACTTTCTTCTATTTTTCTTCCAATAGTTTGTAATAAATTTAAGCCTTTATTCCTATTTGATTTCTTTCTCATACACCAAGTCCATGGTATCTAGACCGTGCATGTCTACCTCACCACCTATTTGAACATTAAGACCCATAATAAACTTCCTTATACGAAATCATTCATCCTTTTGGTACATAGGTACGTACTTCAGGACTTAAGTGAACTTCTTCCAATACTCATACAATGAGCAATCACCTTGCCTCAGGTTCTATAATTTAGTGAGATTTTGGTCATAGAAGAGTTGGGGAAACCATCGCTTTCAAAAAATCTCTACAAATTTTCTCCAAGTGATAATTAAAGAACTAAGCCCAAGCTCCATCTTCTTATTCATCCACTAGTTGGATGCTTCACCAAACAACTAAAATGCTCCCCAAATGGCTTTAGTGACCTCAAAGTAATTTCTAATTTCAAAATACTTCTCCATCTCCGTAAGCCATGCTTCCACCAAATCTCCAGTAGTACTACCTTCAAATTTTGGTGGTGTGATCTTTCTCATGTCACAAGATAACTCACTTGCAACACAGTTTTTTTTGGTTCCCTTAGTTTGAGATTGTGACTTATCATTCTCATGCTCACTAGATTGAGTGTGATCATGAGAATTTTCTACTTCTTCTTCATTGTTGGGAAATTATTCTTCATTATTTGGGAATTCCTTTTCATCGCTTTCCTTTCCCTAACTTAATGTTTGAGGTTTCCTATTCTTTCTCTAGTTCCATCCATGATAGGTAGAATGCAATCCAACTTAGCTTCTACATTCTTAGCACATTGACCTACTTCTTGAATTCCCCCAAAGTTAGTTCTCATCCTAACCATTTTTCCCAAGAATAGTTATACCTAGAGGTTTCATTTTAATTAGATCTATGATATTTTTCTCAATATTAACAACATTCCAAAAGATCTATCATTCACAAAAGAATTCTATAACAGAGCTTATTCACAATTTTTTTCCTAAATATGATTTTCATTATAATCAAAAAAGGATTTCAATTTCCTTGAGTTTACATAGAATGACTATTCAAATAGTCTAACAGAGAGTATCCCTCAGATTCACTTTCTGATACATAACTTTGTGGGGTATACCCCTAAGATTTTTGCTCATATACATCATCAAAAGGGAAATAACCTCTAATATATCCTCAAAAACATAGTTTTGAGGTACATAGCACTTTGATTCACCACTTGAGGCTAATAACTTATCCTAAAGGAAGAACACGAGGATCCCTAAATATCATGATTAGACTAACACTACATTTTGAGGGCATATCCTTGGAAAGTGATAGGGAGTGGGACTTAGCCAGGGAGACAAAAGGTAAGAAGCTGAAGTTTACATCCTCTCTCATCCTTCTCCTTTCTTGAATGATTCATGAAAGGGAATGATTTAAAGTCTCAGTATCACTTAACCAAATGGCATTGTCATAATTGTTCCCCTCTATGGTTCAAACAAGGGATTTTCTCTCCTTCTTAGCCCGTAGGTAGCGCTCATTCCCAATTACCAACTTTCTTGTAGTCATCTTGATATGCACCATCCTAGCACAAGAATTTCAAAACATTAGATTGATGTAGGAGAATCCTTGGTTCTTGGCAATCTTGCATCAACCAAAAATATTTTCTTTCAGTTTTATGTTCTTGTTTTGTTCTTGCTCAGTTCATGTTGGTGGATTCATCATCTTTTCTCACCAAATCCTATGGATCTTTGTGTAAATCATGGACATGTTCATTTTCCTTGTTCCAAGATTTGGGCATCATTAGATATTTTTCCAATAAGTTATCACTTCGATATTTCATGGCAGTTTCTTGGATCAACACCAAAATAATTTCAAACTTTTTAGCTAGTTCAATCATTGTGGATCATCCCCGTGACTTGTGGATCTTAACGGTGTGATTTTAATTGTTTTGTGGAGTGTCCACGACCTTCATTATAGGTCCACACTTCATCTTATGCACCTGTTAAAGAGTAATTCAAATTGAGGCCGACCTATTCATGTGTACATTACATTTTCTTTCCTTGGATAATGAGATGATCTTTGGATGACGTGGATGATTCCAGAATTGCGGATATGATATAAAGCTTATAATCAATCATTAGGATAGCAGTAATCAAGTAGAATTCGATCCTAAAGAAGAATATTGATTTGATTGTAATATTCAGCTCGCATATAGGAGCATGTTAGAATGTTGTATTTTTTAACATGTTTTATCAGGCCTATGAGGTGAATCTATAAGACTAGATGTTTCCGGTTGAATGTAACTGATATTTTTGTTAATGAGAATATTTGCATCTGCATTTTCCTCCATATTCTATGTGTGCTTTCATTGTGTTACTCTGTTGCATGGTCTAGATTGTTCTCTTTGAGGACCTTCCTACCGTGGTTGTGCCAGATTGGTATCAGAGCGAGATTCGATCCGTGTGAGGTCATTAGAATTCACGGAGTCCTGTTGAATATTTGTTGTGGGGTGACGGATTGAGGATCTGATTTGTAGCTACAGAGGACTTGTTTAAAGATGGCAGGAAGAAGAAATGGTAGATGAAATGGAGCGCGTGGAAATGTAGACCCAACTATGATGGAGACGTTAAGAGGAATTGCTGCTAGATTAGATGTAGTTGAAATGGCCTAGAGGAGAGATCGACTAGTTGATGATGTGAGTGATGAAGAATTAGAAGTACAGGAAGAAAAAGGAAGAGAAGAGAAACCTGGCCTTGATCAAGGAGAAGAGAGGTTCATAAGAGCCCTAACTAAAGTGAATACAAGACCACATTTTAATCCACCAGATTATAATGGTAAGTTGGATTTAAATGTATTATTAGATTGGATAACAGAGATGTAAAAATATTTTGAATTTGAAGGTACCACTGAAGATAAGAAGGTGAAGTTCGCTTGTACAAAGTTGAGAGGACATGCATCCCTTTGGTGGGAACATTTATAGAAAAATAGGAAAAGAAGAGGAAAAGAAAAGATAGTCATGGGATCAGATGGTGAATAAGTTGAATTCAAAGTTTATGTCTGCAGATTATCAAATTAGTTTCTTCAAGAAGTTGCAAAATTTGAAGCAAAAAGAATCAAGTGTGACAGAGTATACTAAGGAATTCTATAAGTTGAATATCAAATCTGGACATTCGGAGGATGAGATTGAGCAAGTAGCCAGACATGTGAATGGTTTGAAGTCATATGTAGAGGATGAAATTATTTTGATCAAGTTGGTGAGTGTGGAAGAGGCATATCAGTGTTCCCTAAAAGAAGAGGAGAAGTTGAATAAAAGACATGAGCAAAGACAAAGAGGAAGAGGTGGAAGATTTCAAAGAGGAAGAACTTTTGTTGGAGGAGGAAGAGGATATTTTCTAGATTAGAAAAAGGATAAGGAGGTTAGTAAGAATGAAAAATCATACCATAGAGGTGATGGAAACTCTTACAAAAGAGGAGGTTATGGTGGTTACCAAAATGAAGGTTATAGAAGAGATGATAGAGGACAGGAGAAAAGGATATTCAAGGGAACTTGTTATAAATGTGGTGGAGAAGGAAATAGAGAATTTGAATGCAATCAGGGAGAGACAAGTAGAAATATGGATAACAATAGAAGGAGAACCTTTGTTGAGGAAGAACATACTGGATCATATAATAAACTGGAAGATGGATAAGTGTTGGTGAATAGAAGAGTATTGTGTCAAAGTGAGTTGGAAAAAGAGCCATTGTAGAGAAAGAATTTGTTTCAGACAAGATGCAAGGTGAATGGTAAATGTTGCAAAGTGGTTGTGGACAGTGGAAGCTCTGAGAACTTGGTTTTTGAAGAGATGGTGACTAAATTAAATTTGGAAAGGTTGAAACACCCGAAGCCCTAGCAAATTGCTTGGATTAAGGATGAGCATAAGATATTGGTAAGTGAACAATGTTTGGTGAAATTAAAGATAGGAAATTACCATGATGAAGTTTTGTGTGATATCGTTCCTATGGATATATGCCATGTTTTGTTGGGAAGGCCTTGGCAGTATGATAGACAGGATATTCATGATGGAAAGAAGAACATATACACCATTGTTGCTAATGGGATGAAGCATTTTTGTTGCCCTTGGAAGATGTTCCTACAGTTGAAGTTTATATGAATGTTAGGGTTTGTTTGGTTGATAGAAGGAGATTCCTTGATGGATTGAGACATGAGAATGTGTGTTATGCCTTGGTGCCTAAGAAGGTTGAAGACTTGAAGCATGTAGAAGAACACCTGAAAGAGATAAAGGAGATGCTGACAGAATATGAGATCTTTTTAGATAATGTACTTAATGGATTGCCACTTGTAAGGAGTATTAGTCACTGTATGGATCTGATTCCTAGAGCTAGTTTTCCTAATAAAGCAGCACACCAGATGACACCAACAAAGAATGAGGAGTTAAATAGACAAGTGCAAGAATTGTTGAGGAAGGGTTTGATCAGAGAAAGCTTAAGTCCATGTGTAGTACCTACTATGTTAGCACCTAAGAAGGATGGAGAATGGAGAATGTGTACAAATTCTAGAACCATAAACAAGATCACAGTGAAGTATAGATTTCCTTTGCCCTGGATGGATGACATAATGGATTGTTTAAGTGGAGCTAAGTACTTTACAAAGATAGATTTGAAGAGTGGATATCATCATATCAGAATCAGAGAAGGGGATGAGTGGAAAACAACATTCAAGACAAATGAAGGATTGTATGAGTGGTTGGTGATGCCTTTTGGATTGAAAAATGCACTGAGTACTTTCATGAGGTTGATGAATGAGGTATTGAAGGAATTATTGGGTAAGTTTATGATTATGTATTTGGATGACATCTTGATTTTTAGTAAGAGTAGAGAAGAACATTTGTTGCACATAAGACAAGTTTTGCAGAGGTTGAGAGAAGAGCAGTTGTTGATAAACGTTAAGAAGTGGGGTTTCATGAAGGAAGAATTGGTATATCTGGGATTTGTGACATTTGTGGATGGATTGAAGATGGATCTTGAGAAGGTAAGAGAAATTTTTGAGTGTCCTACACCAGATAGCATTAGAGAGGTGAGATCATTTCATGGATTAGCTAGTTTCTATAGAAACTTCATAAGGAATTTTAGTTCTATTTGTAGTCCAATGACAAAAACAATGAGGGGATAGGAAGTGTTTTAGATGGATGTCTAGAGCAGACCGAAGTTTTGAGTTGTTGAAATAGAAGGTGGCTGAGCAGCCTATGTTGGCTTTACCATATTTCAATAAGGTATTTCAAGTAGACATTGACACAAGTGGAAATGCAATTGGAGAAATATTGAGTCAAGAAGGGAGACTTGTAGCTTATTTCAATGAGAAGTTGATGTTGGAGTTAAAATGACACTGAGAGGGGGGGAAGTGAATCAATGTTTTAACATATTTGACCAATTTTCAAAAAATCAAAAACCATAGCTTAGATTTGATCTCAATATACTCTGATTAATGCATTCATGAGTTGAATGTAATAATTCATAAACAGAATTAAGAAAAGTAAAAACAAAACAGTGAACTAAAATAACAACACAGTAAAGCAGAGAGAACTCAGAAGAACAAGGAGACTCAAGATTTTACTGAGTGGAAAACCCTCCTGGGGTGTAAAAACCACTCCCGAAATGCCTTCCAGGCTTAATCTTTAAACAAATGTTCACAATGCCTTATAGGTTGATTTTTGAGCACCCACTCAAGGAGCACCAACCCCTCATTTAGAGATATCTATCTCAAGGAGTACCAACCCCTTATTTAGAGACACCAATCTCAAGGAGCACCAACCCCTTACTCAGATTTTAGAATTACAATAATAATATCAGAGGATCACTTTGTTTTCAAGTAAGCTCAAGAAACTCAACACTCTTATCTACCTCATACTCTAAGAATCCAACTCTATATTATAGAGTTTTCCAATACATCTCTCGATACAGCCAAAATAACTATCTCTCAGAATTACTGGCTAGCAACACCTTCCACTATTTTCAACACTAGTTTTTATATACATTTCAAGTATGTCTATCATTTTGAAAAATCTTCAGAGAATGCGTTTTTCACAAAAAAAATTGAAACTCACTTGCTAACTTTAGAATATGAAGTTGAATAATGACAATCTGTAGATGATGGAAAAAATCAAGAGTAATGCCTGTCCAGAGGGCTGCAAATAATCCATTATTTCAAAACCACGACTGCCCACAAGCTGAGAACCATAACCTCCCAATTCTCAAAGAATATTTTTCCATGTAACCGTTCTGAGATTCGATGCCAACCAATGATGTTGGCCTACAACTATACTTAGAAATTCCATGTCGCCCATAGAGAAAGAGTTTGTTAAATGTTCACTGAGACATCTAAACAAGTATGCTGAAGGAAATTATAACGTTGATTGTTCCTTTGGTCCATGTGCGTCGCCATGACCGTCTGCCGTCGGGGAGAAACCATATCGAAGATCTTTTATGTTTCCCCGAGATCACATTTATGTTATATTTGTTTCAGTCGCTAAGACACAAGAGTCTTTCTCACCGAGACGTGCCCTTTTGTTTCATTCACTATCGCTATAGCCTTTTGATATTAGAGAGATGTCTTGTAGACAAGTCTTTGTTTTTCCAACAGCCCCTGTGATCAACATGTCACCGTGACAATTCAATACCTATGCCGAAAGCAACTTTATCATTGTCAGTCATCCCTTTGTTTGTCGCTGTGACATTCTGCTATCAAAAAGACCCTATGCAGATCACACTATGTTTCACCGAAAGTCTCCTTTTATCTCTTATGTGTCACCAAGACTTGACGGGTTCGCTGAGACTCTACATTGAAACTCATGAGTCCTACTGAAAAGTAACCTTCATTCTCATGTGGGTCACCGTGACATTCTGCTGTCGATGAGATGTTTCGTAGATGATGCTTTGTTTTACCGAAATTCATCCTTTCATTCGGTGTCACTGAGACAATCCATAATCAGGGAGACGTCTTGGAGAGCACACTATGTCATACCAAAAACCTTTATCCACTCTGAGTCGCTATAACATAATGGTTCTCACACCGATGCATCCTTCTATCTTATGAGTGTCACTATAGCATACCATCATCGGGGAGACCTCTCGTAGAATGCTTGAGTCATACCAAAAGGTTTCTTTTGTTTTATGCATCGTCGAGACTTATCAATTCCTATGCCGACAAGGTCCATATGAATTCCATCGGTGAGACCCACAGGGTTCACTATGACATTATATCGATGTCGCCACTCTTGCCGATGTGTTCCCATTCATCCTCTGGTCGGTAAGACATAAAAAAATTGCTATGACATTTTAGCGAAGCCACAACCTTTGCCGATAAGACCTTTCAGTGCACGGTCGGTGAGACAATATGTCTTCGGTGAGACCACATACCGAATACAACACTCTTGCTGATATGTTCCTTTTCCTTCAATCGGTGAGACTAAGTAAGTTCGCCAAGATGTTACAAAAAAGAAAAACCTCTTGCCGATGATCACCCTTTGTTGCCGGTCGGGGAGACATGATGAGTTCGCTAAGACATTATCCCGATAACAAAACTCCTGCCGATAGGTTCATCCTCGGTTGCCAAAACCATGTGAATATCTCGCCGATAGACGTCCACATGCATATGGTCAGTGAGACATAACAATTTTGCTGCGACCCTTCACCGAAGCCTTAAACTCATGCCGATATACAATTTTTCAAAGGTGGTCAATGTGACATACCAATTTTGCTGTGTCCACATACCGACGGTGTAACACTTGCTGAAATGTTCTTTCTTGTGCCGGTCGCCAAGACACAAAGTGCTCGATGAAACAACATGCCGATAGGGATTTCTTACACTAATGCACCACATCATGTATTAGTCGATGACACCTGACTCATTCGATAAGACCTCTCAGCGGTGATAAAACCTCATGCCAATAGACTTTTCTTCTATCGCCAAGACCATGATCAATGTCACGCTGAAAGCTTCCTGTATGTAAAATCAAATCGTTATGACATCAAAAATGTCTTGCCGATAGGAAACACAGACATTTCAAAATGGATCGGGGAGACCCTGCCATTCTCATGTCGATAAGTGTAAGCCCGAATGAGAAACAACCAAAAACATGAGACAAATGAGATGTCAGAACCAAGGTAACTGTAATGCCTTTAAAAATGTGAGTTCAAGGAATGTAATCAAATGGCTTGTAATCATGTGAAATACACCTGTGGTATGCAAGGAGAACCATCCTAACAAAGAAACCATCAGTCAAACTCTGTCAGTCAAAGAAATAGCATTCATAACATGAACCAGAGATCTCATCACCAAGAATTTGAATCATAACACATAACTATCTGTAATATCCAAGAGACATCAAAGAAGTGCCATAATAAAGCATAAAGATCCAAACTGAGACTGATCATCAAAGATAACCAACTGAAAGGGATTTTTTCATCAAGGACAAACTATAAACACAACTGATATCCAACAGTTGAATGATGCTAGGAGAAGATATTCAGTGTATGATCAGGAATTTTATGCCATAGTTCAAGCCTTGAAGAAGTGGAGACATTATTTGTTGCCTAAGGAGTTTGTGTTGTATACAGATCATCAAGCATAGCAATATTTGAACAGTTAGGGTAAGTTGAATCAGAGACACACGAGATGGGTAGAATTCTTGCAAAGCTATACCTTTTTTTTCAAGCATAGGAGTGGAATGTCAAATCGAGTTGTTGATACCCTAAGTAGGAGAAGGAATTTACTGAAAGAGATGAGAGTGGAAGTATTGTGCTTTGATGAGTTGAAGAACTTGTATGAGGAAGACCCGGATTTTGCAAAACCTTGGAGAGCATGTAGAGAACCTATTTTGGAGGATAGAAGTTAGTGGTCAGATTATTTCATTTAGGAGGATATTTTGTTTAGAGGTAATCAGTTGTGTATACCCCAGAGTTCAATGAGGGATAACTTGGTGAAGGAGAAGCATAGTGGAGGAATGTCAGGACACTTCGAAGTTGATAAGATAGTAGCATTGGTGAGTGAGAATTAATTTTGGCATAAGGATGTTAGGAGATTTGTGCAAAGTTGTAGATTTTTTCAAGTTACAAAAGGAAGTAGTCAGAATGTTGGATTGTATAAGCCTTTGATAGTTCCATAGAGACCTTGGGAGGATATCAATATGGATTTCATACTTGGTTTTTCTAAGACACAAAGAGGCAATGATTCTGTATTTGTGGTGGTAGATAGATTTTCTAAGATGGCACATTTCATACCTTGCAAGAAGACAACAAATGCAGTACATGTAGAAGATTTGTTTTTCAAAGAAGTGGTCAGATTGCATGGGTTACCTAGGAGTATTGTTTCAGACACAGATGTAAAGTTTGTTGGTTACTTTTGGATGACACTTTGGAAGAAGTTGAAGATAGATTTGATGTTCAATTCTACTTTCCACCTGCAGACTGATGGACAGACAGAGGTAGTAAATAGGAGTTTGGGGAATTTGCTGAGATGTTTGGTTGGATAGAAGACTGGAAGTTGGGATTTAGTCCTTGCACAAGTAGAGTTTTCTTACAATAATTTAGTGAACAGGAGTACATGGAAGACACCTTTTGAGATTGTTATAGGAGTTAATCCTAGATGTATATCAAAGTTGAGAGACATCAGTATGGAAGATAAAAGGAGTGCAGAAGCAGAAGAATTTTTAGAACACATGAAGAAAGTGCATACTCAAGTGAATATTAGTTGGAAGACATAAACTGGAAGTATAAGGAGAAAGTAGATGAAAAGAGGAGACATAAGGAATTTGAAGTTGGAGATGAAGTGATGGTATATTTGAGGAAGGAAATATTTCCAATTGGCACATACAACAAGCTGAAGATGAGGAAGTTTGAACCTTGTAATATCTTAAAGAAATTTGATTTAGGAAATGCATATGAAGTAGAGTTACCGGAAGGTATGGGTGTATCACCTATATTCAACATTGTAGATCTACATTAGTATCATGAAGTAGAATTCGGTGAAGAAAGTAAAGTAAATTTGGAAAATCAATTTCCTAAACAACAGTTAGATGAGATTGAAGAGATTTTGGATGTCAAAGATGGGAGGAAGACTCGTGGAAGACAGTACAAAGAATACCTTGTGAAGTGGAAAGGTAGACCAATTGAGGATTCTTCTTGGATTTCTCTGGCTGAGGTAGACCATCTTGGTTTTCCTTTAGTGATGTAGCCAAGGTGGTAGGATCTAGTTAAGGAATTTCCAACCTTGCAGCCTAGACTATCAACTCCATGATCACACATATAAGCAATAGATTTTAACAGTTAATCCATAGAAAGATAAAAGACATTCAAGAACACCAGACACAAGATTTATCCTGGGAAAACCCTAATAGGGAAAAATCCAACCTTCAAAGATCATCCACACTATATTATAATCTCAAAACACATTGCAAATGCCTCGCAGGCTTACAGATTATAGGCTGCAACCCAGGAATTACAAATAATTCACATAACAACAATTTTCATTGGCTTCTTTTCCTACTCCACACTCTGTACTCTATGATCCTTCTGGATCAGAATACTTCATCATCGTGCTTCATACTTCACATTATCAGGAACCTTGTCAATCTACCTTCTTATACTCTTTTCTTGTAACAATCCTTCCTCCTTTTTATATCATCCGTGAATCTTACAACCCCCAACATGTCGACCCAATTACAACGGCTAGAAATATAATGTGCCAACTCGGATAGGTCAGCCCCCAAACAATAACAACTTATTGTTATATGTGAAATCTGCACCCTATTGAACCTGATGTTCAACAATTCCAATGTAACATGGGAAAACCTCTAAAGCTTTGTTGATACTATAAGCAGAGGCCAACCTCAAGAGAAGTTTGGCTTCCTTTTGGTATGAATCATCTAATATACTAATTTTATTAGAAGGAAAAGGGAGAAGGATTACTGAAAAATACTAATACTAGAAAGCATAAAATAAAGTGATACACTAAACTTAATGGGAGGTAATGGGACTCAGAGTTCTACACTTAGTTCCAATCTGACAAAAATTTAATTCACACAACTTGTTACAGCAATGTTCATACATAATTGTTTTACTAAAAGATCAAATACTTTGACTTGCAACAGGAGGAAAAACTTCACAATAAGCAAGCTATACTTAACTCACACAATCAATAACCTGAATGAGCATGCTAATTATAGAAAGGGTACAAGGTATGAGACAAAATTATAATGAAACTAAGTACATTTACAAGATAGTTTGATCAATCAAAGAGCATACACTAAACTGTAAGAACAAGATGGTGAAGAATCAATTCTAGAAATGAGTAAGGTAAACTATATTCAATACCTCCAAGAGTTACAAAAGATGCAAAAATATGTGCCAAAGGACTAAGAAAGTCACTATGTCTCTAATCTACATAATCAGAACTCCTCAATAATGAGTTACAAATGAGAATATATCATAATGTCCAAGTATCCCCATCAAAAGGGGCTCTAGAAGCTTCATGAACTCATATGCCTCTTAAAATCCAAAAATATAGCATCCATATCCACTCTAAAAGACATCAATATGCATGAAAAAGTCTTGTTTGACTAAGTCAAACATAAAAGCATAAGAAAATAATGCCTAGATACCCTCCTTTTGTTTCAAAATTAAAATATTATGCCTATATTTGCTCCAAATGTTGGGTAAACAAACTCCAACTCTCCATGATTCTCTTAAAAGACATAACTCAAAGCATACCTCTTTATTTATCCTCCTAAGACTTAGTCATATGCATACACATGCTCCTATTTTGCATTTGTAAGGAATAATAATTTAAATCAAATGGTTTATAAAACACCATTTAAGATTAAATCATTTTACAATATATTCAAATGCAAAAATATAAGACTCCACCCTAGGCATCGGCCATGATAGGAAAAGGGGTTCACTCTAAAAACATTATATTTGAAAGCCTAAGTTAAAAGAAACAAAGGCATGAGGTATTAGTTGTATCATATTTTTGTAAAAATAAGGAAAAAATGCCATATTCCTATCGACCTCCACTTGACTTAGGGTTTCAACCCTAAAGTCAAAAGAAAGAAAATTTATCTCATTTTTACAAGAAGCTTCAGGAAGAAGCCTACCACCATTTTCATGCTAGGGTTTTGAGGAGTCTTCACCAGAGATTTTGAGGAGGAAAATAGTCGTTACAATGGTGCCAAACTTATGCATAGGCTGACAAAGGAGTCTCTAGTAAGTCAATATTGGGAGATAATCTGTTGTTTTCCTGTGACTTTGCTAAGAAAAAAAAAAACTTGAGCCCGCGCCAAAACTTTGTTTCATATTTCCAATCTTCTGTTACTCATAAGCTGTGAGCTTACTGTAGGAATCTGGGTGTATATTTATTCTTGTATTCCTATAGATTTTTTCTCAATCTAACCATGGTTCGGCCCTAAGGCTTTCTTATATTCTTTTCCCCTTATTTCTTGAATGGGAAATGCACAGGAGTTAAACTTAAGTTGTGGCTTCCATGCCTCTACCTTTTTTAATCACTTCAAACAAAATCTATTGAGGGCTTCTATATTTTACTAGCTACACCGCCATGATTCTTGTGAGATCTCTTAATTCTCAGAATGAGTAGATATGTACCACAGATCATGAGCTTATTTTTGCAGATTTTGTATTTATCATGACCTCTTGTCACTTTGTAGATGTGCAAGGGTTTTCTCTATATTTTACTACTCCAGGCCATAGCCATGTTTTTGAGTCTTATCATTTTCTTATGTGGCAGAAATTTCATTTATTCTTGTAGACATGATCTAATGCCTCCTCTCATAATGTTTCTTTGATTATTTTGAGTTTAAAAACCCAAATGTATTTATATGGCCACTAAGCTCTAGAAATTTGAAGAAGGTTTGTATTGGATTCAGATAACTTCATATTTTGAAGCCCTACTCCTTTTGTTCTAGTGATTGTTGTTTCTTCAATTTGTGACTACTATTTAATGAACATTTGAAAAAGCTAGTGGTTGTCTTCAACATCATAATACTATTATTAAGAACTATTTCAAGCACCTATTTGTGCAAGAAAAATCCTAAAGAAATATATTAAAATACTTATTGGCACTTTTCAAAATGTTGAAATTGGGTAATGACCTGCTTGTTTAATTATGAGGCATAATGTATCATCTGAGTTCTCTTCTTGATATTATTTGCTTACTGTGATTTTCAAAACTAGAACATAATATAATGACTCATGACATATACCAATGATGTTCACATTCATGAGTCAAGGTCTATTTTCTTAATGTCAAAGAGTGTTATGCTATGTCACTTCTAGATAATTCACTTTTCTAGTCTAATGATACTACTATCATATTTTCTTGTGATCTCATAATACCATTAAGAGCTGATCTTTGTTTAGAATTGGAATTTTTCTATACTGCCAAATAGTCTTCAACCTATTATTTTATGTTGTCTTTCTCAAAAAAATAAATAATGGACATAATTGTTCATTATTCTTTTGATAAAATAATGTTGCACAATATTCGTTATATTTCTTGATTTCTTCATATTTCCTTTATCAAACAGTCAATATATAAGGTAACAGAACTGTGCTTATCTCTACATTGATCACTGAATTATGCATCATACTCATCTTTCATAGTTGTTCTCTTGATGAATCCTTGAAAACTTCTCATATTGTCAATGAGAAATGTAATCTGTACTGAAAAACTCCTTTATATTAGTTGAGCTCAACCCTTGTGGGAGCCACACTTTTTCCCACTCATATTTAATCTAATAGATTAGATCAGAATCACAAATGCACCTGTATCTGCACATGAAGCAAACAAGTTAGAAAAAACATGTATGTTTTAGGTGTGTTTGATGACTCCAATGGTTTTCTGAAACACCTAAAATATACACATAACTTATTTAATGCACATCATGATCAGTTTATACATGCATAGGTAAATGATCATGTATGGTATGTAACCTTTCATTTCTTGGAGCACTACTCTAACACATTGCTATAACTTAATGCAGGAATTAGGAGTACCAAGGAGCTAGGAAGGTCAAGACAACTCGGGCAATAGCCAAACAAGAAGATACAACAAAACCAGTCATTCTCATGCAATGACTGGTTACCCTCCCTACCTGCACATTCTTTCCCTTTATTTACTTATTCATGTATATGTCTATCTTGATTTGCATTGAATAAGCAAAAGTTAAACTCACAGCTTGTGTGAGTCAAATGAATATTTCTATACATTCACATTCAATAAAGATTACTTCTTTAGAAAAGATTTGTAAAAATATTTCTTATGTTTCATGCATCTATATAAATGCAATGATTTAAATTTTTGTAATCTTTTAAATTATTTCATTTGTACACATGAATGCAATGTAAGGGAGATAGAAAATGTACCATTTTCTTTTAAATATCAATGGTATCTACCTGATTGAGCCATAGGTAAATATATGGTAACACTTATAATGTGAATCAATCCAGGTCGGCCACAATAAAGCCAGGACCCAAATCAACATCCTCAATCATGCAAACACCTCCTAGATTACTCCTCAAAGATCCATAACATGCCACAACACCCCATCGACCAAGAACAAGGTAAACAAGACTTCACAAAAGAAAATCACCAATCACGAGCACACAGATCAATGTGGACCAAGAACACACGATATGGAAACATCCACAATCACCACGAATCACAACAAATCCATGTACTGGAATAGCATCATCTTCCCTTAGGATTACCAACTGGAATAACTGAACAACTGTCAACACACAAATATTCACAACCTGATCGATCCTTCATGCGGATCCTCGAAACTTTACATGGAAATACTAGACACCCTCAGCAACAAACCCTTTAATCCACAGCCTCTAACAATCAAATTCAATAATTTGGTACCCTGCATCTCTGCAACTTCACTGTCAACTACCTCAACTTTCTGAATACTTCTAGATGCCCCTGCATTAGAATCTCGGGGTTATTTGAAAAGTGAGCCTCTTCACTTTGATCTACACTATATCAAATCCAATATTGATTCCTTAAATGGGTTTGGTGATCTATCCACAGGTACTTGCAACTGCCTCAAGGTCAAAATTTTGTTTCAGTCCACCCTGCAAACTACCTCAAGCTCTCTAAGGTTTGGCATTCTACTTATAGGCCTTGCACTACCTCACTGGTCAGTGATCTGAGCAAACCCACCCTACAAGTTTTCTCAGGTTCTTCATCTTGTCATGGTCAAGGTTCAGCGATCTACTTGCAAGTCTTGCACTACCTCTTTGGTCAGCAGTGTGAGCAATCCTTCTCCACAAGTTACCTCAGGATCAATTCCTTCATTCACATTTACTTTACCAAACTTTCTCCTTAAGATTAAAGCTTCACCTTCTTCGATTTCCACAAGGAAATATGATTCCTCCAAAGGTTCCCCTTCCTCTAGATAAATTAATTCAAGTTCTTCTTCATCTGCACAAACTATTTATGCATCCTTTATTGCTGCTCCTTCATCAGGTTCTCTAACATCATGTTCTTGATGACACTCAGCACTTGATTCTTTCTTCCTCCAAACTCCTCTATGCTCTGCATAAGGTCTTCTTTCTCTGCATCTTGATTCCTCTTCTCCTCCAACATAATATTTCTTCCATCTGTATGATCTTCTAAGAATACAAGTAACATGTTTCCACTTTTCTCCATCAATCCATCAATAATCCATCTGCTCATAACCTGTCATAGGCTTTATCCTTCTCATCTTATTCCAACACATCTTCTCAGAATGATTCCTCAATCCACGTAGCTTACAATGATATAGATCCCAACACAATTCCTTTTCATGTCCATTCCTATTACAATGTGAACAATACATACCTTCTCTTTGTTGATTCAAACTTGCAATAACATTCTTACCTTTGTCATATCCGAGGCCTTCACTCTTTGGTCTCATTACTGGTTCAACAGGTTCAGTAATTCCTTGTTGCTTCTTTCCCAATCCTTTTCCTTCATATCCCATTCTTTTCATGATTCTGAAACTAATTCCATCACCAATAACTATAGGCTTCAGTACCTTGTTATCTTCAACTTCACCTAAAGAAACTTCTTCCACATCACACAAATCATTAGTATCACATGAAACATCACACACTTCAGGCCTAGATCTCACATTGCCATTCTCCTTCTAACATGCAATAAGTGAATGCTCGAACTGATCAACATGTTCCTTCCAACCAGATATTTCCTTCCTCTGCAAACTATTCTCCTTATTCAACTTTTTCAAACTTTCCTCCAGAACAATCTTGAATTCTTCTACAAATTTCTTTTTAAGGTCTTCCAACATATCCAACTTTGCTTCTAGTTCTTCATTTTTCTTCCTCAATTCTACATTACATTTCTTTATTTTGCACAATTCCTCCTCCAAAGTATCCCTTTTACATACTAGGGTTTCATTTTCCTTCTTCATCCTCTTCCCACTCTTCCCCATTGTAACAAATCAGATAATCAACCAAACCTTGACTTGATTTCTCCTCTAGGGTTTCACACTTCTTTCAACACTATCAGATCCACAACCAGCAAACAGACTTGCAACCAGCTCTAATACCATTTCATGCAACCAAGGTGGGAGGATCCAGTTAAGGACTATCCAACCTTGTAGCCTAGACTATCAACTCCATGATCACACAGATAAGCAATAGATTTTAACAGTTAATCCATAGAAAGATAAAAGACATTCAAGAACACCAAACACAAGATTTATCCTAGGAAAACCCTAACAAGGAAAAACCCAGCCTTCAAATATCATCCTACACACTTTATAATCTCAAAACACATTACAAATGAGGCTTATAGATTCTAGGCCGCGGCCCAGGGATTACAAATAATTCATATAACAACAATTTTCATCGGCTTCTTTTCCTACTCCACACTCTCTGCTCTGTGATCCTTCTAGATCAAAATACTTCATCATCGTGCTTCATACTTCACACTATCGAGCACCTTGTCGATCTATCTTCTTTTTCTCTTGTCTTGTAACAATCCTTCCTCCTTTTTATATCATCTGTGAATCATCCAACCCTCAACATGTCAACCCAATTACAACAACTAGAAATATAACGTGCGAACTTGGATAGGTCAGCCCCCAAACAATAACAACTTATAATGAGAATCAACCTCTGAGGTTAGCCACAACAAATCTAGGACCCAAATCAACATCCTTGATCATGCAAACACCTCCTAGATTACTCCTCAAAGATCCACAACACCCTGTCGGCCAAGAACAAGGTAAATGGTACTTCACAAAATAAAATCACCAATCACGGGCACATAGATCAATGTGGACCAACAACACACGATCTGAAAACATCCATGATCATCACAAATCACCACAACAATAACTCCATGTACTAGAATCGCATCATCTTTCCTCAAGAACACCAACTAGAATAACTAAACAACCATCAACACACAGATCTTCACAACTCGATTGATCCTTCACGCGGATCCCTAAAACTTAACATGTGGAAATACTAGACACCATCAACAACAAACCCTTTAATCCACAACCTCTAACAATCTAATTCAATAATCTAGTACCCTGCATATCTACAACTTCACTATCAACTACCTCAACTTTCTGAAGAATTTTGGATGCCCCTACATCATTTAGCCCTATCAAAGTGAGGCACTCCATTTTCATTAACCCCAGATGTCTGATGCAGGAGAATCCTTGGTTCTTGGCAATCTTGTATCAACCAAAAATATTTTCTTTCAGTTTTTTGTTATTGTTTTGTTCTTGCTCAGTTCGTGTTGGTGGATTCATCATCTTTTCTCACCAGACCCTGTGGATCTTTGTGTACATCGTGGACATGTTCATTTTCCTTGTTCCAAGATTTGGCCGTGATTGGATATTTTTTTGAAAAGTTATCGCTTCCGGATTTCATGGCAGTTTCTTGGACCGGCACCAGAATAATTTCAAACTTTTTGGCTAGTTCAATCATTGTGGATCATCCCCATGACTTGCAGATCTTAATGATGTGATTTTAATTGTTTCATGGAGTGTCCCCAACCTTCATTATAGGTCCACACTTCATCTTATGCACCTGTTGAAGAGTAATTAAAATTGAGGCCGACCTATTCATGCACATGTTACATTTTCTTTCCTTGGATAGTGTGATGATCTTTGGCCAACATGGATGATTCCAAAATTGTGGATATGATATAAATCTTGTAATCGATCATTAGTTTAGCATTAATCAAGTAGAATTCAATCCTGAAGAAGAATATTGATTCGATTGTAATATTCAACTCACATATAGGAGTATGTTAGAATGTTGTATTTTTTAACATGTTTTATCAAGCCTAAGAGCTGAATCTGTAAGATCGGATGTCACCGGCTGAATGTAACTGAGATTTTTTTTAATGAGAATATTTACATTTTCATTTTCCTCCATATTCAGTGTTTCTTTCGTTGTGTTACTCTTGTTGCACTGTCCGGATTGTTCTCTTTGAGTACCCTCCTATCGTGGTTGCGCCATAGACTCATATAGTGTTGGATTGGAAACATAGCAAGCACATAGGTTATAAAGTTGAACCCGGTGGCTCTAATACCATGTCTAGCATGCCCATTGTTTTACCCAGTAATTTTACTATGATTTACCCACAAGTGAATAGTTCATCCATCTAACATTATGAGCAATAAAAAATTCTTTTCTTTTCAATAATAAATTCACCATTTAAAACATAACCTTTCCAAAATTTTCCATTGCATAATCAAAGAATCATTTCATCAATACAAGTATGAATTCACTTTTCATATATTCAAGATAACATTTCACATTTACAATTTCCATATAGATGGTTATATGATTACATACATAGCTTCAACAAGATTACATGAACTAGAAATACAAATGATCTAGAATTTCCTCTCAAATCTTGGCTGCCAACTGAATTAGGAGAAGCGTCACTCAAGTTTTTTTCTCCCAACCATGGACTTATTGCATTCCCCCACACATCTACCAAACTTGGTAAGATGTCCCTCCCTTTGACAAAGAGATTGGTTTGCTAACCTCATCCTTCTTATAGCCTTTCCAGAGCATATTGATGTGTCCTACATATCTAGAGCTACCATAATGTGGCTACAACTACATGTATGATATTCCTAGCCTAGAATGTAAATTGGATCATAGTGAACTAGCAATGTAAATAGTGGCTACTTACACTACTTTGGCCAAAGATTCATCACCTAGTACTTCAAGTGAGGGTCATCTATTTCACCACAATAATCACTTGATTTGTTTTTGACCATTAGTATTCTATTCAAAGGGTATCCCCTTTCCAATGGATTATCCTGACCCCAAGAATAACCCTCCCATTAACTCATATTTAAATGACATTGCTACTATTTATCTCAAAATAACTCTATCTTGTGCTACACACCTAGAGTATTGACATACTACGTATAGTACTGAAAATATACGTATAATACAAGTTTAATACATTTGTATAAAATCCAATATAGTATATATATATAAGTATAAACCCAAAAGATAGGTTTCATAAATATAAGAAACAATAAAGAAACATGCGAGCATATCCAAGCATCATAACATACATAAAAGACATTCTTTCCAAGCATGGAAACATGAATAAACAATATTTCCAACATAATAACAAAGGAGTAAACATATTTTCAATAGGATGCTCCATGAAGATTTGACGACCCACTCCTCAGACCCTAGGGCTATTGAGAAAGATAATGGTAAGACTATGGACAAGGAGGACAATTATAGCAAGTTGTTGGAGCTCATGGATAAACTCGAAAGGAAATTTTCCAAGTTGACTCGGTTCACCATTAAAATTATCCACCATTCTGTTGGTACCCTTTTTTTTGTGCTCAAGGAAGAAGCAGACAAGAAGACTATGGAGGAGGGCCCCAACTAGGTTGGGAAGGATGTTTTAAACCTCCTCATATAGAAATGGGAGGGTATAGAAAATTAGTTTGTTGTATCTTTGTTCTATTTTTTGGTTGGATCTTCGTGTGTCAACTGTCGATCTGCTATCTCTGTGTCCTATTTTTTTGGAAGCTTCTATTTTAATGTTTTGGACTTGATCTTTTTTGTCCCTTTGGGCTCATGGTGTAAAGGGTACTACACCTTATAAATGCAGCTTAATATATCAAAAACAAAGAAGTAAAAATCAGCATGCCTATATAAATATCTAACTAATAATTCTTCCATCCTAGCTTAATTTCAAGCTTGCTTGCAACTTGCTCTAAGAACAACCCAATTCCCACTTCTAGCCTCTTACCAAATCTCTCAACAATACTAATACAAAATAACAAAAAAACTCACTAACTCTCAAGCTCTCAACTCACTTTGCACAAAAATTGTAGCAGAATAACAATGGAACAATCAGATTAAAAAGTGTAGAAAATGGTAGAATGAGCACCTCTATTTATACTAAAATGTGAGCAACCAAAGGCTACCAACAAGCTAATACTTCTTCCACCTTTCTATCTCCATGCTATGACTCATCAAACTAACTTACAATTTTACAACACATAACAGTCCTTGCCTTTTAAAAGGTTGAGTTGGCTTGTTTCAAGAGACAACAAGAGTCTTTTACTGAGTCAAATGAACATCAAGCTTCTAAGAAAGTTTCCTACTTGGTTTGTAAATCAAATTCCTTCTTATATTTTTGTCAAGTTTACATTGATTGAGTCTCATGATTAAGATATTGCTTTTCCAAACTTAAGCACAATAAAAATACTTCTTATGCATTTCATATACTTTAGCATTGGCACAAAATTTCATATACTGTCACCCTTTAAGATAGCACGGTAAAGACTATTTCAACATTGTTAAAATCTGTATTCACTTACTTTTGCAATGTATACACAACACTCCTACTTCATGTGTGACTCATAGTCTTAGTTGACTTAGTCATATGTTTGCTTTATGTGCAGGTTTAAACACAATGCAACACATTGAAACAATGCAATGATATATGTGCATATACTGCATTTAAGGTGCTTTATTATTATCAACTTCTAGCGCTATTTATTGTGCTTGAATATATCTCAAATGATTATCATTTATTATATATGTATATACATATATTATATACATACATTATATACATATATATATATATTAAAATATATACATATACATATACTCATATACGTATTCACTCATATGTATGAGTTTATCGTAGACACGTACATATATAAATATATATGTACATTTTATGTATATATCTCATCGATATAAAAAAATAAGCACACAAGGTAGGACTTTCACTTGACATCAAGACTTAATCACATTTCTCAATCCAAACATTCATAAAACAAGATCATAAACCAATATAAACATTCACAAAAAAAAATGAAGATCACTTACCATTTACCCAAACTGACTTGACTCAACTAAGACCAACTAGAGCGTGAGTGTGTGAATGCTTAGTTAGGATGAATTAAAGGTTACTAGAATAGTTTATTCTCCTGAGTGATACTTCCCCTCTCTTCTGAAGGTTTGAACATGTTCCTACATTCAATTTAGTACATCATAACAATAGTTAGCCAAAAACAACACATTCATATGCATCACATATATTTAATATACAGGAAAATTATAAATCATTAAATTGAATCAAACACTCGTTCATCATATTTCCATCAAGATTCATATACAAAACACATTCACAAATATTAAAGCAATTTACTAAACAAGGTAATAGTAAATAGGTAATAACACATGGGGTGTAACATGTTTGAAGATATTTATGAGGGGATTATCATTATATCTTATGGTTTCATGGTTCTAATTGCATTGTAAATTTATTAGACATACAAGGATTTGTTCTTTAGATTAGGTAGATGATTTGGATAGTCAAAGGTCCACTAGTGGCTATATTTTTACTATTTGGTGGTGTGGTTAGTTGGATGGGTAAGAGGCAACCTAATGGTGTTTTTTTTGCTATCGAAGTAGAATATATGGATATTAGACATGCCTATAAAAAGGTAACTTTGTTGAGGACTTTAATATTTTTTTCTAGCATAGAGTACACTAGTCATAAACCACACATCTTCTATTTCTTCTATAAATTAAAGTAGAGTTAAAAAAATAGGGTCCTAATTGAGGTGGAATCCCAAGTAGCGTCCTAAGGATTCTAAAAAAATCCTTTCCTAGCTATAAATTCAATTTGAATATCTCCTCAACAAATTATGAACTAAAATCTACAAATGCAATAAAATTTTATAAAAAACTACATAGCTTCTCCAAAAAACTAATGTGTATGATCAAAGGTCATTATTGAACTATTGATATTAGTATTGGACAAGTAAAATTCCATCTATTAATTTTAAACACTTCCATTTTTTATACTAGGTTGGCATTTCAAGTTTAGCACAATACATTTTGAAAATTTCTATGCATCTCTAGAAATCCTCTACTACCTTGATCTTAAAATTAGGGACACATGCTTTACCATCTCTTTATTGTGTAGTTATTTATTTTCTAATAGGTAAACTTTTGTATGTCTTAAATCCAACTCCTAGTATGTTTTTTTAGATATTAACATAACATTCTTAGATAAATATACATAAAAGTGGTAGTTTAAACCTATTGTTATTTCTTTTTTTAGTAAAGTTAGATTTCTATTATGAAATTTTTCCATGGCATTAAAATGATTAAAATATCTATTACACTTATATGTTGATGGAAGATCATTGACTTCTTTGATAGTAGTTAGCCCCAATTGATCATGTACAAGGATAAAAACCATGTCAAGTATAGACATAAATGTTAACACCAAATGATTTGAAATTTTAAGGCTTAATGTAGTTGAGACATATTTAAGACAAAAAATGATGTAACTATGACTAAACTATAAATATAAATGCAAGGAGTTAATAATTGATTATTGTAAATGACTTTGGATGATGTCCTTAAATATAATATTCAAATTGAGACCTTTGGCATGCAAGCTTACATATTAATATTTGCATTTTGAGAAAGACAACCTTGAGAAACATGAGATTTGAAATTTAATTCTGCAAGTCTAGGCCATGAGCACAACCTAGTCTAAAGACATGAACATGGTTGTTTCCTATTCTAGAAGGTGGAAACCTTATGAATAAAGTAATTATGTTTCAATTTGTGGTTATTTAGTGTGTCAAATAAAATAAACTAAATGTTAAGACCATGTGACATTTATCATATCTATACAAAATAACATAGAATAAAAAATGTGAAGGAATAAAAATGCAACATACGCTCTTTTCTCATTTACCCTAATATTAAAATCTGTAAAAAAATCACAAATTTAAATTGTTGGATTTGAAATTCTTCATTCAATAAATTTATATATAAAAAAAATAAAAAATTATATTTTTAATCACAGCTTAATTTATGAAATAATAATTAAACTAAGAAAAGAAATTTTGAAGTTTTTAAATAAATCCACCTTCCAATCAAATTGAAAATTTACACAAAGAAAGAATGACTTTGTTTCTTCAAATTTTGTTTGGATAGATATGTTAAAACCTATCCATGTTTCATTGAAAAGTACCTCATTTTAATTTAATGATTATTAGCTTTGTAATTAATACTTAACAATTCTTTATTTCATGTACTTCCATGATTTGTCATATAGCATGCATTAGTCATTATTTGTTTAGACATCCTTTACTAACATAATTGGAATCATTTATTTACCAATGTTCATAAGAATTATTGGGAAAAGTAAATATATTTTGGTCTGCATCTCTCTGTAGAAAAGGGTTCTAACTTGCAGTTCAAAAGTTAAGTTGATCAAGCTTTGAAAGTATCATATCCAAGTTTTCAACTCTTTATACGTTCTAAGGTGGAATATATTGGTGATAGAGTTTCGGTCTAGCATAAGAGAAGATATGTTGAAGGTTTGTTGGAATGCCCTACATTCTTTCAGAAGCAAAGGTTTGTCTATACAAATTTGTGGTCAATGTGCTATGCATGTTATCTTGTTGTATAAGATGATTTGGTGTATCGCAAGGTTTAATTTTTAAATAACAATATTCCACAATGCTTGTTTGTTCTTTAGAACATATGATTGTGTACCTATGTCAGTTGATACATATAGTAGTTCAATCATATGAGCCTATGTGGACACTTCACATATCCTAGTATGGTTCAATATTGTTTGGTTTCCAGATTGCAAGATCTCATGAGAAAGTTGTGAAAAGAATCTTCAAATACTTAAAGGGTACTCTAGATTATGGCCTATGGCACAAAAAGGATAAAAAATTCTCTTTGAGTGCCTATACTGATGTGATTGGGAAGGTTGTGTTGATGACCAGAGAATTACAAGTGGAAGTGCATTCTTTTTGGGAGAAAGATTGGTCTCATAGTTTAGTAAAAAGTAGGATTCAATGTCTTTGTCCACTACAAAAGAAAAATATATTGTTGTAGCATCTTGTTATACTTAGGTGCTTTGGATGAAGAAGACTTTGAAGGATGTGAAGGTGGTTTATGATGAACCTATTCCTATATTATGTGACAATACAAGTTCAATTAACATTTCCAAGAATCTGGAAATGTACTCAAGGACTAAACAGATCTCAATCCAGTACCACCTTCTAAGAGAAAAGGTTGCAAAACATGAAGTCAAAATGGATTTTTTCCCAACCATGGACCAAATTGCAAATATTTTCACTAAGAAACTTTCAAAGGATACTTTATCTTTGGCAAAAGTTAGGGGTAATTTCCCCTCCTTGTTTTAACTAGATGCATAATTAGTGAATCTATCCATAGAGAGAAATTCATGCCATATCCTTTACTAATAGATTGAGGAGTGCTACCTCTCAGGGGGATATGGTAGAAAGGGGGAGTCTTGAATTTTTGTATAGTTGTTGAACAATTTGTGCTTTTGTTCAAAGGGGGAGTATGTTTCACTACTTCAATTGAATATATTTTCCCTTTGTTCCTAAAGTCATAAAATGTCCTATTGTTTTGTGCAGGAATGTATGGGGTGTAATGCCCCGTCACACAAACCCCAAAGGAACAACTAAAAATGCAACAATTTTCTTTTTTTTTAAAGAACATAAGGAATTTACTTAAGTATTCCAACATAACAATGTTCTAAGTTGCACAACTAAATCCCTTGGGGTACACAAGGTGACATTACCAAACTAACCCATAACAAAGATAATAGATTAAACATTAAATATTCAATTACGTATCCATTCATTCACATATCACCATTTAAAAACATCCATTAACGATAACCACATTAATAAGAGTAATCCATATAAAACCATACATGCAACTCACAAATAAATTAATCATGAAGATATTAAGTATATATATTTCCACAAATACAACATAACATGACCAATATTTACAAATGGTAGTTCACGAATGATTACATGGTATGATAGTACATCACAATGAACACATATACAAAATTACATCAAAGTCTTCCCAACACACGTGGGAGTGATACATCCATAAATAAAATACATTTGTAGTACAAATATCCATCTGGTAATAATGAATCCTGGATCAACTGCATCTGCAAAACTCTGCACAGAATAGTACACCTGCATGCAAGGGAACCCAATGGGCAGTATCAAATTTCAAATACCTAATAAAATCAAATACAAAACCATAAAATCTTCAGTAACAATGTACAATTCAAGTGCTCAGAGCATAAATTGAACTCTATATAAGAAAAAAATATTGAGTGCATTACGTATCGACCTCTATAAATATCACAATGGCTGCAAACATTGACAAGGGAAGATAGAAAGGATGGGACACATCGTGCAACAATACAAGGCTCGGAAAATAACTTTCAAGTACCATACAATCATTTCCAAATGGTATCAACTTCACAGCAAGACACAGGAAGGAGGATAAGGGTGGCACATCAATCAAGTGTAAGGATTCAGATGTTCAAATATTCGAGCAACCAAGCATAAAAGCTAAGAAAAGACTCATGGTTTTCTAAACAACTATTAACTCATCTATGAAAAGCGGTAAGAATATTACGAAAGCTTCAAAAGACACAGGAGAAATAATTTAATATCTGACCTGAATCGAATGCAGAGGGGATGATCGCCTAGTTTTCATAGTCCATGCGATTCGTAACTTCCTTCTTTTCCCCAAAACAAAGCTTTATTATTTTTAGAGCTAATTTGCAGAACCAAAAGCTTTCTCCCTTTTTTTTTTTGAAATCCAAACTTAACTGATAATATCCTTTCTTCCAAAAAAATCCGCATACATAAAGCTCAAGACGAGATAAGTTTTCGAAAACACAAAGATCCATAAAATTAGAAAGTTACCCGATCAAATCTAGTTTCGAGTTGTGCATGTGCACCTTTAATCTTTTCTCCATCTTTTTCTATTTTTGTCTACTTTAACTTCAGTTCCAAATCTTATCTTCAAGATTTAATTGAGATCACATCAAGTTTTATCATATTTAATAATTATTCCCACAAGAAAAATCAATTAAATAGTTTTATAAAACAAATTAGTTCAATTATTTAATAATAACCATATACATTTTATTTAATTTATTTCATAAGCATTTTTAATTTAATAAATTGATTATACCAATCCATTTAAAATATTAATTTCACCTCAAGATGCAATAACATGTTAAACACTAAAACACAATAACACTTACACAAAATCCTAAAAGGTACAATGGATGGCCACTACATCCTCCCCCCCTAGGCTTCAACTTACTCCTAGAAGTCGCAAGGTGCAGTACAACACACACAATCATAAGCCCAACAACACCATAAGCATAACAACTATATCAACAAGTAAACATCAATAATTAGGCAATTAAAATTAAACAACTCAGAAAAAAAAAAAAAAAATGAGACCAAAAAATAGAGATGGGGTTGCAACCAAACCACATTGTTAAGCACAAGGATGGGGTGATGAACAAGGGTGAGGAAATTTCTTGTCAACTCTAGTTTTCCATGTCATACCCATTGGGATTTATGATACTCGCCCTGTCTTGACAGTGCAGGTGGAATCGAGGCTTGGTACCTGCAATCCTGCATAAAAGCAAATGTTGTGTCTAATATATATTACAACCACACCGTGAGAGGAAATCGCAGTGTAGTAGGGCACTCGCGAGCTAGTGATACTACCCTGTCCCTCTCACCCGACCACAAATAGTAACCACATCAACTAGAACAACTCTAATAATCAATTTAATCTCGTAAACAATCAGTTACTTAACAGTCAAAATAATAAACACACAACAATCATATCCATGAACCTATAATATGTATTGTGTTAAAAATGGATCACTACTTGGAAAAATAAGTATCTACTTCTATAAATCTCAATTACATTGCCTTCAACACTGAGTTTCTGCAGCCAACTACCTGGAATTCATAGACTAGGGTGGAAACATAACACATTAGTACCCGTCCCTCAAGCTAATTCTTGACTCTCATTATGCTACACTTCCATAAAAACACAACATAGTTATCCACACAAGCATGTATTTTGTTAAAAATCATCATTTACACATAAATAAATCCACTTTATTCGCTATTCATCACCAAATCTCACCACAATTTCAGCAAAAAACCAAAATTTTACACCTTCACAGATTCAAGAAAACACCATTGATCACTCCAAAAACACAAAATTGCAAATTTAGCACACACATGACACATTCGCACACACAACTCACATCAAATGATCACATTCACACACACAAAGTTCCTTGATGCATCCCATACAGTCAGGATATCAGTGCATTGTGCACTACATCGAGGGTCCTATCCTTTCTGTCGGTTTCCTGCACCGTTGAACCAACACCATCCAAGGACATACTCAGATCAATGAGTGGGAACAATAGGAGGGTGAAAACCTAAACTCAAAATTCTAAATGCAAGGTTACATAATGAGCACATAGTGCCCAGTGTATGAACCTAGGCTCTAATACCAAGTTGTAATGTCCCGTGTCGCAAACCCCAAAGGAACAACTAAAAACACAACAATTTTTTATTTTTTTTAAATAACATAAGGAATGTACTTAAGTATTCCAACATAACAATGTTCTAAGTTGCACAACTAAATCCCTTGGGGTACACAAGGTGACATTACCAAACTAACCCATAACAAAGATAATAGATTAAACATTAAATATTCAATTACGTATCCATTCATTCACATATCACCATTTAAAAACATCCATTAACGATAACCACATTAATAAGAGTAATCCATATAAAACTATACATGCAACTCACAAATAAATTAATCATGAAGATATTAAGTATATATATTTCCACAAATACAACATAACATGACCAATATTTACAAATGGTAGTTCACGAATGATTACATGGTATGATAGTACATCACAATGAACACATACACAAAATTACATCAAAGTCTTCCCAACACACGTGGGAGTGATACATCCATAAATAAAATACATTTGTAGTACAAATATCCATCTGGTAATAATGAATCCTGGATCAACTGCATCTACAAAACTCTGCACAGAATAGTACACCTGCATGCAAGGGAACCCAATGGGCAGTATCAAATTTCAAATACCTAATAAAATCAAATACAAAACCATAAAATCTTCAGTAACAATGTACAATTCAAGTGCTCAGAGCATAAATCGAACTCTATATAAGAAAAAAATATTGAGTGCATTACGTATCGACCTCTATAAATATCACAATGGCTGCAAACATTGACAAGGGAAGATAGAAAGGATGGGACACATCGTGCAACAATACAAGGCTCGGAAAATAACTTTCAAGTACCATACAATCATTTCCAAATGGTATCAACTTCACAGCAAGACACAGGAAGGAGGATAAGGGTGGCACATCAATCAAGTGTAAGGATTCAGATGTTCAAATATTCGAGCAACCAAGCATAAAAGCTAAGAAAAGACTCATGGTTTTCTAAACAACTATTAACTCATCTATGAAAAGTGGTAAGAATATTACGAAAGCTTCAAAAGACACAGGAGAAATAATTTAATATCTGACCTGAATCGAATGCAGAGGGGATGATCGCCTAGTTTTCATAGTCCATGTGATTCATAACTTCCTTCTTTTCCCCAAAACAAAGTTGTATTATTTTCAGAGCTAATTTGCAGAGCCAAAAGCTTTCCCCTTTTTTTTTTTTGAAAGCCAAACTTAACTAATGATATCCTTTCTTCCAAAAAAATCTGCATACATAAAGCTCAAGATGGGATAAGTTTTCGAAAACACAAAGATCCATAAAATTAGCAAGTTACCCGATCAAATCTAGTTTCAAGTTGTGCATGTGCACCTTTAATCTTTTCTCCATTTTTTCTATTTCTGTCTACTTTAACTTCAGTTCCAAATCTTATCTTCAAGATTTATTTGAGATCACATCAAGTTTTATCATATTTAATAATTATTCCCACAATAAAATCAATTAAATATTTTTATAAAACAAATTAGTTCAATTATTTAATAATAACCATATACATTTTATTTAATTTATTTTATAAGAAATTTAATTTAATAAACTGATTATACCAATCCATTTAAAATATTAATTTCACCTCAAGATGCAATAACACATTAAACACTAAAACACAATAACACTTACACAAAATCCTGAAAGGTACAATGGATGGCCACTACATGGGGCCCTTTGTCCTTGATGTCAAAGGGTGAGAGTGAGTAGTATGTGTTTCCATCAATGCCAAAGGGTGATATTTTTGGTAGTTATTGTCATTGATATCAACACTAAGGAGATTGTTGGTAGTTGTCATTATTTTCAATAGTGATTGTTGGTTGTCATTGATTTTAGCACTTGAGAAGTATGTTGTTAGTCATTACTATTGGTTATTAGTGTTTAATTAGTTTGGGATAACATTGGTGTTGAATTTCATGGTTAGATGTCATGCCTTATCAAAGAAGAATTAATAAATTTCATGGTTGGATGTCATGCCTTATCAAAGAAGAATTGTTGAAATTCATGGTGGGAAGTCATGCCTTATCAAAATAAGAATTGTTGAAGTTCATGATTGCATGTCATGCCATAACAAAAGAAGAATTGTTGAAGTTCATGATTGGATGTGATGCCTTATCAAAGTTGAGTTGCTAGAGTCCATTATTATTGTCACTAGAGTTTATTTTATAATGATATATTAAGATGAGGATTGTAAGCATGAATGATAATGGAGAGATGTTGCTGAAGGTCTATAGTATGTCTTGTGTTCTCTTCTAATTTTCTTGATGAAGTATGTGTTTTTGAAAGAAGTTTTTGGCCTCTGTAAGTTTTTCAAGTGTTTTTGGTTTAGAAAGATGTAGTGAAGTCTATTTGGGAGAATGCTCTATATTCCTCCGTTGTTGATGCTTTGGTCTTGCAGTTTGGTATTCAATTTCAGTGTTATGTGTACACTACAATCCTATATTTTTAGGTCACCTATGTTTCCAAAGAGATCTTTGTGAACTGTTGAAGGTTGGCAATGTTGTTGGTTGTCCAGACTGATTTGCGAAATGCTCCACATTTCTCTGCATTGATTTCTTTTCTCCTATAGCTTGGTGAATGTTCTTTCAATGTCTATGTAGTATCTCAATTCCAATATCATGTGCTGAAGTGGTTCGCAAGCTGATATGTTAATGTTATATATCTCATGATTAAGCATTATGTGTTTTTGGAATAGAATTTTCTATTTTTGGCTATTATATGGTGGTTGTTGGTGGCATGACTGTATGAAATAAATGTATCAAGGTGTTTTTGGATGTTCAAGGAACATCCCCATGTGATCCACACATTGCTAATTGGTCGCTTTGGTGCCACATTGCATCTTGAGTTGGCTTTCTTGGTCTTTTGTGGATATCTAGTTGATAGGGATTGTTCCTTTTCTTGGACTATGTACTTGGGGGGTGGCGCTAGTAATGGAAGATGTGTAATGATAGATTTGGGTCACTACCTATCCTATTTCGGACCACATCAAGTAAATTCAATTAAAAGTATGTCTTTGAGTTGATTGGTTATGTGCTTCAACATTTCATCCACATGTTTCCTTGATGTCAACTTAGGTTGATGTGTGCTTATGTGTAAATTGTTTTGGATCACATTGGAAGAAGTTCTAATATTTTTTGGTCCTCTCTATCTTCTAGATAGGATTGTATTATGTTTTGGTGGCTAACTAGTTGAATTCATTGTTTATTCTCTTTCTTGGCTGACCTAATTGAAGTTTTGAAGTGTTGCATTAGATATAAATTCAAGTTCATTTCAAATGCAATAGTTTAGAGTAGTTTACAAGTGTGAAAAGGTGTGTATACAAATTGTATTGAATATCCATTAGAGATAGTGCTAAATATTATGAAAGGAAAGATCAATTATGTTATAACACCTCAGTCAATAGAGTCTTATATTGGAAAATGATTGTAATTCTCTCTAAATCATATTGTATCATGCTCTAAGATAATGAATCTCATCAGGTCCTTGTATCTTGCTCTTGAATTCATGTTTTCTTCAATTGAGCAAGTCCTTTGTATCTTGCTTTAAGGAAATGATCCGTCTTGCAAGTCTTTTTGGCAGTGAGCCTATATTATGAGTTTTAACTCTCACCATGGTTTTTCCCTCATTGGGTTTTTCATATAAATATAGTGTCTCCTTATGCATGTGTGTCTTCTCTTTTGTTTCTATTTGTTGTTGATCTGATTATTGCTATATCTTTCATTGGTAAAGTTTGTTGAAGTTGATAAAGTTTCAAACTGCTATATTTTTTTATATTTAAGGTTCTATCTTTATCTGCTAAAGGTGTTTGAGTTGTGCCAAAAAAATTAAGTTCTAGAATGTTGGTGTAATTAATTAATTAATTATTACACTAGCATAAGTTTACTTAAGTCTTGCATTTAATCATTAAGTCTTAGGTTGCATTATTAGATAAATCATTTAATAAATGCGATAATATTCCCTTCCTTATTTGTAGGAGATAAGATTCTCTCTAGAAGATGAGTTGTCCTTCTAGAACTTATCCCCTCATTTAATGATCATCACCATTAGGGTTCACATGTTGTCACATGTTGTTAGATCAAGACACATGGCAACATCTCATGCATATTAGGGTTTAGCTCTTGCCTATATAATCAGGCATCTTGTACATTTGTAATCATGTCATGTCATAATCAATTTGACATCCTTGTATCTTAATCATAGCATGATTTTTCTGCCATTTCTCTCTTGTGAAAGTTTTTGTCTTGAAGGTGATTCTGGGGGGTTTGAGGATTTCACCTAAACTTCTACATGGTATCAGAGCTTCAGTGCTGCAGACTTCTTCTCAAATATGAGAGATCATTTTTTGGCATGAAAATCTTGTTGGATGTAAGCAGCCATTTTTCATTTTTGCTTCAGATTTCTAGCTTCTACTCAGTTTCAGGAAAAATGATTTCTGGGTTTTGTAGATGGGGTCGAAATCTGAACTGGGTATCTTTTAGATTTTTGATATCTTGTACGGATCTAGAGAAAATCACTAAACAAAAATTGGCGCACGTCATTTTTCTCCGACTGAAAGTTTTAAAAAATTATTTTTTCAATTTTTGCTTGTTGGATTAAAAAAATATTTCTGGGTTTTGTTCCTAGCTTCAAAATATTTATGGGTTTCTATTTTTGTCCGCATATTGTGAACAGATTTTACAGAAATCAAATCAAAAGAATTTGTTTTTGGCTAGGAAACCCATTTCCTGTAGGTTTAATTCAGTTTTTTTGAAAAAATCATAACTTTTGGCCATGGTATTGAAAATTGACAATTAAGATACTGTTGGAAAGATAATTTTGTCTACTTTCTAGTGGTGGCATCTATTCTATGAAATTTTGCTCACAGAAAATTCTACAGTCAGCTGAAGTCAATCCTCCACTTTAGACTCAACAGCCAATATATTCGCATCAGATTGTCGAAATCTAGAAATTCTAGTGGCATTCAGGAGATATTACAGAGCTTTTTTCATCAGTCCAGAACGCTTGATCAGTTTCAACTCCAGGTACTTTTGCATTGATTTTTTTAGTTTGGTGCATTTGTTCAATAACTTGGACATCCTGAAGCTTGGAAAAATATTTTTTGATCTGGGTAGCATCACTTCAGTTGCATATCATCTTTGGAAGTCTTCTATTTGTTGTTGAAGGTCAGCATCTTTGTACTTTTTTGTGGATAAATTTCATTATGGGGCTTGCATATTTCTCTCCTTCTCTAGTTATGTTGCACAAGGGTAACTATCCACAATGGTGAGATGGGATCTGCCACCATCTTCATTCACTTGATTTGATGCCATATTTATTTGGTATAGTTCCTCGCCCAAGTGAAGGTATTCATGAACTGGCTTGGAATTGTAGCAGGTACACTATTTTGGAGATCATTGAGATGCAAGTTGATTCCGATGTTTTGCATTCTATTGATCATTGTGATTGTCCTCATATTCTTTGGACTAAGCTTTGGGAGCTATATGGAGATTCAGATACTCCACCATTTCCCGATGATCATGCTTCAGAATGTCATCCTTCAGATCATGTACCCCATCATGATATTGTTGTGCAGGAAGTTGATTACCTTGATCTTTCCGAAGAGGTTGACAAGGTTCCTTTCAGTGTTTTTTCTTCATCAGAGATAGTTGGTATCCCTTCACATTCAGTGATTCCTTGTCCAGAATCATTGATTGAGGCTTCCACTATCATCATCCATCAGGACACATTCAATTTTTCAGACTTGACATCACATGATGGCTTTGTTTCAGGTATCACCGACTTGGCCACTTCTACAGGTTTGGAGAACATTCTTGAGGGGATATCACTCCTCTATGCAGATCACACTTTGAAGAGTTGTTTTGAGTCTCCTCATTCTTGTGTCTCAACCTTGATTGGGAATTCTGAGACTACATTGGAGGCATTGAGTTTCTCTTCAGAGATTTCATATCCGAGACTTCTTCCCTGTCATTTCATTCAGGACTTGAGGTTTCTTCAGCATCCACCATTGGATTTGCTTCTTCCTAGCAGAAGATTTGTGGTTTGGACACCTTCATTGCTTCAGACTTCTTTCAGTGGTTTTGAGGACACTTCATTTAGGGGGGGCTATCAAGTCTCCATCACATCCATCATATCCATTTTATCTCAGTCTTTGGATATTGTTTAGCATCAATTTCTACATCGACCTGGTTTGTCACTCTCTTCATTGATTGTGGCATCTTCTTCATCAGGGAAGGAGACATTTGAGCAACATTCAGAGACATCATCATCCATTTTCATCCTTCCTTCCTTCAATTCCTATCCGGAATGGGAAGCCTCTTTGCACTTGCAGTTGGTTTTGTTTCTTCCGAAAGGGAGACAAGTTGTTTGTCGACATTGGATCTTGTTCTATCTTCAGACACTTACTTTTTTTGCAAGTGATATCATCTTTTGGAGGGGCTACATAGTCTCTCTCTCTTTCTCTCCTATGGGGGGGATTTTGATTATATTGTATCCATGTGACAGATGGTGTACTTGGGGGGTATTTGGGAGTCCTCCATCCTTCCCATCCTATCTCACATTTCTGCTTTTTCATCTCCTTTTTGGAGAGGGGTTTTGTTCCCATTGGGTTTTCCCCTTTTCTCCAGCTGTGGGAGATTTTCTGCATCTTCATGTACATGGGTACCTAACATGGCCTCGTAGCTGGGACCCATCATCATCTCTGCATAATCATTACATTTTTCCTCCCTAAGTTGCACTTATGGGGGGTGTTGGTGTAATTAATTAATTAATTATTACACTAGCATAAGTTTACTTAGGTTTTACATTTAATTATTAAGTCCTAGGTTGCATTATTAGATAAATCATTTAATAAATGGAATAATATTCCCTTCCTTATTTGTAGGAGATAAGATTCCCTCTAGAAGATGAGTTGTCCTTAGAGAACTTATCCCCTCATTTAATGATCATCACCATTAGGGTTCACATGTTGTCACATGTTGTTAGATCAAGACACATGGCAACATCTCATGCATATTAGGGTTTAGCTCTTGCCTATATAATCAGGCATCTTGTACATTTGTAATCATGTCATGTCATAATCAATTTGACATCCTTGCATCTTAATCATAGCATGATTTTTCTGCCATTTCTCTCTTGTGGAAGTTTTTGTCTTGTAGGTGATTCTGGGGGGTTTGAGGAGTTCACCTAAACTTCTACATAGAAGAGGTTAAGTATTTGTGTAGACTGATTCACTACCCCTCTCAGTCTCTGGAAGTGCTCAACAACCTTCACTTCCAAAGGAATGCAGGGCATTCCAACATGCCTTCATCGAGACTAATTTTTCAAGAGCACATATCAAAATTTTGTCACATATATCTTTCATTGTACAAGGCGTAATGGTGTGAATTCTTGAACATAAAACCTTCACATCTTGTCCATATTATGTTTTGAGCCACAATACACAATCTTTCTCTACAAAAGGATGCAGACCAAAACATCAAGACCCTATCTTAGGGTATATACTGTGAATGCATTAGCAAAACTTTTGTAACTTATTTCCATGTGTAGTACACCAATCTAGAATGGTATCAATGCAAACATGTTGTAAACATATCAGAGAATATGTGTCTACCTCCACATCACACTTAGACACCAGGTTGATTACCATTCTTCCATATGTTGCATTATGGACTGTATCAACAAGTATCACTAAACATCAATTGGCTCTGGAGTATTATGTATTCTTCATCATACACATTTGGAATTAATGAAAACACATCTTGAGTTGACATAAATTGCAATACATATTTCCAACACTAATTTTTAGTAAGACCAAAGAAAAAAATTAGAAAATATTATACTAGAACTACAAAGGTTGAAAAAAGAAAAGTTGATAAATTTTAAAAAGTGTGTTTTTATGAGGGGAGAAATAATATACTTGATATTTACGATCTTGGTGAAAGGATTGAAGATGTATATAGAGAAGGTAAAATCCATTATGGAGGGGCCTACACTAGACAATATAGGGGAAGTAAGATATATCCAAGGGTTGGTTAGTTTCAATAACAATTTTATCAAAAAAAATAGTAGTATTTTTGTATCAAAAATTAAGATAATGAGAGGAGACAAGAAGGAATTTAAGTGGACTTATGACATTGATAAGATATTTAATTTTTTGAAAAAAATGTAATGAAATAGTAACTATTGGCTTTGCCATATAGTAGCAAGATATTATGAGTGGACTGTAACACAAGTGTGAATGCAATTGAGGTGGTTTTAAGACAAGAAGGAATACTAATAGCTTACTTTAATGAGAAATTGAATGATGCCAAGAAGTGATATTCAATCTATATCTAAGATTTTTAAGTCATAATGCAAGGGTTAAAGAAATGGAGGCATTACCAAGTAGCTAAATAGTTTGTGGTGTACATTGATAATTAGAAAATGTAAAAATTGAACAATCAAAGTAAATTAAAATAGATAAATGCAATAAGTAGAATTCATGCAAAGTTACAATTTCATACTAAAATAGAAGAGTAGTACATCAACTATGGTTTTCAATACATTAAGTAAAAGATAAAATATGATAATGTAAATGAGGATATAATTAGTTGGTTTTGAGGAGCTAAAAATGTGTATGAGATTGACGCTAATTTTGTAGAGGTATGGAAGGCATATAAGGAGTCAATAAGCATGGAAAAAATTAAGTGGTTGGATTAATTAATTAAAAATAAAATGGTATTCAAATGGATCTAATTATATATACCAAGAATCTTTATGAGATAGTCTAATCAGGAAAAAAAAATTAAAAGGCATGATTAAATTGTTGCAAATATGAGCTAGTTTGGTGGTGTTGTCATTGATGTTGTCATTGATGTCAACACAATTTAGTATGTTGTAGATTGTACATGTATAGTTGAGATACTTCTGAGATGTTGTGATTACATGTAACTATCCTTATGGTGTTCTAGATGTGTTGTATTGATGAGTTTCCAAGTGCTTTTGAGAAAATTAAATAAAGAAGAGAATTCAAAGTGTTGAATGTGTTCAAAACGTGCTCCAGTATGTGCTCCACGTTTCTCTTTCGTTGATCCTATGCTTGTGTGGATCTGAAGGTTTTTTAATGGTAATCTCATGGTGATATATGTTGAGTCTCAGCTTCTGGTGAGATGGTACATGAAAGTTGCATTCACCGGTATGTGAACTGTCGGGCAAGTTTGATCTTCTGTGGACTAGGAGAAATGTTTATGCTCCGCAGTCCTCCACTATTTTGATTTAGACCGTGTGGATCTGGGATATATCTTGTGAAGGTCTTTCTTATGCTCTGGTGAAGAGGTTTAGAATTTGGTTATTAGGAAGTGATGTTTTAGTATTTTAGTATGAGTTTGCATAGTTCAGATATCTGGTGAAAGAAATTCAGTTATTGAAGCATGTTGTTTTTGCTGTGGATGTATCTGGAAGGTTCTGAGATGTAGTCTCATGCATAATGAAGTGTGTTGTAGAATCCATGTGTCATCTTCTTGTTGGGAAGTGTCTGCATCAATTTTTATATGTGTTTTCATTAGGTTTGGCCGACCTAGTGTTTACACTTCATTCGAGGAATAAAATTTAATTGAGGAAGCATGTAGAGGATTCAAGAAAATAATTTTATTGGTCCACTCTTATTCCTTTCCACCAGAGAAATTTTGAGTTTCTAACCTAATTTGAATTTATGAAACGTTGTCTTGTGGCTGACCTTGGTAAATGTTTCTAAGGTTGAGAATGGTATAAGAGAAAGTCAAATTGTGAAGAGATGTATGACAGTGTGATGCAAAGTGATGAAAGTAAGCCACAAATCATAAGAGCAGAAGTGTGTGTGTGAGTTGTGTTGAAGACAGTGAGACAAGGGTTTCTATAATCCTGTGAATGTGCCTTAATTGCAGTGGTGGATCTTTTGTTCTCTTTTGTATCTATAAGCAGTGAGCCTTCTTGTTGGATAGTGAGTCCTTTGTAGGCAGTGAGCCTTTGTACTTGGACAGTGAGTCCTCTTTTAGGCAGTGAGCCCTTGGTAGTGAGCCTTTTTATAATCTTTATATTGTGAGTTAACCCTCACTATGGTTTTACCCTTATTGGGTTTTCCACGTAAAAATATGGTGTTCATTGTGTTGATTTGATTTATATTATTTATGTTTCATGCTCATATTTAATAATAGAAAAGTGTGGTTGAAGATTTGATAAGTGATAAATTTTTAAGTTTGAATTTGTGTGACAACTAATTCACCCCCCCTCTCAGTTGTCCTACACCTGTTTAACAATTGGTATCAGATCTTATAGTTCCTTGTGTAGAGCTTAACCGCTTAAGGAAGATCTGATGGTGAAAAAGTTGGTGATCCCTATGTTTGATGGAACTGACTACAATGACTGGAAGGGACATATGAGAGGATACATTATCTCTCTTGGTTTCAGGACCTGGAAGGCTGTTGAGAATAAGTGTACACTTCCATCTGGTGGTGTTAATTCTACAGATGAGATTTCTGCTTATGAAGAAACTAAGAAGGTGAAGTATGTGATTTGTAGTGGTTTATCTACAAATGAGAGAGTCAAGGTTAATTCTCTGGACAATGCATATGAATTCTGGAAGAAGTTGGAAGACATGTATGAAGGAAATGAAAAGGTTAAATTGACAAAGAGGCTAGTGGAAAAGCGTAGATTTGTGAACCTGAAGATGGAAGATGGTGAAGAGTTTACAAGTTTCTTTCAGAGAGTTGAACTAGTAGCAAATGATGTTAAGAATAAAGGAGGAAAACTAGCAGATGAAGATATAATCGAGAAGATCCTGATCACTTTACTGGAATGTTACAACAATACGATCTTTGTTATTGAAGAAATGTATGACCCTAAGAAGTACACTCTAGAAGAGTTGTTCAACACCTTGCAAGCATTTGAGATAAGAAAGTTCCAAAAAGAAAAAAAGGTAGAAGAGAAGACATAAATGACATTTAAGGCTTTGAAGATTGAAGAACAAAATAGAAATGATGAAGACTTGGAAGCAAATTTCACCAGGAAATTGAAGAAAGGCACTGGAAAATATAAAGGTATGTTACCCTTTAAATGCTTTAGTTGTGGTAACATTGATCATTGTGCTTCGAGATGTCCCAATAGGGATGCACATAAGAAGAACAAGGACTATAAGGATAAGGATAGGAAGGATAAGAAGTATAAGAAGTTGTACTATGTTAAGGAAGAGGCAGGTATTTTTGATGACGAATCTAATAATGAGGTTGATGATAGTGAATGTTTATTCTTAGCTTTGGAAAACAAATTTGTATCCACTAACTCTAGAAAATGCGTAAGTAAGAAGGCTCCATAGGTTAAGAAGAATATGAGGAAAGGTACCTTGGTTACCACTTTTCATACAAGACAAGATGAAGACTACTCGATAATTGATAGTGGATGTTCTAATCACATGACCCGAGATAAGAGTAAGTTCACTAAACTTGAAAAATATGATGGTGGCTTAGTCATGTTCGATGATGGTTTAGGAGCTAAGATCTATGGTAAAGGTTCAATCATTTTTGATGGAGTGCATAATATAGATGATGTATCCATATATATATATATATATATCCAACCTCCTTAATGATCTCCTTTAGTTTCAAGGTAGTGCAAAGTTCAATAGTCCCTAAAATGTGTAATTAGCTAATGAGATTCAATTCTTTGAACCAAACAAAATTGAAGGAAAATACATTTGAGTAGTGCCCAATGTTTTTCCCTTTGGTTCAATAGTATTTCCACATGTCTTCCTTGATTGGTATAAAATTCAAATTCTCTTGACCAAAATTTACTCTATAATTGTGAAAGCTTTCTATTTTGATACAAGTTTACAAAAAAAGTTATTATGTGAATCTAATTCCTCTCAAATATGGAAAATATATCCAAGTACTCATCCTTAATTTTAGAACAAAAAATATAAGACTCAATTGTGAAAGGAAATAAAATGTGGCAATTTTTGTACAACTTACTAGTGAATAAAAAATATAAAATAACTAAGTGAATGTTAGCGATACAATATCACTTTGCTTCCCCCAAGGATTCTCTTGCATAAAATACCTCGATTTAATTGAAATTTTATTGTTTCACTTTTCAATGACGAGAGGGAAACCTAGATGATTCACCTAAGTCCTAAAAATCAAACTTGAGTATTCTTTTCAACTTCCTTTCAATTTCGCAAAATACTCAATATATTGTCTATTTTTGGTTTGTTTTCCAACTATGCTATCTATTTGTAGCATCGTAAATTGTCACCCTTGATAATTTCACACCATTTTTTTCTCCCCTGTAAGTGTATGGACCTAATTTTACAGCTAATTTTCTAAATTATGCATTCCATGGCCCATTTAAACATATATCGATAAATTTCATGTAGAAAACCAAAGCATTCATTTAATATTTTGTCCCTGACACCTTAGATCCCACAAAATAGGGCCAGGATCTAGTGTCGCCTAGGACTACATAGTCCCCCTATTTTTCCTCCAAAATTTAATATGTTAGAACAAAAATTTTATAATTTGAATTTCAAATATGTAATGTTGGCTATTGGGATTTATTTTTTGGGAAATTAGAATAATTATGTATGAATACCTAGTCATTTCATCATTTGAAAACTAACAAACAATTTATGATCAAGAGCATTATCAAGAGAATATTATTTTAGAAATTCAACATCAAAGCATCATGCCAAAGTGTATGTGATTTTCTTAAGGTTTATGTTATCATATTATTTGTGAGATCTAACCCTTGTAGATCTTTGAGAAAATAAATCCAACAATAATTAGAGCCTTGAGGAGATTTGTATGACTTCAGTCCTTCAAGGAAGTCATTTTTGAATGGTGAGTTGTATCCATTGTTGTTTCATCATTCATTTATCATTTGACCTCTATTCCTCAAAAGGATAAGCTTTCTTTCATTAACATTGCTATTGTGGAGGTGGAAACACCAACACAAGGTTTGATTGAGGCAAACCCCTATAAGGAACAACTCTTTCTCTCTCTTTGAATGTGCAGGTTTCAAATCTAAAGAAGATTGGGAGAAGTTAGAAGGTAAATTTATTCATTATTACATCCAAACCCTACACCTTGACAACATATGGAAACTTAGTTATCTTTGCACGCGACGAAGATCTGACAGTGTGACACATATAAAAATAAATCTCAGATCAAGCATAAGAGGATTGTGAAATTAGATATGGAATACATCTACTAGGACATAGTCTATTAGGGTGACTTGGACCTTCATTTTTAGCCCCAAATTTATATCACAGGTGCACAATAATTTTCTCAATTGTTTCTAAAGTCTAAATTTATTTGTGACATTCTAGATTTACTATTTTTGCAGTAGAGTAGTCATTAGCATTATTAGCCTAGTTAAATCATTGCATTTCATTCCTAAATCCATTCCAAGTTTGGTCAAGGGAAAGTTGACTCATGACTCACCTTTCAAGTTGTAAGTCAATGATGAAGGATACTCCCCTTACAATCTAAAACTCACAAAAAAAATAGATAATGACACAAAAAAAATGCAAGAAGGAAAGCAAATATTTTCTATTATCACTTAAATGAAAATGAAATTACAACATTATATTTTCCATCACATGGGCTTTCTGATTACATAAATTTGCAAGTCTGCAAATCGGAGCCACCATCTACTCTGCTCTCACCTCCCCTTTGTAGTCCCCCTTTACATCCTTTATTTGGAAGGTGTAGCCACCCTAGAATCTTCTGGAAAGTGTAACCACCTTAGAATCTTCTGGAAAGTGTAACTTCCTCAGGAAGATATTTTGAAATTTTATTAATTTTGGTATTACAACTTCACGAGGTCATAACTTTTGATCCGACCATCGGATTTTCTATTATAATACATTTTTGGAAAGGGCTCGGGAAATATTGTGCCAAAAGGTAGCACCTAAAGGCCATCCACTTTCATTTTCCACCAATTTTCAGGCCCATATGGAGCCTCTGAGTGCCTCAAAATTGACCCTGAAGATTTTACTAGGATTTTTGAAAATTAAAATTTTAATCTCTCAAATGACAAATGGTTTTGAAGTGATTTCTTCGCCATTTGCTTCAATTTACCATTTTTTGTCCAACTGTGCATAAATGCAAACTTACAAAAATAGTAACCCTACCAAATTTAGCCCTTATTGAAAAGAAATAACATTCTTTTTTTTGGGTGATGCAAGATTGCTCTTACACCCTAGATGCTCCTGCATCAGTCAATCTTATACCTTGTATGAATCTATCAAACCCTCGCTACCTCAAATTTTACATGAAACACACTAGGATAAGTGCCTAAACCCTAGAGTCAAATAATATGGTTTCTTTTTTCCTTCATTTCACTGTTATTTCCTCAATCTCATTTTTTTGGTAGTATGGGAATTTTCCCTTAGTCCTTTGTGCTACTCCCCTTAAAATCTCCCTAATGATATTCATATAGGTTTGAAATTATGAATCCTATAGATATAAAAAAATATTACAGTAATTCCACCTCATATGTAACTCTTAGAAGTCAAATCTTCTTATGATTCTACAAGGACCAAACTTCTTCATTTTTATCTTGTTATATGTTTTGAGTAAAAATATCTCTATCGAGAGGTATACCATCACTTCATCTCCCACCATAAAATCCTTTTGTATTTTATTTTTCATCTTCTTATGTTTATTTATCATTCATATTCTCCAAGTGGATTCTCACCTCCTCATGCACCACCTACACATGTTAAAAAAACTCCTCTACCTATACACTCTTTTTATCTTTATTATTGATGTCTCTTAATTCCAATATCTTATTTAGATTTCTCTCATCCACAATTTGAAATGGTGTCTTCTTGGTTCTAATATTTACTAAAAAATGTAATATGTAAATATTTCCTATGATAAGACCATGTCTGATCAATTCTTTACTTTTTCTCCAACCAAGCATCTTAGTAAGTTCCCGACAAGATTTTTTTTACTACTTCTATTTGGCCATTATTTTATGGATGGTATAGTGAGCTAAATTTCAAATCTATTTTCCTTTTCTTCCTTATAGTTCTCCAAAAGTGTCCCACAAACTTATGTCTCTATTTGAAACTATGTGTTTTAGTAAACCATACAATATTACTACTTCCTTAAAAATAATTTTTATGTGTACAAAATTATTACTTTTCTTACATGGAATGAAGTATTGCCATATTGAAAAAATTATCTACCATTATCATGAGAGGGGGGGTGAATCAGTATTCTATATGACCAATTACTCACAAACCATCCAATTAATAGAGTGTATTTAACTGTAGCAATACATGAAAGCATGAAATAAATCACAAGATCACATAACACATGAATGCTAGGATTTTTACAGGAAAACCAAAAAAGGAAAAACCACGGTGAGGATTAGCTCACAATATATTATAACTGGGTATAAGATATTACAAGGGCTCACTACCAAGACACACTATCCTTACAAGGCTCACAACCAGGGATAGATCTACAAAAAAAAAATGGATTCACAACCAGAGTTTGAACCGATACAAAGTGCACCTTCCTTGTGCTAAATTCAATTCCTTTGCAGCTCTGAACACAAAACACTGCTCAACTTAATAGTCGCTCAATATTCACAACAATTCCACACTTATTCTGATCTCACACATCTAAATTCTCATGTTGGCACATTTTCAGAGCTCTTGCACATCATATCATATGCCATATTTTTTCTACCACTCAAAAACATCTCACATATGGGTATGTGCAGGATCATGATGGGCCAAAAAGTGGTGATATGATGGGTATGTGGTTGATGACTTTATTTTTACCCAAATTTGATGAAACGAAAAGGGTTTTTAAAGGAGATTATTAGCTTTTCACCAATATAAATTATGCTTTACTTTGAATTTAATAAATAATTGTTATTGAATTTCTATTTGAATTACGACTAAAGTCCTGATTGATAGGCTGATTGAAAAACATCTATAGCTTTCAAATGGTATCACATTTTTTGAATCTAAAACATGTGTCACATTCTATGCTTTGCATACTATAGGATTAAAAAAATTAAAAATGAATTTCATGAAGTTTTGAGCCAGTTAAGGTGGTTAGACATATGAATTTTTATATTTTTAAAAAGTTGTAATAAAAAATTCATAATTAATTATTTACTTGGAAAAAAACTACAAAAAAATATGCATCACATCGGAACATGAGTCCTCTACTTATATCTAAAATGTTATAAAAAAATATTATCATTTTATTGTGGTTAGCGTGGTCAAACAGAGACACCTACTTATTTTTCCACTGAAATTTAAGTACTACTACATTGAAATTTCAGATTTTCACAAAATAGATTTAAAAATAAATAAATAAACCTAGTAGTTTAGAAACTATATTCAATTTTCTACAGATTCTATTCTTGCATATTTTTGAAATAATATAGATAACTTATTCAAAATTTTACGTCAAGTTTCCTAACTCTGATTTTTCTAAATTTTTCACCACTTAAGGGCATGTTTTTTCCATGATGATGCTACACATACCAAATATATATACTCAATTACATTTGCATACATCAATTAGGCTATCCCAATTAGATGCATCCATATCTTAATTCAAAATGGCTTTGTCAATCCCATACATGATTCAAAAAAAATTGCGCTCAATCAAAGCATGCAATAATTAGTTTAAATTGACATTGACCTAAAATAGGTCCTACTAACATCCATAGTACATACTTATTCTTTACAACACATAACATGTATCAGGTAAACCAAGAATTAGACCTAATCACAAAATAAGCCAACTAATCACACAATGATGATTAATATGTTCATATAAGTTCACGCCGCCTAGAATATCACTAGTGAGAAATCTCCCAAAATTTCTAAGATTGATTCTGAACACCGAAGAAATGCGGACCAGATTATATCTACCCAATCACACTGTATAAGCCAAAACTGAATATCTAGCTTTTGTCATTTGTAACTTTCAACCTGCTTAACCAAAATAGTTAAAATCTTGATAATAGATGAACCTAATAGTAAGGAATAACATATTGTAACCTCTTGATCCAATCTTTTTGCATGAGAAATTTCAGACCAAAATCATATTAAAGTGTATCAATTATGTTTATCATATTAGACAAAACTGTCAAGAATTAATGTTGGCATCAATGACAACACATTAAGGGGCTTCTTCTTCATTCTTTCAAAAAACTTCCCCTTTTTCATAGATGGAAACATGTGCCAAAAATGAGTCTAAAATTCATAACATACACTATCAAAACCTTCAAGTATACATGATCTCTCCTTTAAGCATAATCTCAATTTACCTTCAAACTTCTACACAATTCTTTTCCATTCTTTTCTATTTTTCTCAAAACTTGTCTTCTCGAATTCTCAAAACTTCTCTTCCTTTCGCATCAAGGACAAAGGGTGTGCCAATAACAAACTTGTAGACTTCAAAATTTGATGCATATGTATAGAAAACAATGTAAATGTACTAATTCCCCCTTAGGGAGTTATCCCAAAAATTTGATGTGAGTATATGTACAATAGAAAACTGAAAGTAACTGAAACAATGAAATAAATTTTCATAGGAAATGTTCATCCAAAGGAGGAGGAACCTTCTAGTTCTTTAATGATTGTTTTCTAGGAAAGTTTTCCTTCAATCCAAATATTTTTTGGTTGTAGAAAATGAGTTGCACAATGATTCCAACTTTACTATGTTCTCCTTGCCCTCTTTTAGAGTACTTGGGTTTGGGTTTATCTTTGCATTTTTTTTAGCTTCAGCAAGAGCACTTGATATTTGTATATGCTTGCATTTCACCAAGTCTCCAAGCTATCTGAAATTGCCTTATAACATATTCTTTCTATCTTTGTAAGGTGAGAAACTTATTTTGTAGATCTATGATGGTAGTCCAAGAGGCACAACCTCTATCTTGAGCAGGGTCATAAGCTCCGAAGGCATTATATATTTGTGTCTCTATGGATTCCAACAAGTCCTTAATGTTGTGAGTGGCATTCAACCACCTCAATTAATACAAGAATAGTATCTTGGCCTCATCTTCACATTCTTGTATAGCTTTCAAATATTCCATCACCTTGCTATGTGCAGTTGCACATCTATCCTATAACTCAAGTAATTTCCTTTCAACAAACCTTGACTCAACTTATTTTTTAGTTTTCTCCTTCAAACTGGAGGTATATTTCCTAAGTGAATCAAACAAAAATTTTAAATTTTCAACTAGAGTCAAAGAGTTTCAGCAGTGGCACCGGCGGTAACATCTTGTAGAGACCTGATGGCTTCATTAATCAACTTTGTTCCTTTTTGATGAGTCTCTAAGATTTCTTTTCTTCCAGAGGTGTGGAAGAAATCTCCAAGCTGCAATCTTTGAACTAGTGAGATCTTTTCAAGGTACACACTACCTTGATACATTGGAAGTTGTAGAAGTTGTCTTGGTATAGCTAGTTGAACACTTCTTTTTCTTTTCAAAAGACCCTTGAGTGTATTATTGGAGGATTCTTCATTTCTTTCAACTTCAGTTTCTTCTTTATTCTCTTCTTTCTCTTCTTCTTATTTTTGGGAGGGGCTTTCCTTCAAGTTGTCTTTTCCTTCATCCTTCTTTTCCTCATTATATTTCTTATTTTTCTCTTCCCTTTCTCCTTGTCCTTTTTCTCCATTTTGATTGTTTTCATTATTGTCTTCATCTTGTTTTCCAGCATTATCATCATTATTTTCCTTTTCCTTTTCTTGCTCTTGCTCTGTATTCTGACTTCCATTGTTAGTTCCAGTGTCTTCTGGAGGAGTGGAGATCTCTGGAGGAGCATTTGTATCATCAACCACATTCCCTAAAGAATCAAAATATGGAATTTATTTTGTAGTATGATCATTCACTTCTTCTACAACATCTTTAAAAACAAGAAAATTAGTAGTTAGAGGAATATTTTCCTCTTCATTAGTAACATTTTCTTTGTCAAGATCCTTTTTTTGAGTTGTTACAAATGATGAAGCTGCAATCATCCCAAATTTCTCTACTATGTCTCTTATAGTGTTCATTGTTTCTTGTTTTAGTTGTTTTGTACTATCCTTTTCTTTGCCCATTAGAATTTTGACCCTTTGTTTCACTCTAAATTCCTTTGTATACACTTCAACCAATGTGACTTTATCATTTTCAGATAAAGAGGATCCAATTTCCTCTAGAGAATCAGGTTTCATCTTGTTGTCTACTTCAATTGCTTCTCGCCTTCTTTCTACTAAGGCCTCCCATACCACACTTGGTACCTTGTTCCTGATGTTATTCATGTATGCTTCTAACATAATGATGTGCTTTATGATGGCTTCAATTATTCTTTTATTGTCTTCCTCATCTACTTCATCATACAATTTTGTAGTTGATTCTAATAGACCATCATGTTCTATCATATTATTAACCAAAGCATCCAACTTTATTAGGGAGTGAGCTCCTACCAGAGGAGTTTTTTCCTTCTTCTTTTTAGGCTTTGAAGTGCCTTCCTCCGATTTCTTGTCCTTCTTTTCTTAGATTTCTTGTGGATATGAACAGTGAATGCTTATTTCTCCTTTTCTATCTCTTCTTCTTCAACAATGTCCATGATGTCAATATTAAACTTCTTTTCTCTGGTGCTTGCATCCTATGAAGCACCTTCACTACTTTTAGTGGCACTACTCCTCTTCCTTGTCAAATTTTGTTCTTCTTCAAGTCCCAATTCAATATCTTCCTCTACAACGACACTCAAGTTTCTTTCCATGTATGCTTTTTGTTTCTTTCTCCTAGAGGTAGCAGGGGGTGCTACCAGAGGCATATTCTTCCTTTTTGTGGTTTGGGTATTGGGTACAGAGGGTGCAGTTGCATCTTCTATTACTGAAGCATTAGGTTCCACTTTCTCTCCTTTGATGGAAGTTGTATCAGATGATTTTGGAAGTGCAAAGGCAGGGGTGGAAGCTATTCTTCCTGATCTTCATGATCTAGAGGACTCACCAACTATACCAACTACTTTAGCATCCCTTTTTGTAGCAATTTCCCTTAACCTGTCTACTTCTTGCTTTTAAAGACCATGTAACCCAAAGTATTGTTCTACGTGTTTGTTTACTCTTTTGTTCCTTGCAGGAGCTGATGTTTCCAAGTGCACTTCAGTTTTTTTTTCTCAAATGTACCATGTCTAGGAAAGGAGGGATCCTTAGGACTCTTCAATAATAATTCAATGAATCCTATAGTATCTTTCTCAGTAACCTCATATTCGAGAGGCTCAATCCATATTGTCTCGGGATCAATAGCCTCTATTATACATTCATATGTAGAAACAAGAAAAGTGATCTCATTTGCATACTTGTCTACAAGATTCTAGGGAATCCTTTATCTGACATGCATATTGTTTTGAAATGTTGCAAATAATGCAACCAATGCATTATCTTGAGCCTTGTAATCACCAATGTTTTGCATATAATAAAAAATTTGATGGCCTACGGGTCTACTTCTATCCCAACCAATGTATCTTCTTCTGGGTATCTCCCTCAAAAAGTAAAATAGTAAGCACACAATTAGACTTCCAAATTTGAAATCATTCTTATTTTCCTTGGTTTATTTTAGATTTTCCAAAATTTGTTGACAGATTAACTCACATAAGTCATAGTCCTTCCCATTCACTGCCATATCGTAAGCAACATTAGTTCCAGACACAAAATTATCCCTATTTTTGAAATAAATTTTGTTACCTATCATGATTGATGCATACTTCATGGAAGGATTAGTTATAGGTTTTTTGTTAAGTGCTCTTGTATCAAATGTAGCACCAGACAACTCCATGACTAATTCATTCTTCACAGACTTTAGTACCGGTACATGTCTGGTATTGCACAATCTAGTTACAACTTTGATTTCTTCCTTCAAGATGAGTTTGGGAATGTATGTCCACATAAATTTATCATGCATTTTTCTCAATGCAATACTCACATATTTTGCATCCAAACTACTTCTATAGTTGGTAAACCAGTTCCAAATATCCAATTTCTTCTATATTAGGTTAGCATATTCTAGTTTTACTAATAAATCATCTCCATTCAACTCCTTATTCCATAGACCCTTGATCTTCTAGTGATCGTATTCATCCAATTTACCATGAATATAAACCCTTGTGTCCTGAATGGGTAAAGCCCTAGGAGGAATCTTCGAAAAAGAACCTTCAGGGTTGTTTTCAAAGACTTTCCATGAATATCTTCTAAACTTAGGTCTTGGTCTTTCCGTAATGTTGACTACGATTGATGTAGCCATTATATCTTCAAGTGATCTCAAATTCTTATAAAATCACTTGTATTCCAAACCCACAAAGAAAAAATAGTTGTAAATACATCTTATGCACATAACGAAATTTAGGACTTGAACCACTTTGCTTCGAATCACTTTCAACTCTTCTTGAATTTGCTCTACCTTCTTCCAAATGTGTAAAAATGATTAGAATCAACTTAGAATTTCACTTTATACTTTTTTGATCTACCCTAATTTCGCATTTATTGCTTCAATTTTAAAAAATTGGTAAATACTTCACTGATATATCAAAAAACCTTAAAATGCTCTGTATTTCTTTAGATTTGCATATTTTCTACTAGTTTCTTTTCTAGAAGCTTAAGCTTGCCATTTTACACCATATATCTTCATGTCACTCCTTGACAAGTTTCATATTTACAGGGGGTTGTTAGATTTTTCTGACATTGCTCCCCCTAAGCCTATGCCTAGATTTATTTTCCAAGGGAATTATCTATACCAAAGGGAAGTACATATGCATTGGATTCGTCTTTGTTCTTAGGTTCCTCTTTCTTTCTCCAAATTTTCTCCATTTCCTTCTTTACTTCAGTAGGATCAATTTTCTTTATAGTCTCATTCATCTATCTTGAATTAGTCTGCCTTCCATTCTTCCTTCTGCAAAATATTGAAATGTGTTCAGGTTTGTTGCAATTGTAGCATACAACATTTTTCTGACCAAACTGACTTCTATTCAATCTTGATCTGCATTGGTTAGCCTTATGTCCAAATACATGTTGCATGTATAACAATAACCATGGAAAGTTTGAAGCATTCTACTAGTATTAAATCTATTCATCATTTGACTTCTACACTCAATAACTCTATGTCCAAATTTCTTGTATGCAAAACATTGTCCATAAAAGGATTTAACATTCCAATTCATTCTACTTCTACATTCTAATGACTTATGTCCAAATTTATTGCATGAAAAAAAATACCATAAAAAGATGTGTACCTTTGTGTATTAGGTTGTCTAATAGGAGGTCTTCCAACATTTCCTCTTTGATTTTTTAATTGTTTGTCATTTCCTTGAGTCTTCCTTTGATTTTCAATCTTTTTAGGTGTTTGATTTTCCTTTGATATTTCCCCTTCTTCAAGTTCCAAACCACTTTTTTCCTTAGAAGATTTTTGTCCAGCAATTAGTTCATCAAGCATTGTAGTACTTATTTTGAATTTATCCTCATGAGATCTTGCTTTCTCCAGTTCTGATCTTAGGGTTACTACTTCTTGTTCAATTCTTGTGCATTCAGATAGTCTTCATTTTTGTCTTTTCTTCTTCTTGCACTTTCAGTCTAGTGATATCTTGATTTTCCTTCTTTAATTGTCCGTTGACTTCTCTATGTCTTTCTCTAAACTTCTTCATTTGTTCTCTCAAATTTTTGATACATTTATTTTCTTCCTCTAGGATTTCCTTTAGACTTTTATTTTCACCTTCAACTCTTTCAAGATATTCAAGAACAACTATAATTTCTTCTTTTTCAAACATGTAGTCATTTTCTACATATTCAATTGTAGAAATTTCTTCCAAAGGAATAGGACACATTTTATTGGTCATGTGTTCAAATTCCAAGGTCTTCCTCAAGTTTTTAGGCTTCTCAGAAGGAACCAAGCTCTGATACTAATTGTTGAACACCCATAATACTAAGAGGGGGGTGAATTAATATTCTATATGGCCAGTTACTCATAAACCATCCAATTAACATAGTGTATCTAACTGGAGCAATAAATGAAAGCATGAAAGAAATCAAAAGATCACATAACACACGAAAACCAATATTTTTACATGGAAAACCCAAAAATGAAAAACCCACGGTGAGGATTAGATCACAATATATTATAACCGATTATAAGATATTACAGGGGCTCACTACCAAGACACATTGTCCTTATAAGGCTCACAGCTAGGGATAGATACAAAAAACAAATGACTTCACAACCAGAGTTTGAAATGATACAAAGTGCACCTTCTGTGTGCTAAATTCAATTCCTTTGATGCTCTAAACACAAAACATTTCTCATCTTAGTAGTTGCTCAATATTCATAATAATTTTGCACTTATTCTGATCTCACAATCTAAATTATCATGTTTGCAAAATGTCAGATCTCTTGCACAAATCATATGTCATCTTTTTCTACCACTCAAAAAAATCTCGCATATATACCTAGTTACATCCACATACACCAATTAGGTTGGCCTAATTAAATGCAACCCTATCTTAATTCAAAATGGCTTTTCCGGTCCCATACATGATTCAAAAACATCTTCACACTCAACCTAAGTGTGCAATACTTGGTTTAAATCAGCATGGACCTAAAATAGGTCCTACTAACATTTGTAGTACATACTTATTCTTTACAACACATAACATGTATCAGGTCAGCCAATAATTAGACCTAATCAAAAAATAAGCCAATTGATCACACACTGACAATTCATATGTTCATATAAGTTCATGTCTCCTTGAATATATATAGTAATGACACCTATGATCAATCTCCAAAAATTGCTAAGACTGATTCTCAACACTAGAGAAATGCGAACCAAATTATATCTACCTAATCACACTATATAATCCAAAACTAAATGCCAAACTTCTATCATTTGTAACTTTCAACCTTCTTAATCAAAACATCTAAAATATTGATCATAGATGCACCTAATAGTAAGGAATAACATATTGTAATCTCTTGAGGCGATCTTGTTGCACGAGAAATTTCAAACCAAAATGCTAGATTAAAGTGTATAAATTATGTTTACCATATTAGAAAAAATTGTCAACAATTAATGTTGGCATTAATGACAACACATTAAGGGGTTTCTTATTCATTCTTTCAACATGTTTATGCCATCCCGTGGATTTTTTACTATTGGTAATGGTTGATAGAGCCCAAAATTATAACTATTTCCTTTAGAAACTTAGAAATTCATACAACCTTGAAAAAAATTCCTCACAATCTTGAATACTTGTAGATAAAAGTAGTTCTTAGTGATCAAGGAAACTATCTTATGTATCTCATAATGTTAAATGGGTGCAGGACAACTGAGAGGGGGGTGAATCAGTTGTCACACAAATTCAAACTTAAAATTTTATCACTTATCAAATCTTCAACCATACTATTCTGCTATTAAATATGAGCATGAAACATAAATAATAGAAAGCAAATCAACACAATGAACACTGTATTTTTATGTGGAAAACCCAAAAAGGGAAAAACCACGATTAGGGTTAACTCACAATATAAAGATTATAAAAAGGCTCATTGCCAAGGGCTCACTTCCCAAAAGAGGACTCATTTTCCAAGTACAAAGGCTCACTGCCTACAAAGGACTCACTATCCAATAGGGAGTATCACTACCTACAGATACAAAAGAGAACAAAAGATCCACCACTGCAATTAAGGCACATTCGTAGGATTACAAAAAACCTTGTCTCACTATCTTCAACACAACTCACACACACACTTCTACTCTTATGATTTGTGGCTTACTTTCATCACTTTGCATCACACTATCATACATCTCTTCACAATTTGACTTTCTCTTATACCATTCTCAACCTTATAAAAATTTACCAAGGTTGGCCACAAGATAACGTTTCATAAATTCAAATTAGGTTGGCAGCTCAAAATTCCCATGGTGGAAAGGAATAAGAGTGGACCAATAAAATTATTTTCTTGAATCTTCTACACACTTCCTCAATTAAATTTTATTCCTCAAATGAAGTGTAAACACTAGGTCAGCCAAACCTAATGAAAACACAAATAAACATTGATGCACATGCTTCCTAGCAAGATGATTCCACTCGAATGCCACAACACACTTCATTATGCATGAGGCTACATCTCAGAACCTTCCAGATACATTTGCAGCAAAAACAACAGGCTTCAATCACTGAATTTCTTTCACTAGACATTTGAACTATGCAAAATCATACTGAAATACTGGAACATGACTTCCTAATTACCAAACTCCAAACCTCTTTGCCAGAGCACAGGAAAGACCTTCACAATATATATCCAAAATACTCACGGTCTAAATCAAAATAGCAGAGGACTGCAGAGCAGAAACATTTCTCCCAGTCCATAGAAGATCAAACTTGCCAGACAGTTCACATACCGGTGAACACAACTTTAATGTACCATCTCACCAGAAGCTGAAACTCAACATATATCACCATGAGATTACCATTAACAAACCTTCAAATCCACACAAGCATAGGATCAACACAAGAGAAATTCGGAGCACATACCAAAGCACGTTTTGAACACATTCAACACTCTAACTTCTCTTCTTTATTTAATTTTCTCAAAAGCACTTGAAAAATCATCAATACAACACATCTGTAACACTATAAGGATAGCTCCATGTACTCACAACATCTCATAAGTATCTCAGCTATACATGTACAATCTACAACATACTAAACTGTGTTGACATCAATGACAACATCAATGAAAACACCACCAAACTAGCTCATATTTGCAACAATCTCCCCCTTTGTCATTGATGGCAACACAACCTTTTCTCCCCCTTTAACATCAATGGAAAAGGGAAATAGCTCTGATTACTCCCCCTTAGGAGTACACCCATACAAAAATAATGAAACCACTTTTACTCCCTTGCAGAGTAGACCCAACAATTAGTCCAGATAAATGAAGAATCTATGAATTCGTTGGACTGGTGCACCTTCATGTGCACTTAGTTAGGAGGGCCAACGACCCCGAAAATCTCCCTGAGATGTTCAAAAGTATCCTTCAGAAGAGCCTTGGAAAATATGTCTTCTATTTGTTCCTTTGTTTTTACATACTCCAATCTGACCTCATTCTCCAACACTTTTTCTCTCAAAAAATGATACTTGATAGATATGTGCTTCATTCTTGAATACATAACCGGGTTCTTCGAAATTTTTATTACACTTGTATTGTCACAAAAGATAGAGATAGGCTCATCACATACCACATGAATATCTTTTAGAGTTTGCTTCATCCACAAAACTTGTGTGCAATAGGATGCTGCAGCAATATATTATGCCTCTGTGGTAGATAAAGAAACTGAGTCTTGATTCTTACTCAACCATGAAACCAATCTTCCACCAAGAAGGAAAGCACCACCACTGGTACTCTTCCAGTCATCTTCACATCCAACCCAATCAACACTTGTATAAGCACTCAGGGTGAAATCGTTACTCTTAGGGTACCATAGTCCATGATCCGATGTGCCCTTAAGATATCTAAATATCCTTTTTATAGCCATAAGATGTGCTTCTCTAGGATCTTCTTGAAATATAGCAACTAAACACACTGCATGTATAATATATGGTCTGGTAGCAGTGAGATACAACAATCCTCCAATCATGGATCTATATTTTGTCTTATTAGTCTTAGAAGATTCATCATCCTTGCTTAGCTTACATCTGGTTACCATAGGAGTACAAACTGGTTTAGAATCTTCCATCCCAAACTTTTTCAACAACTCTTTTACATACTTATATTGTGAAATGAATACCCCTTTATCAATTTGATTTACTTGTAGACCAAGAAATAAATTCAATTCACCAATCATAGACATCTCAAATTCTTTCTGAATTTCTTCAAAAAACTTTTTACGTATGCCATCATTTCCACCAAAAATGATTTCATCAACATAAACAACTACAATCAACACCTTATTACCTTGCACTTTGAAGTAGAGATTATTGTCAGCAAAACCTTTGTTGAATCCTTGCTTTGTCAAATATCTGTCTAGTCTTGCATACAAGGCTCTGGGAGCTTGCTTCAATCCATGCAATGCTTTCTTCAATTTACAAACCATATCCAGTCTATTAGACAACTGAAACCCTTCAGGTTGCTCCATGTACACTTCTTTCTCCAACTCACCATTCAGAAAAGCTGACTTAACATCCATCTGATATACCTTGAAGTCCTTGTGGGTAGACAATGCAAAAAACATTCTAATAGCTTCCATTTTGGCCACAGGGGAAAAGTTTCTTCAAAATCTATACCTTCAACTTGTGAATATCATTTGCATACCAGTCTTTCCTTATTCCTTACTACTCCATTTTCATTCAGTTTGTTGTGGAACACCCATTTTGAGCCAATCACTTTTTTTTTCACAAGTCTAGGGACTATTCCCATGTCTGATTTTTTTCTATTTGTTGCAGTTCCTCTTTCATAGCTCTCATCCAACTTTCATCTTCACATGCTTCTTTTACAAATTTAGGTTCTATTTTAGAAAGTAAACACAAATTTACCTCAGCTGTAACTCTGCTTCTTGTCTTCACACCTTCACTCTTGTCTCCAATTATCTAGTATTGCAGATGATTCTTCTATACATATTTAGGAGTCCTAATAGCAGGTTTTGGTTCATTCTCTTCTTCCTCTTCTTCCACTTGTTCCTCTTCTTCTTTCTCTTCTTCTTCATCCTTCTCCTTATTTTCTTCAGGTATATGTTTGCGGATAGGATCATCAGGTTCAACTTCACTTATCTCAATAGGTCTGTGTTAGTGTAATTAATAGTTAATTACACTTGCATAACTTTACTTAGGTAATATTTAATTCCTAGGTTTATTATTCTCATCTTTATCTTATTGAGCTATCTTGTTGCTCAAGATAAGATTAGGGTTATGAATCTTTTCTTTTATAAAGAAAATCATATCTTGTAATTATCGTATTCCTGAATAATATTATTTTGCACATCTTTTTGCAAAGCTCTTGCTTTTACTGATTTCCTCTTCTATGGAAGGCTTTTTCTGGTTTGCATTTCAGATCTTGGTTTCTAACATGGTATCAGAGCCTTGATTTGCAACCCCTTCTTAGATTTTTTGAGAAAAATCATTGCAAGTTCGTTCGGGATTCCTCGAGGGTATCATGCCTTGAGTTCATCTATGCAGGATTTTGGATCAGATCGAGCTTCACCATTGGATTCAGAGTGCTGGAAAAAGTCAGGATTGGCTTTTGTTTTGCAGATTTTGGCCATCGTTTGCCAGATCCATGAGGGTTTTAAGCTGTGAATTTTTTTGCAAGTTCTGGGGGTAGCCAATTTTTTAGAGCAGTTTGAGCACAAACAAAAGTCACCATTACATTTGCAACAGCCAAAAACCCTAAGAACACCCTTCGTTTCATCGATTTTGGTGTAGTTGATTTGAAAGACAAAAAAAAATTGCCTGGGGGGTTGTACGACCTCCCCAGCGCGCAGTTCAAGGAAAATTTTCAAAAAAATTTGATTTTTTTTTAAATCTGCACCACCTGCATAGATTGATCGCACCACCCAATGACCGCCGGTCCACCGCCGCCGCCGGTGGCTCCCCTCAGTAGCCCCCATCGGGCCATCGGGCCCCTTTAGCAAGCCCAAGGTCCTATGGAGGACCAAGGGCCCACGCCCAGCCCCCAATGGCCTCCCAATGCAAGCACCAGTCATATGGGCAAGCAGGGGCTCCGCCCCAACCCCCAACTTCCAATCCCCTGGTCCTGCATGCGACCAGGGGCTTTTTTTTTAGCCCTTGGGGGCCCTGCAGCCCTTATTGGGCCTTCTGGAGCAATTTTCACTAAATCATGTGTATTTTTTGCATATGATGTCCGTTTTTCTCAAACAAGATACCATTGGAAAGCTGATTCCGATGCTGATCTAGTGGTGTAGGTTTTTTTAGCATATTTTGCTCCAGATTTATTTTTCAGGTCTTTGAACTCAGATGTTGTTTTCACTCCAGAGGGCATATCTTTTGACTCGGTGATCCTTTTTTCATTTTTCTTGTGGCATTGGAAAGCTAGTTCAGTCCTCTACACAAATCTGAGGTCTATTTTTATTTTCTATTTATGAATTTTTTCATTCTCTCCTTTTACAATCATTGGTTTATTGTAATAAATGAATTGAGATAAAGTTCCATCAGGGGGGTTTCTTGCATAATAATCTGATTAGAGTGTGCATGCACTTTGATCTCCATCTTCATCTTGTTTTGATGGAAACTCGCATGGGTTATCTTGTTTCTTATTTTCTTTTGGCCACATCTTGCTCTTGCTTAACACATATCAAATTCACATTGGTTCACACTTTAGATTGAGAGTCTATGATTATTGATCTACATTGGTTCAGATCTTTCTCAGTTTGAGGGCCATGTTTTTATGGTTAATGTTCTAGATCTTTCATGGTACTTATTCCTATGGAAGAGTTTTAGTCATAGTTTGGCATCGACATCGAGATACACAGTTTCCAGATTTTGTCATCATTTCATCTACTGTTGCTTCACAGATTCCAGGGTTGTTCCAGTTTGTGAATTTTCTAGTGTTCCATGGCATCGGGTCTGTTGTCACATTATATTATGATTTCATTTTTGGTTTCTTGTAGATAGAATTATCTTTCCTTGCTTGTTGGATTGTGGTTCCAGTGTTACTCCACTGTGTTCTTCAAGTGCTTCTTTGCAACAGTCATCTCATTGTAGGGGGGTTTTTTCCCACTGGGTTTTCCTTCTCTACCTCATTATTGCATTTGTACTTGGGTACCTAATCAGGGCTTGTTGTCGGGACCCATTCATGCTTTCTTGCATTCATCTTAGTTTTAGGTTCATGCTTTGTTAGTCTCCCTAAGTTGCACTTATGGGGGGGTGTTAGTGTAATTAATATTTAATTACACTTGCATAACTTTACTTAGGTAATATTTAATTCCTAGGTTTATTATTCTCATCTTTATCTTATTGAGCTATCTTGTTGCTCAAGATAATATTAGGGTTATGCATCTTTTCTTTTATAAATCAAATCATATCTTGTAATTATTGTATTCCTAAATAATATTATTTTGCACATCTTTTTGCAAAGCTCTTACTTTTTCTAATTTTCTCTTATGTGGAAGGATTTTTCTAGTTTGCATTTCAGATCTTGGTTTATAACAATCTACGTATGTCTTCATCAACTTTCACATTAGCACTTTCAATTATTTTTCTCAACCTTTTGTTAAAGCATCTATATGCCTTGCTAGTAGTAGAATACCCAAGAAATATTCCTTCATCACATCTAGCATCAAACTTTCCAATATTTTCATCAACTCTTTTAATATATCATTTTCTTCCAAATACCTTAAAATATTTCACAATAGGAGTCTTACCAGTCCATAACTCAAAATGTGTCTTTGTGTTGTTGTGTCTAATCTAAACTCTATTAAGAACATAAACAATAGTATGTATCACTTCTCTCCAATACACATCTGGTACATTAGACTCTTTCATCATATTCCTAGTAGCTTCCTGAACTGTCATTTTTTTCTGTTCAACTACTCCATTCTGCTATGGGGTTCTCATAGCAAAAAAACTGCCTTTTTATGTCATTCTTCTCACAGAATTCATTAAATTTACCAAAATTTAATTCACCGCCTCTATCAAATCTCAAACATTTTATTTTCATATTTACTTCATTTTCCACTCTTGCTTTGAATACCTTAAACCTATCCAGGGCCTGATTCTTTTCTCTGAGAAAAGAAACCCATGTCATTTGAGTATAATCATCAATAAGAAACATAAAGTACCTATCTCTATTTAGGCTTCTAGTCTTGATAGGACTATAGAGATTGGTGTGAATCAACTCCATAATTCAGGTAGTAGAATTTTATTTTCCCTTAAATCTACATCTTGTATGCTTCCCCAACTGACAACTTTTGCACATAGCATTAACAGGTCTTGTGATTCTAGGCAATTCTCGAACAATCTCCTCAGCACTAATCTTGACTAGGTTATCAAAGTTCACATGTCCCATTCTCCGATGCCATAACCAACTTTCACTGATTTGAGATACAAGGCAATGACCATCAACTCCCTTTAGTTGATAGATGTTTCCATGATTTCTTCTTCCAAATGCAATCATATCTCCCTTTCCAGATCCTTTTTTGATTTCACAAATATTGTTCTGAAACACAAGCTCAAAGCCATTGTTGCACATCTGACCAACACTCAAAATATTATATCTCAAACCCTTCACCATGCTTATTGAAACTAATTAGAAAGATCTAGGATTTCTTTTTTGGTGATGGTTGGAGGTCCAAGATAAAATATGAGAAGGATTATTTAAGATGGAGTTAAAGGTTAACCATACTAGTTATAGTAATATTCATTAGGCTGTAGCTTAACATTTGCAAAAAAAAATGTAACTTTCTTTCAGAATTCAATAATATGAGGAGGAATCTTTTGGAGGTTGTGAGTTTCTTATTTATGTGTGTTTATTATTGTTGGATACATGACTCTAGATATTCCTTCATTAGACCCGTCTACCATGATTGTATCTAGTGGTATCAAAGATTAAGGTTTGAAGATCTTGAGGAGAGTAAACAATTGCTTTGTGGGTTTTATTTGTGAATAGATTACCAAATTGAGGTGACCTACAATAAACTTGTCAAGATATCACTAGTTGAGTTGTAGTTACAAGGGATGATTGTGGCTGGATCATCAATTAGAGGAAATTTTCAAAACATCTTAGAAATATTTTACCACAAAGAATCCAAGGATTTTTCATCATTGCTATAAATTTGGACAAGGTGTTAAAGGTGGCAAGAGAACAAAATTAGATTGGAGAATTTGGGGGAAGATAGGAAAAAGGGGATGAATCCCAAGAAGACGATGATGAGAGAATGAGGAAGAAACTAGAGAGGATGTGCAAGTCTTAAGAGATTATGGAGAAGAGAGGGAATATTTTAAAGAATATGATCATTCTAAGATTTATTTAAAAGATATCAAAGATAATAATGTGATTTAAATTTTAATGCAGCTAATAGATAAAAATATATTATTATTTATTTTATACATGCTTTATTATTTCATGATGAACATTGACTATTTTTCCCTATTTTTTTGTGTTAAATGTGGCAAGAGAATATTATTAGATTGAAGGCTTTGAAGAAAGATATAGAAATCAGACAAATCCCAAGGGATGAAAATGAGAGGTGTGGATGAAGATTCTAGAGAATATGTGTAAGACTTGTAAGATCATGAAGAAGAGTCAAAGTAGGTGAAGGAGTTAAAGAATATCTGATATTATGAGATGTATTTAAAAGATACCAAAGATAATTAACTAAGTTCAGTTTTAATATAGTTGATAGATAATAAACCTATTGTTACTTATTTTATAGATAATTTATTTTCTATAATGAACATTAACTTTTTTCTCATTTATTTATCTTGTAGATAAGCAATACATTTTACAAATAGAGAAAATAATTAAGGTAGGGGAACAACCCTTGTATTTGTATGTTTAAAATATTTTAGCACACATAGTATTTTCAATTATTCAAGAAATTGAAAATATGCAATTTTATTTATGTATTTATCTAGCATACTATACCACTTAGTGTTACAAGCCTACTAAATTTGGGGAAAAATGTAAAGTCCAAAACTTCCTACTTTTCTACTTTTTCTCCATGTATTGTTATTTTTTTGTGTCCACACTTGCAATATGTTTCAAGTTTCATTTAGCCAAAATCCATATGCTTATACAATAAATCAAGGTTCCAATTACCCTATTTTTTGTTCCATATTATTATTTTACATTTCTATAAAATTGTAATAGTTCCATAATATTAAGTTAATTATAGTAGTTTTTTTTATGAAATAAAAACTAATTTAAAATGTTTAAAAATATGACTTGATTGGAATTTTTACTTTTCAGAATGGATGTCATCTAGAACACCTTATAAAATTCTTAATTCTAACCCTATATTAATCATCCTTGATATATTTTAAATACATTTAATAATGTCACATCTTCTTGCATTTTTTTGCAATCTATAAAATCTTTCATACATAGGGTTATAGATATTTCAACATGTCTCTCATGAGCACTCCTTTATGTGTCATATTTTCTCCAAAATATCTTTCATATAACTTATCATTATCTTTTCTCATTTCTTTCATTTCCTCTAATGTTCCAATGAATCCCCACCATTATTCTATAACTACGTCAATTTGTACCCCTAGGAAAATTCCCCATTTAATTTCCCCTACCTTAGAAAATGTAAATTCGATGATGCAAAATCCTCTACCACCACCTTTCTCCATCCACCTAGCCTTTTTTTATGTCAATGGAGGAATTTCTGATGGGGACGTACACATGCCACATAGACGTCCACGTGCTATGTTGCCATCTTGACAAGATTCTTTCCCCTAGATTCAAAAGAAATGTTATGTTTCCTATTGGGTGCGAAGTGTACATCTCCTGCCTCCTTGGCCAACAAAATTTGAGCCTTCTACCTTTCTTTTGCTAATTCAAATCGATCAACTCTCGTTCTTTCACTTATCTTCAATTCTTTCACTCTCTTGGACTCTCTCTTGCATTTTAGAGCAGTCCTCGGGGTATGTGCAGGATCATCATGGAAAAAACAGGCCCTTGAGTGGCAAAAAATTCAAAAAAATTAGAGTTAGGCAACTTGACGTACAAAATTGAATAATTTATCTATATTATTTCAAAATATGTAAGAATAGAATCTATAGAAAATTGAATGTAGTTTCTAAACTACTAGGTTTGTTTAAAAAAAAAATCTATTTGGTGAAAATTTGAAATTTCAATGCTGGTACTTAAATTTCAAGGAAAAATAACAAGTAGGTGTCTATCTAACCACCCTAACCACAATAAATTGATAATATTTTTTTATAAGATTTTAGATATAAGTAGAGGACTCATGTCCCGATGTGATGCATATTTTTTTGTAACTATTTTCCAAGTAAACAATTAATTATGATTTTTTTATTACAACTTTTTAAAAAATATAAAAACTTGTATGTCTCACCACCTTAACTTGGTCAAAACTTCATGAAATTCAATTTTTCTTTTTTTTATCAATAGTATGCGAAGCATAGAATGTGACACATATTTTGGATTCAAAAATGTGATACCGTTTGAAAGCTATAGATGTTTTTCAATCAACCTATCAATCAGGACTTTAGTAAGTAATTTGAATAGAAAATGAATAATAATTACTTATTAAATTCAAAGTAAAGCATAATTTATATTGGTAGAAAGCTGAGAATATCCTTTAAAAAACTTTTTCGTTTCATCAATTTTGGGTAAAAAAATAGTCATTAGCCACATACCCATCATATTGCCACTTTTTGGCCCATCATGATCCTGCACATACCTAGCTCATTTTACTCTCATTCTTGTGTTTCTACACCACTTATCTTGGCTACAAGATCTTCATTTTGGCTCCAACACCACGTTATTGTTGCAACACCATCACCATTGCAGGATCATCAAGCTTCTTCCTTCTGCTATTAGCCTTGAGTGCTCATAGTTGAGAAGGTGATATTGTTATTTTTTATCCATTTGTATTATCTTGTTTGTTGAGTAGCATTCTAGTTGTTTGTGCTCTCTAATTAGCAATACTATTTCCTTTCTAATTTCTTTATCACTTTCTACACTTTATGGCTATCTGGTTTTCCATGGAGGTGGAAATGCCAAAATGGGGATCTGACTGAGGTAGACCTTGAACACAACCCAACTTTTTCTCTTTTCTGTGTGTGTAGGTGTTTTTGAGTAGAGCTACTTGAAGAATCAACTCTTGGGTGAAAAGGTATATTTTCCCTCTCCCTTCATCATTTCTGTAATAGCTTACTTATAGTGTTTCCTTCATTATATTTATAGTCTATACTTTTCCCACATTCTATCAAAGTATAAAACATTAAATAGTCAAATAGCTAAGTAGATTCATTGCATTTTTGTCTATTCTCTAGAACCCTATATGTAGAAGATGCTAATGCATCTTGGAGACACCAACGCATCACATTGGAGTCTGAGATCCATGCTTCTGTCCTCAGAAAGTGAGATATCTAGGTAGTAGATTGAACCTTTGAAGTCGGTTCTTTTGACCCTGTGATCATCTAGTTTTAGAAAAAGGAAAGAGGCAAGCAATTTCCCTTCCTTTTCAACCTCATTGCCTTGTCCTTTTCAATCTATCTAGAAAACCTGAGGTAGTTTAGGGTAGCCTATTCCTTGGGGCTCTCCCATGATCTGGAGTCCCAAGGGTGACGAGTCCCCCTTCTCTACATATTGGTGAACCTAACATGAACTATTTCTATTTTGTTTCTTAGTATTGAAGAGCCTCCCCTTGCATCCTAGGTGTATTGTAGATTTGTATGTTACAAGGTGTATAGCCTTGCAACCTAATCTATGACCCCTAGCTACGTAGTTAGACGGGCTCTTGGATACTTAGGAGTGGAATTTAGATAGGTCATTATTCAATCTCTCAACCTTCTACGTGTACTGATTTTGTTCCACCTATGTACGTTAACATGGTCTCATTCACACGTATTCCTTCCACCCATCCTATGAGTGGATCACTAGAAATAACTTTTACCTCACAAGATTTACCTATGAATAAAGATCCTTCCCCCTTATACATTCCCTCTAGTGTTAGTGGAAGCATTGTAACTAGTGTCTTAGTTGACCCTGATAGCTAAGTGAATGTTATAACAAAATAAACTTTTCTTATAAACTTTTTACATAGAGAGGAATACAAAAAATTGAAGGCCACTATACATACACATGATGGACTCTCAATCCCTCCTATTGGTTCTATTACTCTTTCGGTCTTGGTAGGACCCAGGGCCATGGATACCTCTTGTTGATGGGTGTTTTTACACCCTCTCAACACAGGTAGCATATAAGTATGCTACCTCTCTTGAAAGGTAGAAATATGCAAACAAGTTCCAGATCACCACCCCAAGGTCTCTCGGGTGTTAGGTCATGACAATGCTTGGAATATCTCAGTTGGTTCATGTGATTTGTTGGTAATCACACGGTGGCCTTTATGGTTTACAAAGCATGGGAAGTTGGGTATGCAAATAGAGTTTTAAGAGTGCTGGAAATGAATGAACAGTGGCTACCCACTCAAAAAAACAAGCCTAAACTTGCCATATTCATTAAGTTTAGCATTGTTGTGATGCTTGAAATCCTACTCTAACAAGGAGTTAAAACAAATAAAAAAAGAGGAAAGGGTTGAGAAATTTGTTCTAAATCTAAGCTGTGAATGAATAGTAATAATGAAGGGTGCTATAGTAGACAAACTCCCACAAACAAGATTTTGCTTGACCAAGAAAGACCTACAACTACACAAAATTAGTGCAATCTTCTAAGGACTGCAGATTTTCAGATTGTGCATTCACCTCATGAACATACAATTGAACTAGGTTGCAACAAATAAGTTAGCTCAGACTAGCTTTACAAAGTGATTCATCATCAACAAACCACAAAAAGAATGAGCTGGAAGTGCATCAAATACTATAACAACCAACACCATTAAATTCATCCAAGAAACTACAAGCTAAAACTAACATGGAAGTAGAACCATGCATGCAAGATGAGAAAACTCAAAGAGAACATCCATAAAATCATGCAATGTTGTCTTTTATTGCTGCAAATGCCCTTTACACCAGTTCTCCAACCATTTACAAATGAGGGGAAAGCCCCTATTTATAGTTTTCCAAAGCCCAAATGAATGACTAGGATTGATTTACATTGTGTGGCCCAAATTTGATACAAGTTAAGGTTTCACAAACCCCCCAATATATAGAAATTTAAAAATGCATCCTTTGTCTTTTCCCTATTTTGTCTTTTAGTGTCCTAGCACTGTAGCGATTTTGTCTTCTAGTTGATTGCCCTTTTGTTGTATCTGAAACTGTTTAAAGGCTACCTTTTTCTTGATGGATTTGCAACATTCTTCACTCGATCAAATGCTTCTTGCTTACAAATTTGCATCATTGTAGATAAGCAGCTTTTGACCTTGCAGAATGGCTCTTAATAGATCCTGATCACTGGAGAGAAGACAAGATAGCTCCTCCTTTCTTCTAACTTTAGTGGACAACTTCCTAGCTTTTTTACTCTCTCATTATTGGCATAGGACTCCTGGGTTTCCACCTCTAATGCAAGTCGGTCCTCCTTTGATATTCATTCATAAACATGCAAATCCCCTATTTTAGTAGCCTCAGACCTCTATTTACCACCTTCATACGTGAACCCTTTAGGACATATCATCCTCTGCTCTCATCCCTCTAGGTAGGTTTTCATATGTTGATTATGAGGAACCTCCTATGTCAGTCACCTTGATAAATCTTGATTAGTTGCCCTGCATGAAAGATAAAATAAATTAAGCTTATTGAAACATAATTTGGTACAAGCATCAATAAATCCTTTAATAAAATCTTTGAATTTCCCCGTTTGGCACAAATTTGGACTATACCCTCATTTAGTTCGTTCTTCAAATGTCATTAACCAATCTTGATCATTGAGGAGCTCATCCTACTCTGCAAAATAAATTTACCATTTTGAATGTGCATTCCTATGCATATTTAATGTGCCTCATGACATATAATACTCAAATCCCTCCTTTTCTTATTACATACCCCTAAAAGCTCCAACCCCCTATTCGGAGAACCACTCTAAATCCTTAGTCTCTCATGTTAAGTTCATTAAATCCATTATATTGAAAGCAATTTGACTTTCATTGACTGAATCTTTGTGTGATAGGCCGAATTTGGGTGTTAGAAAATGAGCAGCAAACAAAAGAGTGCAAATAAACACTAAAACAACCTACACCTCAAAATTAGCCTAAGTTGGAATCAACACAAAGTAAGAACAACAAAATGAAACCTTTTACCTTGTGTCGAATCGATCCTTTGGTTGGCCCTTTGATCTTCGGTGTTGTGTGCTCCTTGGATGGAAAGATATGCAAGCTAGATGATGATGTGAGGATGGATGAAAATGGATGAAAGCATGAAAATGGCTAAGTATGAATTCTAGAGAAATTTTGCAAGAGTTTGGCTACAATGCATGGTCTCTCTCCAAATGAGAGAAAAGAGGAGGTATTTATAGAGATTTTGGAAATCTCTAAGAAAATGGATGGTCAAGATTGAGCCACCAAGATCAAAATGTAGGGCTAAAGTGAGTTGAGAACTCACAAGCCCTCACATCTTGACATGTGGCATGTGAAGTGGCTCAAAAAGGTGAAGTGGACATGAGGTGGAAGGATAGTACATGACATGGAGAGGGTACATGGTACCTTGGGATTGGGACAAGATCTCCTCATAAAGGAGGTACTTGTCCCCATGTGGGTGAGAGGACAAGTGGGGAATTAAAAATTCCTCAAATATTCTCATGGGGATGAGAGAAGGAATTTAAAATTCTTTTAAATGCATTGGGGAATTAAATGTAAATTAAAAATTCACATGGGGAATGGAGATGCCTTGTCCAAAAGGAAAAAGCATTTAATAGGGTTGACTTAGTTAAGTGACATGGAGTGATTAAAGGAGGGTTAGGAGGCTAAAAGAGATTAGAGGCCAACTTGCAAAAGTTGGAGGATGTGACACATTCTAATCAAGGATTAGGCATGTGCACATCCCTAATGATGCGATTAGAAGATGGATTAGGATTAGATAAAAATGATGGAGGATGTGACATTAAATAAATAGCATATTTATTGAATTCATTTGATGAAAGGGGGAAAGTATTTAATTATTTAACTAGATACCTTAGGGATTAGAAGAACTTAAGGATATTAATTAAATAATAGCGATATTACTTAATTAATGCGGATATGGGGATGTTTAGATGAAAAGGGATAAATTTGATAAATTAAGTGTCCAAATTTAGGTGTCTACACTTTGGTACACATTTATATGATCATGATGAACTACTTGTTGGCTCGATGGGTTGTTGTCATTTGTGGAAAATGAGAGGGTGTGTGCGCTGGATAGGTTGTTCTTTTCAACAACGGTGTTGAAGGAGCGCAAACCCACAAGAATATACCCACAAACAATCTGGGACGCTTTCTTTCCCCCACTTTTAATTATGTTTTCTTCCTTTGTTTTAATATGCATTGCACCCTACAAAGAGGCCTTTGTTAATGAAGGTTCATCGTGTTTTTACTAATTTTTGAACTTTTTGGTTTGAGGACTCAGTCGAGGCAGATAATTATCACTCAACTCGGCTCTCCTTATATTATAAGACAAAGAGTTTAGAGATTCAAATGAAGGTTACTTTAATTCTCCTTGCCACTTGATAAACTATTTGTGGGAGGTTAACTACTAGGGATTGGTGGCAAGGTACACAAAGTTGTCTGCCATTTAACATTTGTGCTAGTTCCATGATAATTGTTGGTTATTCCGCACCTTTACTCGATGAAGATGATCCATCTAAGGATTAATAGGTGAAAGCCTGATCTCACCCATTGTTAAGGATCAGCCCCTAGGAGCTATCATATTTCAATGGATAGGACGAGTTCCATTTCAGCTACAAAGTGTTCACTTCACTCGTTGTTCTTATCAACAAAGCCCAGTGTCTTGCTTCCCACAGGGTGGCACTCGACAAATGCATGAGATGGGGAAGCTGTCTATTTGCTACATCTCCAAGATACACTTTTAACTACTTCGTGAGTCTGGAGGTGTTGCACGTCATCCATGGGGAATGCCCTTTAGTAGGGCCAAGATGATGGCCAAGAAACATGTGGTACCCACATGTTCATACTTCATAGTATCCAGCCTGCTTTAATCACTCTGGTGTGCACAAAATTTAGATGAATTTTCCCATGTATCACGTGTGCTTCCTACATATCATTTTCCTTTAGAGCCTCTGATAACTAAGTTGTCGTCATATGTGCATGAGCTTGTCAATGGGACTTTGTGGGAGAGAGAATAGATATAATCCATCCTTGAGCCAGAAAAATAGAATGCGAACCCTGTGGCTATGACCTCCATTGAAGAGAACGTGGGAAGGAGGATGTAGGAAGATACGAGGAGAAGGTCGTTAAGGAACAACATCAGGGAACATGGCACCCACATGGGCGGGGTCCGCACGGGGACAAGCCAGCCACTGCAATGACATGCTTCTTTTTTATCAATATCCTCTCTCATGGCAGTGATATTACCATCTCATGTTAAATCCCTTATTTTAGATGCATTGAATTCTTGCATCATCACTACATACTAAACCCCGCAGCCACCCCTCTTTATAAATGATTCAAGCTTTAGGGATAAAATTTTAACATTTTGAATCAATGTTCATGGGAGTTTAAGGAAAATGAGCCATGAGTGAAGTGGAGCCAAGCGAGCAAACCGGTAATCATCTCACATGTAGGTAATCATGCAACAGGCTGAGCAACGTGGGAAGCTACTAGAGAGTGGTGGAAGGAGCAATAGCTCTAGCTAAAAGGAATCTCGTGCCTATCCAATGTCATAAGCATCCTTATAGAGGCATCATCCTCCTTTTATTTCATTGCATTTGAAGGAAATATCATTTCAAATGTTCTTTTCAGTTCGTCCTCCATTGAAGGAGCCTATTGTGATAGAGGTGGTGGACATAAGGTGCATGATGGCTGATGGGAGACGCTCACATGTTGCTTCCAAATTTTCAAACCCTTAGAAGAATGTTAATGTCGTAACCATAGAGAAACAAACATACAGCCTCATCGTGAATAACAAGTCTAGGATGGGCATTGATCAACTCTCGTTAAATTACTCTTTTTGTGGCAGGAGCAAGGTGTTACTGTGCTACACGGGTCTCATTTTGTATTACTTATAGTTGATGATTTTACTACCAACAAGATGCTCTATAAGTCATGGTGACACTCAAGATAATGAAGACATGGAGTGTAATTCAGGCTACAGGACATGCTAAGTGCATAGACAAAATTTAGAAGGATGCCTCAGAAGAGAAGACCTTAAGGAATGCAGACTTCGCAAGTCTAAATGCTAGCAGAGACGTTAGTGCGGACGACCGAGGTGAAGATGCCATTTGAAAAAAGTGAAACACAGACAGCTCCTCGTGTAATAAATCCCACAAAATGAATGTCTTTCTACTCTCATCTATTGAGTTCTTTTTTTCCTCTTCCCTCATGGTTTAATATTTGCTCCATCCTCCTACCTCACCATCCTTGGTCTATTTTTGGTGAAATTAATCATATCATTCGATCTAGGAAAACAATCACCTGTCACCCATTCCACATTTAGATTTCAATGAACGTTGATCCCAAGAGTGATCATATACTAGATTAACTTCAGTGTCATTAGTGGGCACCATTGCAAGATCTCCTTCAAACGTTGAGTGTTTGATGCAGACGTTTGAACGCCTTCTGTCGTTTGCGAGCCAAGGGTGTCGGAGGGTTGTTAGGAAATGCTGCCATGGAACAGCCAAGGGAGATGTGGGCTTTGCAAGTGTGGATGCCGATGGGGATGTAAGCATGGATGGCCGCCACTAGGTTGTTGTTTTAGAAAACATTGAGGTGACCACAACACCCCACCCATTGACGCCCACAGAAGGAACTTTCGAGATAACACCTGATGTTTAGAACCCACCTACACCACTATTTTCTTTATTTCTCCACCATTTTCATCTTCTTATGATCATAAGAGAACCCTCACCTTCTCATCTTATACATGCCCGCTTGTGCTTCACAAATCAACACCCTATTATAACGTGCATATTCCCCTTCAAGTTTTGTTAACAAAGTGGGTCTCTAGGTAATGGGAATGATGCATTCACTTCAAAAATTTGGTGGTACTGTGATTAGAATCCAACTTCAATGCCCCAATTTCTCCTTACAATGATCCAAGTAGGACGAGGAGGCGCCAGGCAGGAGAGAGTGAAGCCTTTTCCATTGCTACGGTATTGATACTTTGAGTGTTTGACAGGGCCCTCATGTTATTTCCTTGTTGTGAGGCTAATGGTCAAGCTAAGAATCATGCGAACTTCTTACTAAATGAAATGTACCATGATAATAGGGGATTGCACCAAAAAATTAATATTTCATAATTATTTTCCTGCGCCGTCATCAAGCCAACAAGGCTTTGCTTCTTTAACATTGTCCCGATCCCATTAACTCTTTCTTTCTCACGAACTGACTACTCCTTATTCCACTCTATTTCATTCATGATTTCAATGTGATTTATTTTAGATGGTAGCTCATATCCTCGGTCATCTCAGATTCCATCATATGTTGGGAAGATGGCGCAGATGACATGTGTGGGAATGTTGTAGCAGTCCTGAGATGAGACTAACGACCGACGGTGAGCGGAGACCTACATCATAGTCTCTATCAACAAGAAGCTAAGCAGCCATTGGGAGTGGGGAACCCACATCATGAAGTCATCGCTACAGTAGAGGTAAAGGTAGGCTTCACATTCAATTCTACGGAGATAAGCTTGTGGGTGGTAATGCACAGAAAGACGTTTGAGGAATGCTGCCAAGAAAATGACAAGAGATAGTCAAAGACCCGTATTGCGAGTTCTACATGGACGATGACTATCGGCACTAAATTTAAATGTCTTCATCGCAATCTGAAAGGGGAAGGCAGCTTGAGTGAAAGGATTTAGTGTGTTGTACTATCTTAGACATAACTTTGTATTTGCTTATGAGCTCCCACTTAGCCCTCCCATTTGTAGACCCTTGGGTTGTTGCTTTAGAATCATGAGTTCATATTCGATAATTTTTCACATCTCTAACCTCCTCCTCTCATAGGAGAAACATATGAACACTATGTGTGGGCCAATGGTGGGAGAGGGTGGGGCACCATGATTAATTTGTGGCTAGGGTAATGGTGATGGTCAAATGGAGGAAAATAACCCACACGAGAGAGATGAGGGAAAGCAGTGAGGCTTCGCTGTCATAAAGTAAGGAAATGGTGATGACACCCAACCAGCGGTGGCCTACATGGGTGGACCTACTAAGAAGCCCAAACATAGGACCCAGCTAGCAAACATGAGGTTTTGCACTGAGGAAATGATGTATGTGGGACTCTCACAATGAAACGACCCTAAGGTTTCTCCATTCAAATAAAAGTCATCAAGAGATGACTTTCTGTTAGCAAACACCAGTAGTCGTTGGGGAGGTTCTAGATAATTATTATCTTGGTGGTTTTTCTACCTCAAGTTCCCAGGTTGGGATCACTGATAATGGATACCGAGTGCATCACAAAAGGGTGAAATGAATATTTGATCGTTGAGCGATGTCAATGGAACGATGACGAGGACAGTGAGACCGAGTGCGGATCTTTCCATGTAGGTGAAAGATAGGGACTGGCCACTGCTTTAGCCATGAAATAGGAACAAAGACCCGCAAAGGGTGACTTGCAACTGTGGGTCCATGATACCCGAAGGATGCAATGGTAAAATTCAATGTGGGGCCCGCCCCGCAGATGGATGTCAGGACTTGGTTGCAAGCAAACAGTGAAGTGCAATGGAAAATGAAAAGAGGAGACCCATGAACTTAGGTCCACGAGGCTCAATGGATGCCAGGGTAGAAAGTCAAGGGAAGCCCACAAGATCCAACCCGCAAGGGGAAATGACTTGGTGAAACCTGATGGGTGAATCTGTCCAAGGGGATTTTGATCACTTTCAGGCTTGTGGCCAACTTGGGCTTGGAAATAGGGGTGTACAAAGTGAGAAGGGAAAAAAATATCCCATCAGAGTGAAAATGACCAGTCGGGAGTGAAAAGAGGGGGTCCTTGCCTTCGGTAGAGCTTGTGTGCAAAACATGCACAACACCTCTTTTGTCATAATCTCAAAATCAGACCTATTCAGGGTCAAACTGGGCATTATATGGCTGGTTTCCATGAATGGTGTTATTTCAATGATTCACAAATGTCTCAAGTTCTCTCATGAGGGCTCTATGCATGTTGTGCATGACATCAATTACAAACCATTGGTGTCGTTAGAGGCTTCTCATTAGACCACTTTTGGCCTGCTCCCATCAGACTACTCCCTTTGAGGATGGACTTGCTATATTGTACATATGTCAAGTATAAAACTAGGGGCACGACACCAAAAGTGACCTATCCAATTTCTCCTTATGCCATCTCAGTAAAAGGTTCTATGATTGCACAATAGCAAGTTGCCTCCTTCTCCCACCAAAATGGGAAGAGGAAGCTTTCTCACAACCATGGACCTTCCTCTTTTGCACCTGCCATTCCATTTGCTTCTGCTTCTCTCCCTACTGTGATGTTGGCTCCTACTCCCACACCTTGTATAGGGAGCCTGATGGTGCCTATTTGGAAAAAATCTAAGCGTCAAGTGTTCGAACTTCCTGTCTTTCCCATGATTCCTAGACCCATTTTTTATGGCAAGGGGAAGGGTCCTCGTGGAGTGGCCCTCATGTCTTGGCCTTTGTGACCTTCTACCATTATTCCTCTTGCCCCTCTAAAAGTGAATGGGAAGAGTCCCACTGCTAATGCACTTGTGTCTACTTCACCTGTTGTTGTTTCTACTCATGTGCTCCCTGCTCCTGCCCCTGTCTAGGAGGATGTCCTTCCACTGGTAATGGTGGTGGAAGAAATTTTATAGCAGAATAGGAGCCTCCCATCTCCTCTCAGGTTGTGACTTCTAATGCCTGGAGCTAATGTAACCAGCTTATGTGTGAGCGAAATCACATGAGAAAAGATTTGTCCATTGAACAAGTTGCCTTGTAGAGAACAGAGGGGGAGCTAGTAGTTCCTATTTCTACTATGTCTCCTCCTTTTACTCCTACTTTAGTTCCACTCACCTCAATCCTACTTTTGGCTCCCCTGGTGAGTGTTGATGATCCTCACCCCAAAAGGGTGTAGGTGTTCATCACTCCTTCAATGGATCCACCTCTTTTGATGTCCCTTTCGGACATCCCTCCATTTTTTCAGCCCATAAACATGTCAAACACAATGGTGGTGTTTGTTGCGGCTCTGTCTTCCCCCTCCTCCACCTCTTCTTCTTCTTTTTGGATTCATCATCCTTCTCTAAAGCGTAATCTAGAGGATGAACTCACCTCAATTGGTGGTCAAAATAAGGGCTCACCTTCTTCAAGAGCTATTCCTTATTTTTCTTGTGTCATCCTCATGATGGGGGCAGAACCTTTGTCCCCTGAGTTTGTCACTGCCCCTCTTGGTGAGTTCGGTAGTGGATCTCAGGCACCTCCTTCTTTTCCCACCTGATTAACACATGGAACTCTAGTGAAGTGCATGTTTAATTTGATGAATGATGTCCTAGCTCTTCCCGTGATCTTTGTGAGATCAATGACCTTCACCTCACAAGAACTCAATGAAGAAGACCTCAAGGGGCCTTCTTCCTTAGCCCTTGTTGCAGGAGATTTGGAGGGTACTCCCCTCACTATCCTTCCCTTGCTAGCCTATCCTCCCTCCCCATATAATGATCTAGATTGGGAGTAAAATGACCTACTAGTCGATTAGGAGTAGGTTGGTACCTCTTCTTTATCTAGAAATTAGATTTGCATGTGTGTTGTATTCCCCTCGTGCTTGTATTTATGTGTTTGTGATCCTTCCTAGAGGACCCTTGCTGCCCTTGTAGGTGCTTGGATACAGGCTTGGAAATTTTTTCATGAACTTCCTCTATGTAATTCATCATTCTTCCATATGTTATGACTTTACGTTTTGATAATTGGGGATGATGCAAAGTGTTGGGGGAATTTAGGCCATCTTCCATATTGACCTAATTTTTATTTTTTCTTCATGTTCTCTTCTTCATGATCTGGGAACTTTGAGGATTGAAGATCATTTGTTCATACACCGTGTGATACCTATTAATATATATGAATAGATCTAACGTTGAACTCCCAAATCCCCTTGTCAGTTGTCTCTTGATTTCTTCGTCACTTCTTGTTTCTCATTTTCTTTGTCTTTGTTTATCTCTCTCTATCTACTTAGTGATGTTTTGGTGCTTAGGTTTTGTCCCTCGTGTGTGTGATAACATTTCCACATTTACATCTTGATATGTATCGTGGGCCACAACATCCCTGCTTCTTCTTTCTCTCCTTAGGATGTCACATTCTCCTTTTCTTCGCATGGACCATCCTAAGGGGGGCTATCATACTTCTCTGATTTTCAATAAGGTGAATTTTGTGGCCAACAAATACCTTGCTGAAATTTTTTCATTTTTAAAAATGCATTCTTCAACATAGATCCCCTTAGTGAAAATTTTCTTTCGAAAACGAGTTCATAGCGAAAGAATCTAAAAAATTTCCTTTGAAAAAGGAGTACTTTTCTAATGAAGAAGTTTGAAAATTTTCCCTTGAGAAGGAGCATTCTTTCTACCAGATTCATTGATGAAAGAGATCTTTCAAAATGACTCATTGACTTCCTGATGAAAAAATCATTTGCGAAAAATTTCATGCTTTTCAAATCGGAGTGTCCCTTTGAATAGGCCCCTTTATGTCTTCAAGGGTTCTCGAAGGGATCCCTTTGAAAAAATTTCCTTCAATTGATTTCTTTGTGATATGTCTATCCGTTTTGGCTCTTTTTCCTAACATGTTTTGTATGTAGTTTAACATGTTTCTTTGCAAGACTAAGCACCTATAAAGCCACTTTTAGCATCAAGCTTTCTTAGCAAGATCGAGCACCTCATCAAGCTTTCCTTGCAAGACCGAGAACTTGTAATGGACTTTTGCATCAACCTCTTTAGGACTGAACACCTATAGAGTCCTTTCATGTCAAGCCTTGTAGGACCTTGAACCTATGACACTCCCTTTGCAAGACTGAGAACAAGTGAAGCTCCTTTCTACAAGATCGAGAACCTATAGAGCCTTTGTTCAAATTTCTATGGGACCAAGAACCCACAGAGCTAATTCCATAGGATCGAATACTTGTGGAGCCATGTCTCTCTCTCTTTGACGTCAAGGTTACCCTGTGAGACTAAGAACCTATAGAGCTACCTCCTACACGTCCAAGTTCCCTAGATCAGATATCTACTTCCTCAATAGTTAAGGTATGTTCTCTACTTCCTTAATAGTTAAGGTATGTTCTATTCAATCTCTTTCTACTTTACCTTGCATTCGCACTAATACATGCACTCGCTAAAGTGGGGTTAAAATGTAATGGAACACATTTTCACCCCTAAGAAAATTCCCCATTTAATTTCCCCTACCTTAGAAAATGTAAATTCAATGATGCAAAATCATGTACTTCCACCTTGCTCCATCCACCTAGTTGTGTCTTTTTACGTCAGTGTAGGAATCTCTATCAGGGACACGTGCATGTTGTGTGGGTGTTCACGCACCACACTGCCATCCTTGTTGAACACCCAAAACACTGAGAGGGGGGTGAATCAGTATTCCTTTAAACCAATTAAGCATAAGCCATCCAAACATTAACATACATCCAACTTCAATAGTGAAGGAAAACATGAAAACATCCACAAGATCACATAACACATGAACACTAGTATTTTACATGGAAAACCAAAAAGGGAAAAACCACGTTGAGGATTAGCTCACAATATATTATATCCATATATAATATATTATAGAAAGGATCACTACCGGAATAGAAAACACTATCCAAAAAGGCTCATAGCCCACAAAGAAAGATAAGGAACAAAGAATATTTTATTATACTACCTATTTGAATTGATATAATAGCATCTATCATATGCTAGATTATAGCTCCAATGAAGCAAAAAATTATATTCACTCTGATTTGAATCGATACTCTACTCTGTTCACATTCTACTCAATTTTGCATCACACACATGTAGGTGGAACACCATACATGCCATATCTCACTCAAAAATTGCATAGCATCTACTATCTCTTAAACATACACCACCTTTCTCTTTCATCAAACTTAATCACACACACACACACATATCAATGTCAAGTGTAACTTCAATTAGGTTGGTCTAATTAGAAGTAACACACAAAATGAAGTTTGTCGTCCTCAAAAAAAAATTATCCACACTTTGCGCAATAACTCAAAATTTAATTTACTTCAATATAGGTCAAGATGGACCTAATATAAATCCCACACAAGATAAAGTCACTTTCGTATTCTTTCCAAAACATCAAACATGTTAGCTTGGCCCAAAAAATGAGACCTAAACACAAAACCTTCAAATGTACATACAATTTGCCAAACGTATGCTTCAAAACTCAATCTCTCTTCAAATTCCCATTCATCTGACATCTATTAGCTAATCTTCATCATCACAGAACAAAATAATTAACTATAAAGAATGTGGAATCTCCCACATTGATACAATGTACAAAAAGTAACTCTGGTATACATGGCTAAGCACTATCATTCATATCTTTGAAAAAATTTCTCAGAATGTCACAAAATCATTAATATAGCTTCTCCTAGTGATCTCAAAGTTATATCAAGAATCACAGATTGATATCTCTACTTGCAATGAAGTGCAAATCCAAAAACTGACACATTGGACCATAAAACTATCGGAGGAAATACTTAGCCAATTTCCTGATAAGCCATACTTTCTGGACCAACTTGCACTGTACATATGTCTTCAAAAAATTCTTCCAAACTATGTTAGGATGATCATAACAATGTGTTGACGTGTCTGATGGCACAACAACGTGTAAACAAAATATTGCTACTCTATTTCTCCTAAAAGAGAAAGATAATCACATGGATATCTTAGCTCCCAAGGTCTTTGTAGTTGGTTCTCAACTGTGCTGATGTTGCTCAGTGGTCAATGTAATAGTAATGTTCAAGGGGCCTACTGGTGTTGAGCTTCTGGATTTGTTCTGAGATCACACATAAACCTTAAACCTACTCTAACCAGGGTTTTTAAAGAAATAAAAAAAGATAGATCAGAGCTTTGGGACAAAAAATAATGTTAATTCATCCAACTTAACCAGACTCGTTACCTTTCAAGGAATTCTTAACCAAAACTGCAGAACAAAATTAACTTGTGACTAACACACAGTTTCATTGATTCACAGTGCTAATTTCAATAATAGATTACCAGTTACCATTTGAACAAAACACCAAATAAAACTTCATTCCTTGAAAACTTCTCAAATCAAATGATTAAGTCAAGACAAACACCATTCTAGAACACAACATGAAGTAGATTTTTATCTGGTTGCTTCTACTGCTAGTGAAATAGATAAGCAACATTTACAAATTTGGCACAATCACCAATGTACAGAAAATCCATGACTCCAAATTGTTTCCATCTATACTAAGAAGACTGAAAAGATACATTATTGACTTTTGCTGAATCTAACTCCTAACTAAGAAGGAAAAAGAAGCTCCTATTACAAAGAATCAGGATGCAGTTCCGTCTCCTCTATCTTTCTAAAATTCCTATTCTTAAGAATCTATTTCTAGACCTGTCTACTCTATTATCTCCTATATTTTTGCTAACTTCTTCTAACCCTTTACAAAGAGGCAAGAATACCATATATATAGAGTGTATCAAAAAGAATGTGTTGGCCCCTGATTTTAGGATTTACAAAATATCTCACTTGGTTGCAGGAGGGTCGGCCCTCAGATCTTTTGAATAAAGTTGGTTTTGTCTTAAATGCGCATCCCTGCTGTCCATGTTGGTGAAAGATTATTCTGGGGATGATCTGTAGATCTTTTGCAGCTACAACATTTACTTTCAGCCTCCGTGTCCATCCTCGAACTCCTTTGTAGAGCTTCCTTGAATGATCTAAAGCATTGCCATTAATACCGATCTACCTTTCACCAACAGACCTTCCAGCTATCCTTGTGACTCATGGTTTTTCCTTTCCTTCGGCCTCCTTCCCGCTCTAGATCTTTCTACACATTAACTATCTCAAGAAGCAGCATCAGGCCTCCCTTTAGATCTGAACATCATCACCCGAGCTGATCCATCACCCTTCGATCTCAAAATGAGTCCATGTCATTTGCATTCTATCAAACTTCTTCATAGGGGTAGTCAGTCAAAGGGCCAATGGGCCATTCCTTTAACTTCTTCTTATTGGTGGGACATAGGCCATGCCATATTTTTGGGCAGTCAAAAGTGGTTTGAATGGAATTGCATGTCAGTGAGAAACTAATCGTGTCTCCCCGATGCGATTATACCTCTCTTAGCAGCTATCGACATGACACATGATGGTCGGTGAGACTTCATACCAGGTGCACAAGTTATAACGATATCCATTGTGGTCACCGTGACAATCACCATCGGCCAAACATCATAGCGAGCCCAAAACATTTGACCAGGAGTCTCTCTAATGTCCACCTTATGAACAAACATCGATGAGACACTACCAGGTTGGCAAGATGTTACCCCAAACTCACTCCACCTCGGCGAGACCATCGCACTCAGGAAGACATCTCCCCAAGCCCAAAACATTCTTATTCTCTGAGCTCAAGCCCCCCTTATGTTTTGGTGAAACCTTTCCCCTTCAGCGAGACCCTTCGCCGAAGGAAATACCTCTCGACAAGATCTCCCGAGCTCAAATCCCCTTTTGGCGAGAGCCTGCTTGGTCGACGAGACCTTTCACTGAAAACATTCATTCTCCTTGGGCTCATTTCAGTTTGGTGAGACTCTGCCTTGTTGGCGAGACCTTACGCTGAGCTCCGAACATTACACCTAAGGGAGAATCCCCTTTCTACGAAACTTATCTCTTTCAGCCATACCTCATTCTGAACACAAATCCTCCACTTGATGTTGTGTCATTTCGGCAAGAGTTCACCCTATCGGTGATACTTCTTGCCGATGCTACCCATTTTCACCAAGACCTCCTTCGATCGGTGAGACATTTTGTCAAGCAGAAAGAGTTATAGCAATATCCTCCCTATCGGTGAGACAATCCCATATCGACAGGACATCCTCGCGAGCTTATTATGTTTCACCAAAGGCACACCCTTCGGCGAGACATATGCCAATAGGCCAGACCTCCTATCGAAGGAAAAATCATTCATCGAGCTCAAAACTTTTGGTAAGACTCCCCCGGGTCGGCGAGAGATTATGTCGAGCTCTTCATGCTTTTTCGATGCTGGTCTTGCACAACGGTCGGGGAGATCTCCATTTTTCGGTGAGATGTTACACCGATATTATCTGATGTCACCAAGAATTTCTTCTTTTACTGAGACACCTCAGCGAAGTCTCCCCCTTTCACCGAGGGCTTGCTTTAATTTGAGGAGACCTTACTCATTCGGTAGGAGATCATAGCGAGTGGGACCTTGTTTCCCTGATGACATCCTTCTTCAACGGGACTTCTTCCATGTCGGCGAGACCTCTTGCCGAAGGCATTATCTTTTGGAAATCTCATTTCATTTTGGGGAGACAAGCTTCCTTCGCCATGACCTTTCACTGAGTGCAAAATTTCTCTGGGCCCATACCCTATTTCAGCAAGACTCAGCCTTGTCGGCAAAACCACAACTCCACCCCGAAGGCAACTTCTTTCGGTGGGACATCACTCGGTCGCCGAGACTTCGTACCAAAAGTAAATCTTTCCCAGCGAGATCCCCTGATGACATCCTTCTTTGGTGTGACCTCCCATAGTCAGCAAGACATCCCGCCGAAAGCACAACTCTGCTCCGAAGTAATCCTCCGGCAAGATATCACTCGGTCGCTGAGACTCCTCAACGAGCCCAAACCGCTATGCTGATGCCACTTCATTTCGCTAAGATTCCACCTTGTCAGTGAGACTTCTTGCCAACGCTAAAAACCATTCACCGAGTGCAGCTCCCTTCGGCGAGACACATAAAAAGCCACAGTGACAGGAATGCTTGGATGACCAGTGAGCTTCAAATGAACAGAACAAATTGCTAGTTGGTAAGACAACTGCAGGGTCTCGCCAACTTTCCTCTTTGAGGAATTTTATGCCAAATTGGATGGGGGATACTTTCCAACTGAGCTCCTTGAGAAATATCATCATGTGCATGATTCAATCCTACAAAAAAAATGCCTCCATTAATCCCTCAAAGCATATAAAATACACTGTGTTCATGTGCCTTGGTTTTAACAAGAAGAAAGCCAACTCAAGTTAAGGCCAGGAACCAAAATCGATGAAACAAAGTACAGGCCCAAAGAGGGAAAGCGAAGGAAAATCCAAGACCAAGAAGCCAATAAACAAAGGGCAGAAAGAAAAAGAAGGGGGGGACCCATTTTGTTTCTAGAATAAAATGGGGTGGTTATCTAAGGCATAACAAATGCGTGACTCAAGCTGGGAAGATGGTTTAACCATTTTCAAAGGCCCGAAAAGATTGACTACCAGACTCCTTGGTTCATGAACATCCACAACTCTAGTTGGGTCAATTTTAACAACCAAAGTGAGCTAGAATCTCAAATGTCAATCAACAATGGCCACCCTGAATCTATGTGTGTGCTTGATTGTGCATCACTCACCTCAGAATTTTCTTCATCTTTTCGAGGAATAATAGGTATTACCGTTTGAGCCCATGAGTTGATTCCCTTGCGACATGTAGCTGGCGATCAGGCATTGCTCATTGCCGGTCAGGGCGTCCATAGCCCCATGAGGGAATACCTCTAGTTTTTTTCTCTAGCATTGGTCCCTACCCCTACGACTAAGTCTGGCTGACCAGAGGAATGGGAGTCGCATTCATATTGGATCCTCTTTCTCCTTAAACCGTTCTCTTTGTTTTCTGTGAGTTTAGGATATTTCAACAAATTTTTTTCTGTGTGGATGTTTAACATCTGTTCTGGGTTGAAAACTACCATGGACCTCATAACAGCACTTGGGAGATCAGATTTTTCACTCAAATCTTACAACACTATCATCTTAGGACAAATATACCATTACAAGAGGAGATGATCTTGATGATTTGTGATAGATTCAGAGGGATTCAATGAAGGTTACTTACTTCATACCTTGTTTTCAAGACTTTCCACAACTCATGTTGACAATGGGCATAAAGAAAAGAATTTAGGACAAAATCACCCAATCAGAAAGCCTAAAAATACCTAAACCACTTCTCTCCTAATAACCAAAGTACACTTCAAATAATAACCCACTATTTAAAGGTGGAAAGAACAGATGAACCCCAAAGAACAAAACAAGACAAAAACCAAACAGAAAAGGAAACAAAAAGGACAGAAGGAAAGATCAAACAAGTGACAACAAAACTATTTACACACATAGAAAAACAAACTATTTACAAACAGGAGACAAAAAAATTATTTACATAAAGAACAACAAATGCAGAATAGAAAATTAGCAAGCTTTATGACTCAAAATAATGCTTAAGAAACTGTCCATTGATAGGAAAGGGAACAGGTTCTCTAGTTAAACTACTCAGTCTGAAAGCATTTTCTCCTAGGATCTCAACAATCTGATAGGGACCCAACCAGAGCTTGTCGAATTTCTGGTGACTGCCCTTCTTTTCACTAGCTTTATCCCATAACAACACAAGGTTTGATATCCTAAAAGCCTTGATTTTGGCTCTTTTGTCAAACCACCGCTTGACAACAACCTGGTGTCTAAAGAATTGTTGCAAGGCGGTATCTCTCTGCTCTTCTAATTTCAACAAGGTAGCTAATCTTACTTCTATCCTATCATCACTAGAGTAGAATTTCTGCATGAACTCAAGGATAGGTATTTGGAGGTGGATAGGGAACACAGGCTCTTTCCCATACACTAGCTTGAATGGTGAGGTCTTTAAAGCAGCCTTGATTCTAGTTCTATCTGCCCATAATGCAAATCTCAGCTGGGTATGCCAGTCTCTAGGATTGTTTTCTAACAGTTTCTTAATTACTCCTAAGAGATTCTTTTTGATTGATTCTGCAACTCCATTGCCTTGTGGGTAATAGTTTGAAGAATACTTTAAAAAAAAAAATTGATCGTAAGCCCATGAAATAAACTCAGCCGAAGAGAAGGAAGAGCCATTGTCACATACCAAAGTGAAGGGTATCCCAAACCTAGTGGTGATGCATTCGATGGGGAACTTGATCACTACCTCTGTTGTGTTGTTCTTGCAGGTTATAGCCTCTGTCCATCTTGTGCAATAATCAGTGGTAGTCAAAATGAATTTGTGTCCTACAGAAGAGTTTGGGTTAATTACCCCAATAAAATCCAGTGCCCACTGGGCAAATGGCCTTACCTTATAGACGGGTTGCAGTGGCATGGTTGAATGGTGTTCTTTTGACATAGAGATCTAACATATGTGACATATTCTCACATGTTGATGGGAATCTTTGAACACACGCGGCCAGTAATAACTAGATCTGAGGATCTGGTGTGCCAATGAGTCTATAGAACCATGACATGTGCCGTGTTTCCCATGGAATTCAATGATCACGTGCTTGGCCTCTTGCTGATCAAGGCATCATAGGTACACTCCTTCAAAATTCTTCTGGTATAGTAATCCTCCTTTAAGAATATAATGAGAGCTCTTCATTCTCAGTGCTCTCCCCTGAGTGGCGTTCATTCCCTCTGGACATCGATTGCTGAGAATGAAACTGATGATATCCGCATACCAAGGGTCATCAGAGAAGGACTAGGTTGTGTATTGCTAACAAATGATGTTGTCACCAGCATTCGCCATGGACTTAGACAAGCCTGTGCCTCTGATAAGTTTCATAGGTCATATCTCTAGATCAAACTCTTGCAAGATTGCCATCCATTTCCCTCTTCTTTCTCCTAGCTCGCTCTGCATGAGTAGGGACTTCACAGTTGCATCAGGGACTACAGCAATAATCTGACTTCAGAGAATGTAGTGTCTGAACTTCTTGACAGCACTGACTAGTGCAAAAGCTTGCTTCTCAAGAGGCGGGTATTTAACTTTAGCAGTTTTAAATGGAGAGCTCATGAAGGCGATTGGCCTTTCCTCTCCCTCTTCTTTTCATTGAGTTAAGACAGTTGCACAGGAATGTTCAGAGGCAAAAGAGTAGATATAGAATGCCCACAAGTAGTCAGGGTTGGTGAGGACTGGAGCTTCCGAAATGGATTGCTTGACTTGTGAAAAAAACGGCCTTTGCCTCATCACTCCATTATGTTTTGGCATCTTTCTTCATCATTTCATTCAGTGGTTTCACAATTTCTACAAAACCCGTGATAAATTTTCTCATAAAGTTGATCTTTCCGAAGAAAGATCTCATTTCTTTCTTGCTTCCTAGCCTGGTGATTTTAAGAATGGACTCAACTCGATCTGGGTCAATTGATATTCCTCTTTCTGAGATTATGTGTCCCAAAAGCTTCCCTTCAAAAACTTTGAACACACACTTTTTGGGATTCAGGGAGACACCATACTGGATACATCTTTGAAGAACTTTGGCTAAGTCTGCAGCATGGTTCAATCTATCCTTGGAGAACACTGTCAGGTCATCCATGTAAACAATGATGCATTTGCCAATTAAGTCCTTGAATGCTATGTCCATGGTGCGCTAAAAAGTTGCTCCAACGTTTATCAGACCAAATGGCATCCTTCTGTATGCAAATGTTCCCCACTTTGTAGTGAAGGTCGTCTTCATTCTATCTTCTCATTTCACCATTACCTAATTGTATCCAGAATAACCATCCAGGAATGATATCATTTGAGACCCATTGATAGTTTGCAAGACTTCATCTAGAGAAGGAAGTGGGTAGTTATCTTTTACTGAAGCTCTATTCAGATTTCTGAAGTCTACACATAGCCTGATCTCTCCATTTTTCTTATGGACTAGAACTAAGTTAGCCACCCATGTTGAATGGCGTATAGGGAAGATTATCCTTGCAGAAAGCAATTTCTGAACTTCCTTAAGGATTAGTGGCTCAATTAGAGCATTGATAGGGCATTGTTTATATCGAAATGGCTTAACTTCAGGCTTCAGAGGGATAGTATGAGTCATCAAAGAAGCATCAAATGTCTTTAGATCTTCATATTCCCAAGCTATTGCAGCAATGTCTTTCTTTAGTGCCATCAATATGTCTTTTCTTATTGCTTTAGGGTAGGCTTCCCCTATGTAGACATTCCTTCCAGGGCCAAAATTAGCTAGGTTAACAGTTTCATATTCGCCTCCTTTATCTTCAGCTGATATCTTCTCTCAAGCCCTTGGGTCTGAGTCAAAAATTATTTCCAAGGCCACCATTCCCTTGGGAATGCTATTGCCTTTTAAATTGAGGATCCCTTCTGTATCACAATTTTTATGGTTCCAATCTCCTTGATCCCTATTGGACTCATCAATGATCTGTCCTTGAAAAACATCTAAGCTTGCTAGAAAAGAAAGAATATGTCAATCATCATCAAAGACTTGAAAGTTCCTGACATTATCGGGAACTGCAGGGGTGGAAATTAATTCCACTGAGAATTTCTTAAGCTTGGAGCCTTGCATGGGTTCCAGGGTACTTGCAGCAACAGCTAATGAATCAGCTATCTGATTCTCCTCTCTAGGGATTAAACTAATCCAAAAAGCATCAAAATCTTCAATCAGGTTCCATACCCGATTCCTATATGCTACCAACCTTTTATTGTGACATGTATATTGGCTGCATACTTTCCTGATAACTATTTCCAAGTCTCCCTTGACCATCAAGGTTGTGACTTTCTTCTTATGTGCAAACATCAGTCCTCGTGCCAGAGCTTCATATTCTGCTACGTTGTTGGTGCATCCAAATTGCAACCTGTAAGAAGCAAAGAAAGCTTTCCCTTTTGGGCTGGTTAATACAATTCCAACACCACTTCTTGTTTTGGACTTGGATCCATCAAACGTGAGGGTCCATAGTTGATCGTAAGCTGGGGTTGGTCCTTGGGGGGCTATTGTGGGCACTTGGATAGAATGAGGCAAGGGTGGGGCTACTTGATCTTTTGCATTAGATATAGGGAATGGGTGCTCAATAGGTTCTTTAGGTACTCTTTCCAATTCCTGCTCAGCTATATCATATAATATGTGGCTATCCTTCTGACAGTCACTTGTGCCTTTGGTTAACCCCTTGGTTTCGGTATATGCATGAGTGCAGGGGTGTTGAACAAACTTTGGGGTTGCTCCTCATTAATATGTTGATTCAGAAATGTGTTTGGGGTAGGTTCATTTTGAGAAGGAACTTCCTTTGAAGGTGTCTTATCCCTAGTTAACATTATTGCTTCCTTGGCTTCAAATGAGAAGTGATTTGCAATGGTCTCAGGGTGACTTAAGCTAGCTTCCTTAGCTTGGGAAACATGATTTAAAATGTCAATGTAGGGTTGGCAAGTCAATTCAGAATTATTTTGGTAATGCACCCTATACCAATTAGGGAGTAGAAGACTTTGCAAGTCGGTATCCTCTCCCAAGACCTGCTGATCCTGTTGTAGCTTCTTGATCAATGCTTGTTGGTTTTTGTTAATCATAGAATCAGGGAATCTTGGTATTGGAAGTTCTTTAGGATCAAGAACAGAAAAGGTTAAAATTTCATCCCTTTTATAAACCCCTATCCCGGTTTGAAAGTAAGCTACCTCATTGGGGAAATCATACTCAGTGATGACATGCTTGAGGTGAGGTTCACTTTCAATCCTAATCTGTGTAGGAACTCCCCTCCATGGTAACCACATATGTGAAAAGTTGAGGGAGAGATATCCCCCTATACCTTTCATCAAATCTTTGCTCAACAACATACCATAGGTCTCAGGAATGTCTGCTACTTGAATGTCTATGTTGGTTTGAACCCTAGGGTCTGACCCTACTTGCACATGTATGTTTCTCAACTCTCCCACTACATTAACCTTCATTTTGTCAAGTTGGATGACCTTCTTGTTTGTTTGAATAGGGTTCAATCCCAACTTCTTGCATATGGAGAATGGC
>VDFB02075321.1:410421203-410494074 GCA_007258455.2 Sequoia sempervirens
CTGGCTCTTGACCAGAGGACATAAGCATAGGTCAAGGACAATAATGCGTCGTGTTAGCATATTGTATAGACAGAGAGTAGAATCTATAATAAAAAAACACATGGAACCTCCTGACAACCTTAATATTGGAATTTGACACTTTAACAAAAAATAATAGAATTCTAGAAATGAAAAAAAAAAAATGAGTACAACAATAAGAATACTTTAAATGAAAGATAAACAAACTAGAAGAAAAATTACAAGTAGGAGAAAAGAGATCCAACTCATAGTAGGTCCAACCTCCCACAAGCTCCACATGAACAATATCTTACACACACAAAAACAAGAAAATGTTGGGGTTGATTTTCAAGGTTTACCTTAGTCGAACCCCCACTTTGGTGTTTCCGCTTCCACGGACAACCAGATATACCACAATGTAGAAATAATGATAAATAAAGTAATAGAAAAAATGTATGGAAATGCAAAGAAAATAAATGTGCTAACTATAAAGATGATAATATAATAAAATAAAGATTATCCTCCCCAATACAACCTTGAAGAAGCTGAGAGGAAGAGCAAGAGCTTCAAAGACACAAGATGATCATGTAAGAATGATGTAGAGCTTGAAACCTGCAATAACGATGGTGTAGAAAAAATGGAAGAGAAATAGAGCAAGAATGAAGTGGAAGAATGAGAATGTAGTGAGTAGAATGGTGAGAATAGAGATTAGAGTGAATAGAATGCAATTATAGGTTCAAAATGGAGGTTTGGACACAAAAGAGTCATTTTCGGGTAGGTCTACAATCGTAGGGGGTGTTACACTTCGTGGGTAATAGTAAATGTAACAACCTAACATCCACTAATCCAAGAATTTTTCAAGAATGTTTGCATGGCATGCAAACATCTATGTAGTGTATTAGCATCCTATTCCAAACTCCCTCCTCTGATAGAAAACAATAATGCACGGATGGGAAAAAAGGCTTAGAGAAACAAGATTTAGCATTATCAATTTATAAGGCTAAAGTAAGGGTGGTTTTATGGGAAATTTCACTAGGGCACAATTTTACACCATAACATTTTTCTCCCACTTTAGCGAGCATATGTGTCTAAGCATGTGTGAGCTAAAGTAGAAAGAGATTGAAGAGAATATGTTGAAAACAGAGAGGAAGAAATCATTTGATCTAGTGTACCTAACATAAAAGGGACTTCATCAAAATGCAAAGAGGACACGGGTCTTTGATCCTGCAAAGCTAGTTTTAATCTCACCATAAACATGTTAGCTATAGACAAACATGTTAGGAAAAAAAGTGAAAAACAATAGACATGATAAAAATTTCAATAGACCCAAGACAAGAAAATTTGATTAGATAAATATGGCACTAATAGGTATGTCTAACATGACCAGAGTCTTTATGGCAAGCATATAGGCCTTTGGTTGTTGCAAACTACATTACATGATAGCCACAAAAAAGACAAGACATGTCTAGTCAAATTGCCCCCAAGTTAGACACCAATCTATATAAGACATCAAGACATAATACATAAAACATCAAGGAATCCTTTTGAAAGATATTTTGAAACAAATTACTATCAAGGGATTTTTTCATGAAGGAATCATTTTGAAAGAATACACCCTTTTTGAAAATTAAGCAGATATGAGAGCCCTCCCTTAGAATGATGTGTGTCATGCAGAGGAGCACGTCATTCTAAGGAAAGAAGACAAAGACTGAAGATATCATGGCACGCAATACATGGTGAGATGTATTCATGGAATGTTGTCACACATGCAAGGGACACTACCTGGAGACCACAACATCATGGAGCAGGAAAGTAGAGATGAAGATATCAAGAACACAAGGGGATCTTATTTTTCAGGGTTAGAATTGCTCATAGATATAGATAGATATGTATAGTATAATATATGTATGAACTATCATCACCCCCCAAATACATTAAAAAATGAATGAGAGCACATGAAGACAAATAAAAAATTATAAATCGAGTAAACATGGAAGAGGCCTAAATGACACAACACTTTACATCGTCCTTGACATGAAAATTCAAGATTACAACACGTAGAAGAATGATGAAACAAATAGAAGGTCATGAAAAAGCTTCTCTCCTATATCTAAGCACCTAGAAGGGTGGCAAGGTTCCTCCAAGTCAGAGCATAGACATATATAGACAAGCATGGGGGAACACAAAAAATCACACAAAACTAATCTCAAGATGTAGAAGAAGTGTCACTATAATCTGAATCTAGCAACAGGTCATCTTGCTCCCAATTTAGATCAAATAAGTACAAAAGTGTGTCACACTTTTATAAAGGAAACAACCAACACCGATCTAACTTTTAAACTTGAATCGCTAGAAAGTGGCAATATATATTTTGAATTTTGAAATGATGTAAACTAATAAAATGTGTTATTTTTAGTATATTTCATGTTTATATTTTTTGAAAAAATTAAAAATTATTTGAATATAATTTTTTTATAAATTAACACTATAATTTAGTTGTTGATAAAATGCTGAAAAATGACATTACATGAGATTTCAAGCTTTACATAGTAAATTTTCTTTTTTTCCTTCAAATTTTTTGTGTATATTTATAACTTGAAACTTTAGGGCATGGATATATTGTTTTGCAATTTTAATAAATATATATTTTTCAATAAATATTTAAATGTGTGTGTATTAAAACATGGTTGTTTCCACTCAACATCAACTTTTATATTATATACTTATCAAAAATAGAAAAACAAATTATACTAGCTTAATCTAGATTCTTTGACCTAGGGCATCATATTTTTATTTTTTTTAATGTTTTAATATTTTTCTTGACATGGTAATCAACCTAATATTTTTGTGCTAATAACCTACTTTTAGTAAAAAATAAAAATAAAATAGTAATAGTAATTGAACTATTAAACTAAATATATATTTGAAAACTACACTTATAGATCTACAAAAGGGTATTTTTACATTTTTTTTTAAATGTTATTTATATGAGTAGGATTTGTTGAAACATTAAATTTTTCTAATAATTTCATTTTTTTAGTAAATTGGCCTCAAAGTGGTGCTACATATGCATTTAGCCAAAAATTATAGTTGGAAAAGTTGTGGACAAATTTAACTTATCTAAAATGAATCTTACTACATCATATGATTGACCAAAATTGATTTTTAGTTATAAATACTAAAATTCACTTGTGTTGATAAGTTGGCCAAAAGTGTGACACAACTTTGTACTTTTATAAGGGGAGGGAGGAAGATCCTACAGGGGAGGGATAGCAAGGGCTGCACTATACTGCTCATCTACAAAAGGGCCAAGGAAGAAGGCTCCTCAAGATCCCCTCGAATGACTTGAACATGCACTTTTCAGGAGTTCCATGTGTCAACAAAGGGGGATGAGGACAATACATGTATGAGTGACTGCCAACCTTGAGAAAAGGAAGAGTGAAATACTTTAAGGATGTGGTTGTTGTCGTTGTCACAAGGATGGTGTGGGCCAGAGTAGAACAAGAATCAAAAGGCAAAGACAACTTCTTTCATCCATTAATCAAAGTGAGTTCATCGTCCAACTTTCACTTCATTGGATTGTGTGGAATCCTCACATATGAAGAAAATGTAGAGGAAGAAGGAGATAGAACCACATAGGACACCACCTTCATGAAAGACGTGTAAATGGGCTATGAGAAAGGAGGAATACCAACAAGAAAGGTAAGAAAAGGTGACTCCACAAATGGAGTGATGAACATCTACACCCTTTTAGGGGGAGGTTCATTGAGGTCTATTGAAAAAGTTGGAAAAATAATTGAGGCAATAGGAACTAAGGTAGAAGAAAAGACAGGAGTAGACAAAACTAAAATAGAAAGAGAAAAGATAGAAATAGCAGACTCCTTAGTGGCCTTCTACAAGGCAGCGTGGTCCTTAGCTAGAGCCTTTCGCTAGTGCTTATGCTCATGTACAAGCTGGTTACATCAACTATGGACACTAGAAGATGCGGCCTATGAAAGGATTGGTGGTTGCGGCTCTACCAAAAGAGTAACCTCCACAACCGTCATTGGTCGAAGGGTGGACTTCTAAGGAGGAGCAAGAGGAGGAAGCACATAAGCATAAACAAAGACAAGAATCTTAGTGATAAGCCTCTTTCCTTTCCCTACCCTACAAGTAGGTGGAGGAATATGCGGAGGTCACGGAGGTTGAAAGATAGGAACAACCCCATGGGAATGCATCCCCTTTCCATATAGCGTGGTTTGGGGCACCATAGGTAAAATAGGAAGCTAAAAAACTTGGGGCTTCAACTTCCACAGGATGGGTTCCTTTCCTTTTCCAATTCCAGGCATAGTAGGAGGAATGGATAATGCCACCAAAGCTTGGGAAGAAGAATCGGGAGGTATAGAAGAAGAACTAGAAGGGGAAGGCCTAAGGACAAGAGTGAGCTTTTCCTTCCCTTATAGAGGGGAAAAAAATGAAACATGTTATTGTGCACCTAAGGAGGCCTTCAAAGAAACAACATAAGGAGATAGAGGAAAACCACCCTTTAGCATCGATCCCCTAGTCTTGTATCTATAGTAAGCTCTAGACAAAATATCTCCCTTAGGAGGGAGAGGTTTGACTGGGGCAAACTAAAAGTGGTTGAGAGAGAAGCCCCCATGTGCTACCAAATGTTTGTATCCAATATCATAGAGAGTATGCACGGTACCCTTGTGGGGAAGCTTCAAGAATTTGTGGACTATTGAAGCAACTGCATTGATGGATACCAACCAAAAAATACCTAGCCTCACTCTAAATAATTCAGACTCAAGAATCACAACAAATGGGACTTCCACAGCCTTAGGTCATACTAGGACTGATAAAGAAATAGTTCCCATAGGCACAATAGAAAACCCATCATGTGTGAGAAGGGTATCCTACAACTCATCATACCTCTCCTTATGTAAGTTGTTTATATAAAGGGCCTCCTCTGTAATGATGTTCACACAGCTCAAAGGAGAAACCATAATGCTTGTCACGATGTAACTACCATGATTCAAGTGAGAACATATAGTGGAGAGAGATCTTTGTTCAAAGGAAGATCATGTGAAGTAAATGTAATGTCAAGAATAATAGTCACATGTTCTAAAGGAGGAATATGAGTGAATGAGACTTCATTCACATACTCAAATGGGGTGAAATCAAAAGATGATGAGAAATGAGTTTAACCAAATCAGTAGAGTGTGGTAGGAAAGGACTTGTGTATATGTATAGTTGGTTGTTCGACTTCATTATATATTTGTTAGAGTTCTATTTTATACCATTGAGGTAGATAGTCCCATCATCAATGCACTCTTTAATCACATGATGCAATAGAACACATATTTTGATGTCATGTCCAAAGACTCAGTCGTATTGATGGAACTTTTGAGTCATACCATTGATGATATGGATCGAATAGTGGTCGAATCTCTAACAAAGTTATTATTTTATCTTTCAAAAAAATTACAAGATGTTATAGGACTCTAACAATTTGGTAAATGTTATATTATTTCTTGTAGCATTTTTATTTGTTGGAATAGAGACCATGTTTGGCATAGCTCTTCTCTTACCAGAGACTAACAGCATTGAATGACCATCTTGATAAGAACATGAGGATGAACACCTGTACTAAACAATTGTTTGATAGTAATCTCCCAAGGTGGTACACAAATGCAAAAAATATGGATATCTCATCAAAATAACTTTTTTGTAGAGAAGGTAGAAAGCTCTCAAAAAGAACTTTTTAAACATCAAAACCAAGAAAAGGATAAGAAATATGGGAAAATATGGCCTAATATCGAGCTATGAAATCAATTAAATTCTCATGAGTCCCCTTCTTGCATTAGATGAGATTGTTGAACATGATCTTCAACCTAATGTTTTCCTAAAATTACTAGAGAAATTGATTAACTAGTTGATCAAAAGATAAAATGGAATTATCAAACAAGGAAAAATACCATTCTAAAGCAATTTCCTTAAGAGAACGCAAGAACAGTTTGGCTAAGAGTGCATCATTCTGAAAGAAATCAATACACATGGCATTGAAAGATGAGACGTGTTTGTGGATCCCCACAACCATTGTACTTTTCAAATTTCAAAATCTCCACTTTCTAAGTGATAAGAGTGTTTCAAATAGTAATAGAAAGAGGACTACAATGGAAAAAAGGATAAAACACAGGCTAGGAGGCTAAGCTAGCCAAATTTTCTAGTTGATTCTACATATGTCCCATTTTTTGTAGAAGAGCATTAAGGACAGGATCAACAAAGTATGACCACGTGGACCTCCAATAGGCCCACTCATACCCACACTAACAAAGCTACTAGCACCAACACCAAAAATAGGGACATTCTAAGTCTCAGATGTGGAGAAACTAAAACCTAGAGGAACTTTATTTACTTTAATCATGTGATCCTCCTTAGGCACAGTGTTGGTGTTAGTAGAGGGACCTGTGTTAGCCATGCACACATTCACCCAGGGGATCGAGACTTCCACCTATCTTCTAGCGATTTTTTTTCCAACATCTTGGGTAGTACCCAAGGTGTAGGAGGGGCCATGGGTTTTTATGGGTATTTTGACCTTCTCACACACAGAAAACACAAGTGTACTACCTCTCTTGAAAGGTAGAAATCTGCAAACAAGTTACAAATCACTACCCTAAGGTTTCGGTGTCGGTCATGACAATGCTTCAAATAATTCAGTTGGTTGATGTGTTTTGCTGGTAATCACATGGTTGGCCTTTATGGTTTACAAAGCATGGGAAGTTGGGTATGCAAATGGAGTTTCAAGAGTGCTGGAAGTGAATGAACAGTGGCTCCCACTCAAAAAAACAAGCCTAAACTTGCCATATTCATTAAGTTTAGCATTGTTGTGATGCTTGAAATCCTACTCTAACAAGGAGTTAAAACAAATAAAAAAAGAGGAAAGGGTTGAGAAATTTGTTCTAAATCTAAGCTGTGAATGAATAGTAATAATGAAGGGTGCTATAGTAGACAAACTCCCACAAACAAGATTTTGCTTGACCAAGAAAGACCTACAACTACACAAAATTAGTGCAATCTTCTAAGGACTGCAGATTTTCAGATTGTGCATTCACCTCATGAACATACAATTGAACTAGGTTGCAACAAATAAGTTAGCTCATACTAGCTTTACAAAGTGATTCATCATCAAAAAACCACAAAAAGCATGAGCTGGAAGTGCATCAAATACTATAACAACCAACACCATTAAAGTCATCCAAGAAACTATAAGCTAAAGCTAACATGGCAGTAGAACCATGCATGCAAGATGAGAAAGATCAAAGAGAACATCCATAAAATCATGCAATGTTGTCTTTTATTGCTGCAAATGCCCTTTACACCAGTTCTCCAACCATTTACAAATGAGGGGAAAGCCCCTATTTATAGTTTTCCAAAGCCCAAATGAATGACTAGGATTGATTTACATTGTGTGGCCCAAATTTGATACAAGTTAAGGTTTCACAAACCCCCCAATATATAGAAATTTAAAAATGCATCCTTTGTCTTTTCCCTATTTTGTCTTTTAGTGTCCTAGCACTGTAGCGATTTTGTCTTCTAGTTGATTGCCCTTTTGTTGTATCTGAAACTGTTTAAAGGCTACCTTTTTCTTGATGGATTTGCAACATTCTTCACTCGATCAAATGCTTCTTGCTTACAAATTTGCATCATTGTAGATAAGCAGCTTTTGACCTTGCAGAATGGCTCTTAATAGATCCTGATCACTGGAGAGAAGACAAGATAGCTCCTCCTTTCTTCTAACTTTAGTGGACAACTTCCTAGCTTTTTTACTCTCTCATTATTGGCATAGGACTCCTGGGTTTCCACCTCTAATGCAAGTCGGTCCTCCTTTGATATTCATTCATAAACATGCAAATCCCCTATTTTAGTAGCCTCAGACCTCTATTTACCACCTTCATACGTGAACCCTTTAGGACATATCATCCTCTGCTCTCATCCCTCTAGGTAGGTTTTCATATGTTGATTATGAGGAACCTCCTATGTCAGTCACCTTGATAAATCTTGATTAGTTGCCCTGCATGAAAGATAAAATAAATTAAGCTTATTGAAACATAATTTGGTACAAGCATCAATAAATCCTTTAATAAAATCTTTGAATTTCCCCGTTTGGCACAAATTTGGACTATACCCTCATTTAGTTCGTTCTTCAAATGTCATTAACCAATCTTGATCATTGAGGAGCTCATCCTACTCTGCAAAATAAATTTACCATTTTGAATGTGCATTCCTATGCATATTTAATGTGCCTCATGACATATAATACTCAAATCCCTCCTTTTCTTATTACATACCCCTAAAAGCTCCAACCCCCTATTCGGAGAACCACTCTAAATCCTTAGTCTCTCATGTTAAGTTCATTAAATCCATTATATTGAAAGCAATTTGACTTTCATTGACTGAATCTTTGTGTGATAGGCCGAATTTGGGTGTTAGAAAATGAGCAGCAAACAAAAGAGTGCAAATAAACACTAAAACAACCTACACCTCAAAATTAGCCTAAGTTGGAATCAACACAAAGTAAGAACAACAAAATGAAACCTTTTACCTTGTGTCGAATCGATCCTTTGGTTGGCCCTTTGATCTTCGGTGTTGTGTGCTCCTTGGATGGAAAGATATGCAAGCTAGATGATGATGTGAGGATGGATGAAAATGGATGAAAGCATGAAAATGGCTAAGTATGAATTCTAGAGAAATTTTGCAAGAGTTTGGCTACAATGCATGGTCTCTCTCCAAATGAGAGAAAAGAGGAGGTATTTATAGAGATTTTGGAAATCTCTAAGAAAATGGATGGTCAAGATTGAGCCACCAAGATCAAAATGTAGGGCTAAAGTGAGTTGAGAACTCACAAGCCCTCACATCTTGACATGTGGCATGTGAAGTGGCTCAAAAAGGTGAAGTGGACATGAGGTGGAAGGATAGTACATGACATGGAGAGGGTACATGGTACCTTGGGATTGGGACAAGATCTCCTCATAAAGGAGGTACTTGTCCCCATGTGGGTGAGAGGACAAGTGGGGAATTAAAAATTCCTCAAATATTCTCATGGGGATGAGAGAAGGAATTTAAAATTCTTTTAAATGCATTGGGGAATTAAATGTAAATTAAAAATTCACATGGGGAATGGAGATGCCTTGTCCAAAAGGAAAAAGCATTTAATAGGGTTGACTTAGTTAAGTGACATGGAGTGATTAAAGGAGGGTTAGGAGGCTAAAAGAGATTAGAGGCCAACTTGCAAAAGTTGGAGGATGTGACACATTCTAATCAAGGATTAGGCATGTGCACATCCCTAATGATGCGATTAGAAGATGGATTAGGATTAGATAAAAATGATGGAGGATGTGACATTAAATAAATAGCATATTTATTGAATTCATTTGATGAAAGGGGGAAAGTATTTAATTATTTAACTAGATACCTTAGGGATTAGAAGAACTTAAGGATATTAATTAAATAATAGCGATATTACTTAATTAATGCGGATATGGGGATGTTTAGATGAAAAGGGATAAATTTGATAAATTAAGTGTCCAAATTTAGGTGTCTACACTTTGGTACACATTTATATGATCATGATGAACTACTTGTTGGCTCGATGGGTTGTTGTCATTTGTGGAAAATGAGAGGGTGTGTGCGCTGGATAGGTTGTTCTTTTCAACAACGGTGTTGAAGGAGCGCAAACCCACAAGAATATACCCACAAACAATCTGGGACGCTTTCTTTCCCCCACTTTTAATTATGTTTTCTTCCTTTGTTTTAATATGCATTGCACCCTACAAAGAGGCCTTTGTTAATGAAGGTTCATCGTGTTTTTACTAATTTTTGAACTTTTTGGTTTGAGGACTCAGTCGAGGCAGATAATTATCACTCAACTCGGCTCTCCTTATATTATAAGACAAAGAGTTTAGAGATTCAAATGAAGGTTACTTTAATTCTCCTTGCCACTTGATAAACTATTTGTGGGAGGTTAACTACTAGGGATTGGTGGCAAGGTACACAAAGTTGTCTGCCATTTAACATTTGTGCTAGTTCCATGATAATTGTTGGTTATTCCGCACCTTTACTCGATGAAGATGATCCATCTAAGGATTAATAGGTGAAAGCCTGATCTCACCCATTGTTAAGGATCAGCCCCTAGGAGCTATCATATTTCAATGGATAGGACGAGTTCCATTTCAGCTACAAAGTGTTCACTTCACTCGTTGTTCTTATCAACAAAGCCCAGTGTCTTGCTTCCCACAGGGTGGCACTCGACAAATGCATGAGATGGGGAAGCTGTCTATTTGCTACATCTCCAAGATACACTTTTAACTACTTCGTGAGTCTGGAGGTGTTGCACGTCATCCATGGGGAATGCCCTTTAGTAGGGCCAAGATGATGGCCAAGAAACATGTGGTACCCACATGTTCATACTTCATAGTATCCAGCCTGCTTTAATCACTCTGGTGTGCACAAAATTTAGATGAATTTTCCCATGTATCACGTGTGCTTCCTACATATCATTTTCCTTTAGAGCCTCTGATAACTAAGTTGTCGTCATATGTGCATGAGCTTGTCAATGGGACTTTGTGGGAGAGAGAATAGATATAATCCATCCTTGAGCCAGAAAAATAGAATGCGAACCCTGTGGCTATGACCTCCATTGAAGAGAACGTGGGAAGGAGGATGTAGGAAGATACGAGGAGAAGGTCGTTAAGGAACAACATCAGGGAACATGGCACCCACATGGGCGGGGTCCGCACGGGGACAAGCCAGCCACTGCAATGACATGCTTCTTTTTTATCAATATCCTCTCTCATGGCAGTGATATTACCATCTCATGTTAAATCCCTTATTTTAGATGCATTGAATTCTTGCATCATCACTACATACTAAACCCCGCAGCCACCCCTCTTTATAAATGATTCAAGCTTTAGGGATAAAATTTTAACATTTTGAATCAATGTTCATGGGAGTTTAAGGAAAATGAGCCATGAGTGAAGTGGAGCCAAGCGAGCAAACCGGTAATCATCTCACATGTAGGTAATCATGCAACAGGCTGAGCAACGTGGGAAGCTACTAGAGAGTGGTGGAAGGAGCAATAGCTCTAGCTAAAAGGAATCTCGTGCCTATCCAATGTCATAAGCATCCTTATAGAGGCATCATCCTCCTTTTATTTCATTGCATTTGAAGGAAATATCATTTCAAATGTTCTTTTCAGTTCGTCCTCCATTGAAGGAGCCTATTGTGATAGAGGTGGTGGACATAAGGTGCATGATGGCTGATGGGAGACGCTCACATGTTGCTTCCAAATTTTCAAACCCTTAGAAGAATGTTAATGTCGTAACCATAGAGAAACAAACATACAGCCTCATCGTGAATAACAAGTCTAGGATGGGCATTGATCAACTCTCGTTAAATTACTCTTTTTGTGGCAGGAGCAAGGTGTTACTGTGCTACACGGGTCTCATTTTGTATTACTTATAGTTGATGATTTTACTACCAACAAGATGCTCTATAAGTCATGGTGACACTCAAGATAATGAAGACATGGAGTGTAATTCAGGCTACAGGACATGCTAAGTGCATAGACAAAATTTAGAAGGATGCCTCAGAAGAGAAGACCTTAAGGAATGCAGACTTCGCAAGTCTAAATGCTAGCAGAGACGTTAGTGCGGACGACCGAGGTGAAGATGCCATTTGAAAAAAGTGAAACACAGACAGCTCCTCGTGTAATAAATCCCACAAAATGAATGTCTTTCTACTCTCATCTATTGAGTTCTTTTTTTCCTCTTCCCTCATGGTTTAATATTTGCTCCATCCTCCTACCTCACCATCCTTGGTCTATTTTTGGTGAAATTAATCATATCATTCGATCTAGGAAAACAATCACCTGTCACCCATTCCACATTTAGATTTCAATGAACGTTGATCCCAAGAGTGATCATATACTAGATTAACTTCAGTGTCATTAGTGGGCACCATTGCAAGATCTCCTTCAAACGTTGAGTGTTTGATGCAGACGTTTGAACGCCTTCTGTCGTTTGCGAGCCAAGGGTGTCGGAGGGTTGTTAGGAAATGCTGCCATGGAACAGCCAAGGGAGATGTGGGCTTTGCAAGTGTGGATGCCGATGGGGATGTAAGCATGGATGGCCGCCACTAGGTTGTTGTTTTAGAAAACATTGAGGTGACCACAACACCCCACCCATTGACGCCCACAGAAGGAACTTTCGAGATAACACCTGATGTTTAGAACCCACCTACACCACTATTTTCTTTATTTCTCCACCATTTTCATCTTCTTATGATCATAAGAGAACCCTCACCTTCTCATCTTATACATGCCCGCTTGTGCTTCACAAATCAACACCCTATTATAACGTGCATATTCCCCTTCAAGTTTTGTTAACAAAGTGGGTCTCTAGGTAATGGGAATGATGCATTCACTTCAAAAATTTGGTGGTACTGTGATTAGAATCCAACTTCAATGCCCCAATTTCTCCTTACAATGATCCAAGTAGGACGAGGAGGCGCCAGGCAGGAGAGAGTGAAGCCTTTTCCATTGCTACGGTATTGATACTTTGAGTGTTTGACAGGGCCCTCATGTTATTTCCTTGTTGTGAGGCTAATGGTCAAGCTAAGAATCATGCGAACTTCTTACTAAATGAAATGTACCATGATAATAGGGGATTGCACCAAAAAATTAATATTTCATAATTATTTTCCTGCGCCGTCATCAAGCCAACAAGGCTTTGCTTCTTTAACATTGTCCCGATCCCATTAACTCTTTCTTTCTCACGAACTGACTACTCCTTATTCCACTCTATTTCATTCATGATTTCAATGTGATTTATTTTAGATGGTAGCTCATATCCTCGGTCATCTCAGATTCCATCATATGTTGGGAAGATGGCGCAGATGACATGTGTGGGAATGTTGTAGCAGTCCTGAGATGAGACTAACGACCGACGGTGAGCGGAGACCTACATCATAGTCTCTATCAACAAGAAGCTAAGCAGCCATTGGGAGTGGGGAACCCACATCATGAAGTCATCGCTACAGTAGAGGTAAAGGTAGGCTTCACATTCAATTCTACGGAGATAAGCTTGTGGGTGGTAATGCACAGAAAGACGTTTGAGGAATGCTGCCAAGAAAATGACAAGAGATAGTCAAAGACCCGTATTGCGAGTTCTACATGGACGATGACTATCGGCACTAAATTTAAATGTCTTCATCGCAATCTGAAAGGGGAAGGCAGCTTGAGTGAAAGGATTTAGTGTGTTGTACTATCTTAGACATAACTTTGTATTTGCTTATGAGCTCCCACTTAGCCCTCCCATTTGTAGACCCTTGGGTTGTTGCTTTAGAATCATGAGTTCATATTCGATAATTTTTCACATCTCTAACCTCCTCCTCTCATAGGAGAAACATATGAACACTATGTGTGGGCCAATGGTGGGAGAGGGTGGGGCACCATGATTAATTTGTGGCTAGGGTAATGGTGATGGTCAAATGGAGGAAAATAACCCACACGAGAGAGATGAGGGAAAGCAGTGAGGCTTCGCTGTCATAAAGTAAGGAAATGGTGATGACACCCAACCAGCGGTGGCCTACATGGGTGGACCTACTAAGAAGCCCAAACATAGGACCCAGCTAGCAAACATGAGGTTTTGCACTGAGGAAATGATGTATGTGGGACTCTCACAATGAAACGACCCTAAGGTTTCTCCATTCAAATAAAAGTCATCAAGAGATGACTTTCTGTTAGCAAACACCAGTAGTCGTTGGGGAGGTTCTAGATAATTATTATCTTGGTGGTTTTTCTACCTCAAGTTCCCAGGTTGGGATCACTGATAATGGATACCGAGTGCATCACAAAAGGGTGAAATGAATATTTGATCGTTGAGCGATGTCAATGGAACGATGACGAGGACAGTGAGACCGAGTGCGGATCTTTCCATGTAGGTGAAAGATAGGGACTGGCCACTGCTTTAGCCATGAAATAGGAACAAAGACCCGCAAAGGGTGACTTGCAACTGTGGGTCCATGATACCCGAAGGATGCAATGGTAAAATTCAATGTGGGGCCCGCCCCGCAGATGGATGTCAGGACTTGGTTGCAAGCAAACAGTGAAGTGCAATGGAAAATGAAAAGAGGAGACCCATGAACTTAGGTCCACGAGGCTCAATGGATGCCAGGGTAGAAAGTCAAGGGAAGCCCACAAGATCCAACCCGCAAGGGGAAATGACTTGGTGAAACCTGATGGGTGAATCTGTCCAAGGGGATTTTGATCACTTTCAGGCTTGTGGCCAACTTGGGCTTGGAAATAGGGGTGTACAAAGTGAGAAGGGAAAAAAATATCCCATCAGAGTGAAAATGACCAGTCGGGAGTGAAAAGAGGGGGTCCTTGCCTTCGGTAGAGCTTGTGTGCAAAACATGCACAACACCTCTTTTGTCATAATCTCAAAATCAGACCTATTCAGGGTCAAACTGGGCATTATATGGCTGGTTTCCATGAATGGTGTTATTTCAATGATTCACAAATGTCTCAAGTTCTCTCATGAGGGCTCTATGCATGTTGTGCATGACATCAATTACAAACCATTGGTGTCGTTAGAGGCTTCTCATTAGACCACTTTTGGCCTGCTCCCATCAGACTACTCCCTTTGAGGATGGACTTGCTATATTGTACATATGTCAAGTATAAAACTAGGGGCACGACACCAAAAGTGACCTATCCAATTTCTCCTTATGCCATCTCAGTAAAAGGTTCTATGATTGCACAATAGCAAGTTGCCTCCTTCTCCCACCAAAATGGGAAGAGGAAGCTTTCTCACAACCATGGACCTTCCTCTTTTGCACCTGCCATTCCATTTGCTTCTGCTTCTCTCCCTACTGTGATGTTGGCTCCTACTCCCACACCTTGTATAGGGAGCCTGATGGTGCCTATTTGGAAAAAATCTAAGCGTCAAGTGTTCGAACTTCCTGTCTTTCCCATGATTCCTAGACCCATTTTTTATGGCAAGGGGAAGGGTCCTCGTGGAGTGGCCCTCATGTCTTGGCCTTTGTGACCTTCTACCATTATTCCTCTTGCCCCTCTAAAAGTGAATGGGAAGAGTCCCACTGCTAATGCACTTGTGTCTACTTCACCTGTTGTTGTTTCTACTCATGTGCTCCCTGCTCCTGCCCCTGTCTAGGAGGATGTCCTTCCACTGGTAATGGTGGTGGAAGAAATTTTATAGCAGAATAGGAGCCTCCCATCTCCTCTCAGGTTGTGACTTCTAATGCCTGGAGCTAATGTAACCAGCTTATGTGTGAGCGAAATCACATGAGAAAAGATTTGTCCATTGAACAAGTTGCCTTGTAGAGAACAGAGGGGGAGCTAGTAGTTCCTATTTCTACTATGTCTCCTCCTTTTACTCCTACTTTAGTTCCACTCACCTCAATCCTACTTTTGGCTCCCCTGGTGAGTGTTGATGATCCTCACCCCAAAAGGGTGTAGGTGTTCATCACTCCTTCAATGGATCCACCTCTTTTGATGTCCCTTTCGGACATCCCTCCATTTTTTCAGCCCATAAACATGTCAAACACAATGGTGGTGTTTGTTGCGGCTCTGTCTTCCCCCTCCTCCACCTCTTCTTCTTCTTTTTGGATTCATCATCCTTCTCTAAAGCGTAATCTAGAGGATGAACTCACCTCAATTGGTGGTCAAAATAAGGGCTCACCTTCTTCAAGAGCTATTCCTTATTTTTCTTGTGTCATCCTCATGATGGGGGCAGAACCTTTGTCCCCTGAGTTTGTCACTGCCCCTCTTGGTGAGTTCGGTAGTGGATCTCAGGCACCTCCTTCTTTTCCCACCTGATTAACACATGGAACTCTAGTGAAGTGCATGTTTAATTTGATGAATGATGTCCTAGCTCTTCCCGTGATCTTTGTGAGATCAATGACCTTCACCTCACAAGAACTCAATGAAGAAGACCTCAAGGGGCCTTCTTCCTTAGCCCTTGTTGCAGGAGATTTGGAGGGTACTCCCCTCACTATCCTTCCCTTGCTAGCCTATCCTCCCTCCCCATATAATGATCTAGATTGGGAGTAAAATGACCTACTAGTCGATTAGGAGTAGGTTGGTACCTCTTCTTTATCTAGAAATTAGATTTGCATGTGTGTTGTATTCCCCTCGTGCTTGTATTTATGTGTTTGTGATCCTTCCTAGAGGACCCTTGCTGCCCTTGTAGGTGCTTGGATACAGGCTTGGAAATTTTTTCATGAACTTCCTCTATGTAATTCATCATTCTTCCATATGTTATGACTTTACGTTTTGATAATTGGGGATGATGCAAAGTGTTGGGGGAATTTAGGCCATCTTCCATATTGACCTAATTTTTATTTTTTCTTCATGTTCTCTTCTTCATGATCTGGGAACTTTGAGGATTGAAGATCATTTGTTCATACACCGTGTGATACCTATTAATATATATGAATAGATCTAACGTTGAACTCCCAAATCCCCTTGTCAGTTGTCTCTTGATTTCTTCGTCACTTCTTGTTTCTCATTTTCTTTGTCTTTGTTTATCTCTCTCTATCTACTTAGTGATGTTTTGGTGCTTAGGTTTTGTCCCTCGTGTGTGTGATAACATTTCCACATTTACATCTTGATATGTATCGTGGGCCACAACATCCCTGCTTCTTCTTTCTCTCCTTAGGATGTCACATTCTCCTTTTCTTCGCATGGACCATCCTAAGGGGGGCTATCATACTTCTCTGATTTTCAATAAGGTGAATTTTGTGGCCAACAAATACCTTGCTGAAATTTTTTCATTTTTAAAAATGCATTCTTCAACATAGATCCCCTTAGTGAAAATTTTCTTTCGAAAACGAGTTCATAGCGAAAGAATCTAAAAAATTTCCTTTGAAAAAGGAGTACTTTTCTAATGAAGAAGTTTGAAAATTTTCCCTTGAGAAGGAGCATTCTTTCTACCAGATTCATTGATGAAAGAGATCTTTCAAAATGACTCATTGACTTCCTGATGAAAAAATCATTTGCGAAAAATTTCATGCTTTTCAAATCGGAGTGTCCCTTTGAATAGGCCCCTTTATGTCTTCAAGGGTTCTCGAAGGGATCCCTTTGAAAAAATTTCCTTCAATTGATTTCTTTGTGATATGTCTATCCGTTTTGGCTCTTTTTCCTAACATGTTTTGTATGTAGTTTAACATGTTTCTTTGCAAGACTAAGCACCTATAAAGCCACTTTTAGCATCAAGCTTTCTTAGCAAGATCGAGCACCTCATCAAGCTTTCCTTGCAAGACCGAGAACTTGTAATGGACTTTTGCATCAACCTCTTTAGGACTGAACACCTATAGAGTCCTTTCATGTCAAGCCTTGTAGGACCTTGAACCTATGACACTCCCTTTGCAAGACTGAGAACAAGTGAAGCTCCTTTCTACAAGATCGAGAACCTATAGAGCCTTTGTTCAAATTTCTATGGGACCAAGAACCCACAGAGCTAATTCCATAGGATCGAATACTTGTGGAGCCATGTCTCTCTCTCTTTGACGTCAAGGTTACCCTGTGAGACTAAGAACCTATAGAGCTACCTCCTACACGTCCAAGTTCCCTAGATCAGATATCTACTTCCTCAATAGTTAAGGTATGTTCTCTACTTCCTTAATAGTTAAGGTATGTTCTATTCAATCTCTTTCTACTTTACCTTGCATTCGCACTAATACATGCACTCGCTAAAGTGGGGTTAAAATGTAATGGAACACATTTTCACCCCTAAGAAAATTCCCCATTTAATTTCCCCTACCTTAGAAAATGTAAATTCAATGATGCAAAATCATGTACTTCCACCTTGCTCCATCCACCTAGTTGTGTCTTTTTACGTCAGTGTAGGAATCTCTATCAGGGACACGTGCATGTTGTGTGGGTGTTCACGCACCACACTGCCATCCTTGTTGAACACCCAAAACACTGAGAGGGGGGTGAATCAGTATTCCTTTAAACCAATTAAGCATAAGCCATCCAAACATTAACATACATCCAACTTCAATAGTGAAGGAAAACATGAAAACATCCACAAGATCACATAACACATGAACACTAGTATTTTACATGGAAAACCAAAAAGGGAAAAACCACGTTGAGGATTAGCTCACAATATATTATATCCATATATAATATATTATAGAAAGGATCACTACCGGAATAGAAAACACTATCCAAAAAGGCTCATAGCCCACAAAGAAAGATAAGGAACAAAGAATATTTTATTATACTACCTATTTGAATTGATATAATAGCATCTATCATATGCTAGATTATAGCTCCAATGAAGCAAAAAATTATATTCACTCTGATTTGAATCGATACTCTACTCTGTTCACATTCTACTCAATTTTGCATCACACACATGTAGGTGGAACACCATACATGCCATATCTCACTCAAAAATTGCATAGCATCTACTATCTCTTAAACATACACCACCTTTCTCTTTCATCAAACTTAATCACACACACACACACATATCAATGTCAAGTGTAACTTCAATTAGGTTGGTCTAATTAGAAGTAACACACAAAATGAAGTTTGTCGTCCTCAAAAAAAAATTATCCACACTTTGCGCAATAACTCAAAATTTAATTTACTTCAATATAGGTCAAGATGGACCTAATATAAATCCCACACAAGATAAAGTCACTTTCGTATTCTTTCCAAAACATCAAACATGTTAGCTTGGCCCAAAAAATGAGACCTAAACACAAAACCTTCAAATGTACATACAATTTGCCAAACGTATGCTTCAAAACTCAATCTCTCTTCAAATTCCCATTCATCTGACATCTATTAGCTAATCTTCATCATCACAGAACAAAATAATTAACTATAAAGAATGTGGAATCTCCCACATTGATACAATGTACAAAAAGTAACTCTGGTATACATGGCTAAGCACTATCATTCATATCTTTGAAAAAATTTCTCAGAATGTCACAAAATCATTAATATAGCTTCTCCTAGTGATCTCAAAGTTATATCAAGAATCACAGATTGATATCTCTACTTGCAATGAAGTGCAAATCCAAAAACTGACACATTGGACCATAAAACTATCGGAGGAAATACTTAGCCAATTTCCTGATAAGCCATACTTTCTGGACCAACTTGCACTGTACATATGTCTTCAAAAAATTCTTCCAAACTATGTTAGGATGATCATAACAATGTGTTGACGTGTCTGATGGCACAACAACGTGTAAACAAAATATTGCTACTCTATTTCTCCTAAAAGAGAAAGATAATCACATGGATATCTTAGCTCCCAAGGTCTTTGTAGTTGGTTCTCAACTGTGCTGATGTTGCTCAGTGGTCAATGTAATAGTAATGTTCAAGGGGCCTACTGGTGTTGAGCTTCTGGATTTGTTCTGAGATCACACATAAACCTTAAACCTACTCTAACCAGGGTTTTTAAAGAAATAAAAAAAGATAGATCAGAGCTTTGGGACAAAAAATAATGTTAATTCATCCAACTTAACCAGACTCGTTACCTTTCAAGGAATTCTTAACCAAAACTGCAGAACAAAATTAACTTGTGACTAACACACAGTTTCATTGATTCACAGTGCTAATTTCAATAATAGATTACCAGTTACCATTTGAACAAAACACCAAATAAAACTTCATTCCTTGAAAACTTCTCAAATCAAATGATTAAGTCAAGACAAACACCATTCTAGAACACAACATGAAGTAGATTTTTATCTGGTTGCTTCTACTGCTAGTGAAATAGATAAGCAACATTTACAAATTTGGCACAATCACCAATGTACAGAAAATCCATGACTCCAAATTGTTTCCATCTATACTAAGAAGACTGAAAAGATACATTATTGACTTTTGCTGAATCTAACTCCTAACTAAGAAGGAAAAAGAAGCTCCTATTACAAAGAATCAGGATGCAGTTCCGTCTCCTCTATCTTTCTAAAATTCCTATTCTTAAGAATCTATTTCTAGACCTGTCTACTCTATTATCTCCTATATTTTTGCTAACTTCTTCTAACCCTTTACAAAGAGGCAAGAATACCATATATATAGAGTGTATCAAAAAGAATGTGTTGGCCCCTGATTTTAGGATTTACAAAATATCTCACTTGGTTGCAGGAGGGTCGGCCCTCAGATCTTTTGAATAAAGTTGGTTTTGTCTTAAATGCGCATCCCTGCTGTCCATGTTGGTGAAAGATTATTCTGGGGATGATCTGTAGATCTTTTGCAGCTACAACATTTACTTTCAGCCTCCGTGTCCATCCTCGAACTCCTTTGTAGAGCTTCCTTGAATGATCTAAAGCATTGCCATTAATACCGATCTACCTTTCACCAACAGACCTTCCAGCTATCCTTGTGACTCATGGTTTTTCCTTTCCTTCGGCCTCCTTCCCGCTCTAGATCTTTCTACACATTAACTATCTCAAGAAGCAGCATCAGGCCTCCCTTTAGATCTGAACATCATCACCCGAGCTGATCCATCACCCTTCGATCTCAAAATGAGTCCATGTCATTTGCATTCTATCAAACTTCTTCATAGGGGTAGTCAGTCAAAGGGCCAATGGGCCATTCCTTTAACTTCTTCTTATTGGTGGGACATAGGCCATGCCATATTTTTGGGCAGTCAAAAGTGGTTTGAATGGAATTGCATGTCAGTGAGAAACTAATCGTGTCTCCCCGATGCGATTATACCTCTCTTAGCAGCTATCGACATGACACATGATGGTCGGTGAGACTTCATACCAGGTGCACAAGTTATAACGATATCCATTGTGGTCACCGTGACAATCACCATCGGCCAAACATCATAGCGAGCCCAAAACATTTGACCAGGAGTCTCTCTAATGTCCACCTTATGAACAAACATCGATGAGACACTACCAGGTTGGCAAGATGTTACCCCAAACTCACTCCACCTCGGCGAGACCATCGCACTCAGGAAGACATCTCCCCAAGCCCAAAACATTCTTATTCTCTGAGCTCAAGCCCCCCTTATGTTTTGGTGAAACCTTTCCCCTTCAGCGAGACCCTTCGCCGAAGGAAATACCTCTCGACAAGATCTCCCGAGCTCAAATCCCCTTTTGGCGAGAGCCTGCTTGGTCGACGAGACCTTTCACTGAAAACATTCATTCTCCTTGGGCTCATTTCAGTTTGGTGAGACTCTGCCTTGTTGGCGAGACCTTACGCTGAGCTCCGAACATTACACCTAAGGGAGAATCCCCTTTCTACGAAACTTATCTCTTTCAGCCATACCTCATTCTGAACACAAATCCTCCACTTGATGTTGTGTCATTTCGGCAAGAGTTCACCCTATCGGTGATACTTCTTGCCGATGCTACCCATTTTCACCAAGACCTCCTTCGATCGGTGAGACATTTTGTCAAGCAGAAAGAGTTATAGCAATATCCTCCCTATCGGTGAGACAATCCCATATCGACAGGACATCCTCGCGAGCTTATTATGTTTCACCAAAGGCACACCCTTCGGCGAGACATATGCCAATAGGCCAGACCTCCTATCGAAGGAAAAATCATTCATCGAGCTCAAAACTTTTGGTAAGACTCCCCCGGGTCGGCGAGAGATTATGTCGAGCTCTTCATGCTTTTTCGATGCTGGTCTTGCACAACGGTCGGGGAGATCTCCATTTTTCGGTGAGATGTTACACCGATATTATCTGATGTCACCAAGAATTTCTTCTTTTACTGAGACACCTCAGCGAAGTCTCCCCCTTTCACCGAGGGCTTGCTTTAATTTGAGGAGACCTTACTCATTCGGTAGGAGATCATAGCGAGTGGGACCTTGTTTCCCTGATGACATCCTTCTTCAACGGGACTTCTTCCATGTCGGCGAGACCTCTTGCCGAAGGCATTATCTTTTGGAAATCTCATTTCATTTTGGGGAGACAAGCTTCCTTCGCCATGACCTTTCACTGAGTGCAAAATTTCTCTGGGCCCATACCCTATTTCAGCAAGACTCAGCCTTGTCGGCAAAACCACAACTCCACCCCGAAGGCAACTTCTTTCGGTGGGACATCACTCGGTCGCCGAGACTTCGTACCAAAAGTAAATCTTTCCCAGCGAGATCCCCTGATGACATCCTTCTTTGGTGTGACCTCCCATAGTCAGCAAGACATCCCGCCGAAAGCACAACTCTGCTCCGAAGTAATCCTCCGGCAAGATATCACTCGGTCGCTGAGACTCCTCAACGAGCCCAAACCGCTATGCTGATGCCACTTCATTTCGCTAAGATTCCACCTTGTCAGTGAGACTTCTTGCCAACGCTAAAAACCATTCACCGAGTGCAGCTCCCTTCGGCGAGACACATAAAAAGCCACAGTGACAGGAATGCTTGGATGACCAGTGAGCTTCAAATGAACAGAACAAATTGCTAGTTGGTAAGACAACTGCAGGGTCTCGCCGACTTTCCTCTTTGAGGAATTTTATGCCAAATTGGATGGGGGATACTTTCCAACTGAGCTCCTTGAGAAATATCATCATGTGCATGATTCAATCCTACAAAAAAAATGCCTCCATTAGTCCTCAAAGCATATAAAATACACTATTGTTCATCATGCCTTGAATTTTAACAAGAAGAAAACCAACTCAAGTTAAGACAGAACCAAAATCTGATGAAACAAAATACAGGCCCAAGAGGAAAACGAAGGAAAATCCCAAGACCAAAGCCAATAAACAAAGGAAACGAAAGAAAAAAGAGAAGGGGGGACCCATTTTGTTCTAGAATAAAATGGGGTGGTTATGCAAGGCATAACAAATGGCGACTCAACTGGGAAGATGGTTTAACCATTTTCAAGAAACTGAAAGATTCAGCTACCCAGAACTCTTGGTTCATGAACATCACAACTCTAGTTGGGTCAATTTTAACAACCAAGGCTGAGCTAGAATCTCAAATGTCAATCAACAATGGCCACCCCTGAATCTATGTGTGTGCTTGATTGTGCATCACTCTTTTATAAATTTTCTTCATCTTTCGAATAATAGTGTGCAAGATTTGAGCTACATGAGTTGATTCCCTTTGGCTGTCATGCAATGACGTCCTGGGCATTGCTCCACTGCCAGTCAGGCATCCATAGCCCCAACGGAGATACCTCTAGTTTTCTCACAACATTGGTCTACTACCAGCTAGGCGTCCATAGCCCCGATAGAGATACTGGAGTCACCCATTCATATTGAGTCCTCTTTCTCCTTAAATAGTTCTCTTTTTTTTGTTTTCTCATAGAGTTTCAGATATTTCATTCAAATTTTTTTTTCTCAATATGTCAGATGTTTAACATCTGTTCTGGGTTGAAAACTACCATGGACCTCATAACAGCACTTGGGAGATCAGATTTTTCACTCAAATCTTACAACACTATCATCTTAGGACAAATATACCATTACAAGAGGAGATGATCTTGATGATTTGTGATAGATTCAGAGGGATTCAATGAAGGTTACTTACTTCATACCTTGTTTTCAAGACTTTCCACAACTCATGTTGACAATGGGCATAAAGAAAAGAATTTAGGACAAAATCACCCAATCAGAAAGCCTAAAAATACCTAAACCACTTCTCTCCTAATAACCAAAGTACACTTCAAATAATAACCCACTATTTAAAGGTGGAAAGAACAGATGAACCCCAAAGAACAAAACAAGACAAAAACCAAACAGAAAAGGAAACAAAAAGGACAGAAGGAAAGATCAAACAAGTGACAACAAAACTATTTACACACATAGAAAAACAAACTATTTACAAACAGGAGACAAAAAAATTATTTACATAAAGAACAACAAATGCAGAATAGAAAATTAGCAAGCTTTATGACTCAAAATAATGCTTAAGAAACTGTCCATTGATAGGAAAGGGAACAGGTTCTCTAGTTAAACTACTCAGTCTGAAAGCATTTTCTCCTAGGATCTCAACAATCTGATAGGGACCCAACCAGAGCTTGTCGAATTTCTGGTGACTGCCCTTCTTTTCACTAGCTTTATCCCATAACAACACAAGGTTTGATATCCTAAAAGCCTTGATTTTGGCTCTTTTGTCAAACCACCGCTTGACAACAACCTGGTGTCTAAAGAATTGTTGCAAGGCGGTATCTCTCTGCTCTTCTAATTTCAACAAGGTAGCTAATCTTACTTCTATCCTATCATCACTAGAGTAGAATTTCTGCATGAACTCAAGGATAGGTATTTGGAGGTGGATAGGGAACACAGGCTCTTTCCCATACACTAGCTTGAATGGTGAGGTCTTTAAAGCAGCCTTGATTCTAGTTCTATCTGCCCATAATGCAAATCTCAGCTGGGTATGCCAGTCTCTAGGATTGTTTTCTAACAGTTTCTTAATTACTCCTAAGAGATTCTTTTTGATTGATTCTGCAACTCCATTGCCTTGTGGGTAATAGTTTGAAGAATACTTTAAAAAAAAAAATTGATCGTAAGCCCATGAAATAAACTCAGCCGAAGAGAAGGAAGAGCCATTGTCACATACCAAAGTGAAGGGTATCCCAAACCTAGTGGTGATGCATTCGATGGGGAACTTGATCACTACCTCTGTTGTGTTGTTCTTGCAGGTTATAGCCTCTGTCCATCTTGTGCAATAATCAGTGGTAGTCAAAATGAATTTGTGTCCTACAGAAGAGTTTGGGTTAATTACCCCAATAAAATCCAGTGCCCACTGGGCAAATGGCCTTACCTTATAGACGGGTTGCAGTGGCATGGTTGAATGGTGTTCTTTTGACATAGAGATCTAACATATGTGACATATTCTCACATGTTGATGGGAATCTTTGAACACACGCGGCCAGTAATAACTAGATCTGAGGATCTGGTGTGCCAATGAGTCTGTAGAACCATGACATGTGCCGTGTTTCCCATGGAATTCAATGATCACGTGCTTGGCCTCTTGCTGATCAAGGCATCATAGGTACACTCCTTCAAAATTCTTCTGGTATAGTAATCCTCCTTTAAGAATATAATGAGAGCTCTTCATTCTCAGTGCTCTCCCCTGAGTGGCGTTCATTCCCTCTGGACATCGATTGCTGAGAATGAAACTGATGATATCCGCATACCAAGGGTCATCAGAGAAGGACTAGGTTGTGTATTGCTAACAAATGATGTTGTCACCAGCATTCGCCATGGACTTAGACAAGCCTGTGCCTCTGATAAGTTTCATAGGTCATATCTCTAGATCAAACTCTTGCAAGATTGCCATCCATTTCCCTCTTCTTTCTCCTAGCTCGCTCTGCATGAGTAGGGACTTCACAGTTGCATCAGGGACTACAGCAATAATCTGACTTCAGAGAATGTAGTGTCTGAACTTCTTGACAGCACTGACTAGTGCAAAAGCTTGCTTCTCAAGAGGCGGGTATTTAACTTTAGCAGTTTTAAATGGAGAGCTCATGAAGGCGATTGGCCTTTCCTCTCCCTCTTCTTTTCATTGAGTTAAGACAGTTGCACAGGAATGTTCAGAGGCAAAAGAGTAGATATAGAATGCCCACAAGTAGTCAGGGTTGGTGAGGACTGGAGCTTCCGAAATGGATTGCTTGACTTGTGAAAAAAACGGCCTTTGCCTCATCACTCCATTATGTTTTGGCATCTTTCTTCATCATTTCATTCAGTGGTTTCACAATTTCTACAAAACCCGTGATAAATTTTCTCATAAAGTTGATCTTTCCGAAGAAAGATCTCATTTCTTTCTTGCTTCCTAGCCTGGTGATTTTAAGAATGGACTCAACTCGATCTGGGTCAATTGATATTCCTCTTTCTGAGATTATGTGTCCCAAAAGCTTCCCTTCAAAAACTTTGAACACACACTTTTTGGGATTCAGGGAGACACCATACTGGATACATCTTTGAAGAACTTTGGCTAAGTCTGCAGCATGGTTCAATCTATCCTTGGAGAACACTGTCAGGTCATCCATGTAAACAATGATGCATTTGCCAATTAAGTCCTTGAATGCTATGTCCATGGTGCGCTAAAAAGTTGCTCCAACGTTTATCAGACCAAATGGCATCCTTCTGTATGCAAATGTTCCCCACTTTGTAGTGAAGGTCGTCTTCATTCTATCTTCTCATTTCACCATTACCTAATTGTATCCAGAATAACCATCCAGGAATGATATCATTTGAGACCCATTGATAGTTTGCAAGACTTCATCTAGAGAAGGAAGTGGGTAGTTATCTTTTACTGAAGCTCTATTCAGATTTCTGAAGTCTACACATAGCCTGATCTCTCCATTTTTCTTATGGACTAGAACTAAGTTAGCCACCCATGTTGAATGGCGTATAGGGAAGATTATCCTTGCAGAAAGCAATTTCTGAACTTCCTTAAGGATTAGTGGCTCAATTAGAGCATTGATAGGGCATTGTTTATATCGAAATGGCTTAACTTCAGGCTTCAGAGGGATAGTATGAGTCATCAAAGAAGCATCAAATGTCTTTAGATCTTCATATTCCCAAGCTATTGCAGCAATGTCTTTCTTTAGTGCCATCAATATGTCTTTTCTTATTGCTTTAGGGTAGGCTTCCCCTATGTAGACATTCCTTCCAGGGCCAAAATTAGCTAGGTTAACAGTTTCATATTCGCCTCCTTTATCTTCAGCTGATATCTTCTCTCAAGCCCTTGGGTCTGAGTCAAAAATTATTTCCAAGGCCACCATTCCCTTGGGAATGCTATTGCCTTTTAAATTGAGGATCCCTTCTGTATCACAATTTTTATGGTTCCAATCTCCTTGATCCCTATTGGACTCATCAATGATCTGTCCTTGAAAAACATCTAAGCTTGCTAGAAAAGAAAGAATATGTCAATCATCATCAAAGACTTGAAAGTTCCTGACATTATCGGGAACTGCAGGGGTGGAAATTAATTCCACTGAGAATTTCTTAAGCTTGGAGCCTTGCATGGGTTCCAGGGTACTTGCAGCAACAGCTAATGAATCAGCTATCTGATTCTCCTCTCTAGGGATTAAACTAATCCAAAAAGCATCAAAATCTTCAATCAGGTTCCATACCCGATTCCTATATGCTACCAACCTTTTATTGTGACATGTATATTGGCTGCATACTTTCCTGATAACTATTTCCAAGTCTCCCTTGACCATCAAGGTTGTGACTTTCTTCTTATGTGCAAACATCAGTCCTCGTGCCAGAGCTTCATATTCTGCTACGTTGTTGGTGCATCCAAATTGCAACCTGTAAGAAGCAAAGAAAGCTTTCCCTTTTGGGCTGGTTAATACAATTCCAACACCACTTCTTGTTTTGGACTTGGATCCATCAAACGTGAGGGTCCATAGTTGATCGTAAGCTGGGGTTGGTCCTTGGGGGGCTATTGTGGGCACTTGGATAGAATGAGGCAAGGGTGGGGCTACTTGATCTTTTGCATTAGATATAGGGAATGGGTGCTCAATAGGTTCTTTAGGTACTCTTTCCAATTCCTGCTCAGCTATATCATATAATATGTGGCTATCCTTCTGACAGTCACTTGTGCCTTTGGTTAACCCCTTGGTTTCGGTATATGCATGAGTGCAGGGGTGTTGAACAAACTTTGGGGTTGCTCCTCATTAATATGTTGATTCAGAAATGTGTTTGGGGTAGGTTCATTTTGAGAAGGAACTTCCTTTGAAGGTGTCTTATCCCTAGTTAACATTATTGCTTCCTTGGCTTCAAATGAGAAGTGATTTGCAATGGTCTCAGGGTGACTTAAGCTAGCTTCCTTAGCTTGGGAAACATGATTTAAAATGTCAATGTAGGGTTGGCAAGTCAATTCAGAATTATTTTGGTAATGCACCCTATACCAATTAGGGAGTAGAAGACTTTGCAAGTCGGTATCCTCTCCCAAGACCTGCTGATCCTGTTGTAGCTTCTTGATCAATGCTTGTTGGTTTTTGTTAATCATAGAATCAGGGAATCTTGGTATTGGAAGTTCTTTAGGATCAAGAACAGAAAAGGTTAAAATTTCATCCCTTTTATAAACCCCTATCCCGGTTTGAAAGTAAGCTACCTCATTGGGGAAATCATACTCAGTGATGACATGCTTGAGGTGAGGTTCACTTTCAATCCTAATCTGTGTAGGAACTCCCCTCCATGGTAACCACATATGTGAAAAGTTGAGGGAGAGATATCCCCCTATACCTTTCATCAAATCTTTGCTCAACAACATACCATAGGTCTCAGGAATGTCTGCTACTTGAATGTCTATGTTGGTTTGAACCCTAGGGTCTGACCCTACTTGCACATGTATGTTTCTCAACTCTCCCACTACATTAACCTTCATTTTGTCAAGTTGGATGACCTTCTTGTTTGTTTGAATAGGGTTCAATCCCAACTTCTTGCATATGGAGAATGGCATAACATTGCCAGAGGCCCCTGAATCTAACAGACAGTTATGTAGGTTCTTCCCAAAAATTCTTAAACTCAAAAGAAATGGTGGAGTACCTACCTTGCTTCTATACAAGGTTGCGTTCATTTCTTCAGCAGGTGCCATCTTGTTCTTCCCTTTTGATTTATCAACTTGCTCTAAAGCTTTCAGCACTATCTCTCATTGAGCAAGGCACCACTTTAGGATGTCGAAGTATGACAAAGAGGTTTTTTGTTTCTGCATCTCAGAAACAATATCAAATTCTGTATTATAACTTGAATTACTTTTGACAACCCCAAGTGAATTACCTCTATTGTGGAAGTTAGGTGGCTCTTTTGGTGGAGGAGGGTTGTTATCAGCACTTTGATTTGGAGGCACCATGTGATTAGGTGGTGCTGATGTAGTGAATGGGCCCTTATCCTGATTTCTTAGGAAGTGTCCTCCTTTTGTCTAAAAATCTTGGGCATCATATGAATCTTCCTTAGGTTCATTCTCACTTTGCTTCGGGAATGAAGGTTCTTCCTCAAAGAGGTCATATGTCATAGCTGTATCTACTGAGCCACCTTCTTTATTTGAATTCCCTTGGAAGGTTTGGGCATCTGCCTGTGCCATCTTAACAACTTTCTCCATTTTAGGGAAATTTACCTCAGAGTGAGTGGAAGTATCATGCATCCTACACCAATTAGTCATAAAATTGAGGTCAGCCACATTTGTAGTACGTGACCTGTCCTCACTAGCTTGCTAATTGTGGGAAATTCCACCATTGTTGGGCCCTGTATTCCATTGTCGATTGCTACTTGGTCTCTGGTTGTATCCTCTATTTTGATTTTGATAGCCTTGGTTAGAGGAGTTTTGGCCCTGATAACCCCTTTGGTTGTAATTGTTATGATTCTGATAATTACCCTGATTGTTATTGCTCTGATTAGGATAATTACCTTGGTTTTGGGAAGGGTTCAGTCTAAGCTGAGCCATGTCATTTGTAACTTGAGATAGTGTTTTCTTCAAGGTCTCTACCTCATTTGTAAGTTGAGTTGTCTTTTCACTTTCCAAACTCTTAGCAATAGGTAGTTGACCACCATGATTTGGTATTCCAATTTGGTTATGATGACCATGGGAACTTTGAGGAACTTGTGGTTGTTGGAAGAAGTCAGGAGTTCCATTAGCAAAGAATGGAACAGGTGGTTGAGTTTGCAATTCAAACATAGGCCCATAATGGGAAGGAGACATCTCGGGGACAGTATTGAATAGAGGGGTTGGGCTATGCATCTGATATCCTATTGAAGGGAAACCTCCTCCCAGACTTCGTTGTTGAGAACTAATTTGTTGTTGCAACTTAATAGCCAAATGATGAACTTTGGATAGAGAATCAATATCAGCTGGTTGATAAGTCCTTTGCTGGAACAAGCCAAGCAAGGGGTCTATAACTCTAAAGTAAGCTTGAATGGCACTATCTTCAGCGACTAGATAGGGGTCTTGCAATCTCCTATACATTCGTTGGAACCTGGTATTAAACAAAGGAAAAGGTTCACCTGGCTCCTTCCTGATAGTAGCAAATTGGTGAAACAAAATGGCGGGATCCACGTAGATTCTGAACTGATTAATGAAAGCATTCTCCAAGTCTGTCCAGCTCAGAATAGAACACTGAGGAAGATTAAGGTACCAATTGTATGTCATATCCCCTAAGGAGTAAGGGAAGAACCTACAAACTACATCATGGTGAGCTATCTAAGCTCTGGTACAAGCATCCTTAAAAGCTTGTATGTTCTCTTCAGCACTCCTTGATTTGCCATGAATGTACTTGGGGAAAAATTTCTCAGGGTTCTTAGGCATATCATGAAAACCTCCAGGAATAGTCCCCAATGGAGAGGGATTATTCTAAAAGAACGCCATTGGTGGGGGTGGTGGTTGAGCCAGCTAATAGATGGGTCAAACCAGCTGTGATGACAATTGAGATGGATGTGGTGGTGGATTGATAGGTATCCACTGGGGTATTGGTGAAAAGCCTGGTGGAGTGAGCAGAGCTAACAAGGGTGGTATAATGGTTGCCCCCGTTTTGCGAACCTTGTGTCTTGTTGGGGTTTTGAGTTTTATCAAAGGTGATGGATTTTCAGCTGATCGAAGAACTCTGTGGGGCCTTTCTGGGGAGGAAAACCTAGTTTTATCCAGTTTTCCCTTCTAGGCCCTCCTTCTAGTGCCAGATCTGTTGACATGTCTGATGGCACAACAACGTGTAAATAGAATATTGCTACTCTATTTCTCTTGAAAGAGAAAGATAATCACATGGATATCTTAGCTCCCAAGATCTTTTTAGTTGGTTCTCAACTATGCTGATGTTGCTCAGTGGTCAATGTAACAGTAATGTTCAAGGGGCCTGTTGGTGTTGAGATTCTAGATTTGTTCTGAGATCAAACATAAACTTTAAACCTACTCTAACCAGGGTTTTTAAAGAAACAAAAAAAGATAGATCAGAGCTTTGGGACATAAAATAATGTTAATTCATCCAACTTAACTAGACTTGTTACCTTTCAAGGAATTCTTAATCAAAATTGCAGAACAAAATTAACTTGTGACTAACACACAATTTCATTCATTCACAGTGCTAATTTCAGTAACAGATTGCAAGTTACCATTTAAACAAAACACCAAATCAAACTTCATTCCTTGAAAACTTCTTGAATCAAATGATTAAGTCAAGACAAACACCATTCTGGAACACAACATGAAGTAGATTTTTATCTGGTTGCTTCTACTGCTAGTGAAACAGATAAGCAACATTTACAAATCTAGCACAATCACAAGTGTACATAAAATCCATGACTCCAAATTGTTTCCATCTATACTAAGAAGACTGAAAAGATACATTATTGACTTCTATTGAATCTAACTCCTAAATAAGAAGGCAAAAGAAGCTCCTATTACAAAGAATCAGGATGCAATTGGGTGATCCCATAATAGTGGTTTACAATTTTTGGAAAAATTGGACACTGAAATTATTATTTTTAATTAAATCTTCACATTCAGGCACCTATAGCGGCTAAACTGTGAGGAATTTGAAGATGGTGCAAACTAGAGTCTCATCAAATTTTGTTTGTAGATTCTAAAATATTTTTTCAAAATTTTTGGAATCAAATTACTTCTTTCCATCTCCCATGAAAATTGATTTTTTCAGAAAACAACATTTTAAAAAGTGACGCCTATAATGCATAAATTTTTTTCCATGAAGGATAAAATTCTAATTCTTTCAAATTTAGATTTGTATCTCTAATATCTAGTGCTTCCACTTGGTTAGATGGTTTTTATTAACTATTTTTTTCCTTAATCAAGTTTCAAAGTCAAATGAATTACAATTGGAACAGTGAGTATAACATAACTTTTTTTGTATATGTCAAAATTTTATTTTATTTTTTTTTTGGATCAAGGACTTCAATATCTGGTGCACACATATTTTTCAATTTTTTTTTTTGATAATCTTCTATTTTTCCACATGTGAAGAACAAAGAAATTCATTTTGATGAAAAACCTATGTTTAATAAAACTTAAAAATAAATACATAACAAAACCAAAACATATTAAAATTATATTCATTGGATAGCTTGTTCTAAGGAATACCATAGTCATTTGAAATAAATTTTAAATGAATTCATTTGATCCCCCAAAAGCTAAATCAAAAGTGATTTTTTATCAGCATTTTGATAGGTGTAAAGGAGACGCATAGGTATGGTTTAAAACTAGCGAGGTTCTATCCAAGGGGGTTTGATCTAATGTGATTTGATCAAACCCTCTTCAATTGGAATCCTTAAAATGGAACTTTTAAAGGCTTAAATCATTATATTTTCTAAAAATATGTGATTTCAGCTAAAATTCGTTCCTCTCAGGAATTGTAAACCACTCTTGTGACAGCACCCAATTTTGTCTCCTCTATCTTTTTAAATTCCTATTCTTAAGAATCTATTTCTAGACCTGTCTACTCTATTATCTCCTATATTTCTACTAACTTCTTCTAACCCTTTACAAAGAGGCAAAAATGCCATATATACAGATTGTATCAAAAAGAATGTGTTGGCCCCTGATTTTAGGGTTTACAAAATATCTCACTTGGTTGTAGGAGGGTCGGCCCTCAGATCTTTTGAATAAAGTTGGTTCTATCTTAAATGCGCATCCCTGCTATCCATGTTGGTGAAAGATTATTCTAGGGATGATCTGTAGATCTTTTACAGCTACAACATTTACTTCTGGCCTCTGTGTCCATTCTTGAACTCCTTTGTAGAGCTACCTTGAATGCTCTAAAGCATTACCATTAATATCAATCTTCCTTTCGCCAACAGAGCTCACAGTTGTGCCTGTGACTTGTGGTTGTTCCTTTCCTTCGGCCTCCTTCCTGCTCTAGATCTTTCTGCACATTGACTATCTCTGGAAGTAGCATCAGGCCTCCCTTTATATCTGAACATCATCACCCGAGCCGATCCATCGCCCTTCAATCTCAGAATGATTCTATGTCGTTTGCATTTTGTCAAAATTCTTCACAGGGGTAGTCAGTCAAAGGGCCAATGGGCCATTCCTTTAGCTTCTTCTAATTGGTGGGACATAGACCACACCAGATTTTTGGGTAGTCAAAAGTGGTTTGAATGGAATCGCATGTCGGTGAGACACTAATCATGTCTCCCCAATGCGATTATACCTCTCGTAGCAACTATCAGCGTGACACATGACGGTCGGTGAAACTTCATACCGGGTGCACAAGTTATATCGATATCCATTGTGGTCACTGAGACAATTGCCATCGGCCAGACATCATAGCGAGCCCAAAACATTTGGCCAGGAGTCTCTCCAATGTCCACCTTGTGAACAAACGTCGATGAGACACTACTTGGTCGGCAAGATGTTACCCCGAAATCACTCCACCTCGGTGAGACCATCGCACTCTGGAAGACATCTCCCCAAGCCCAAAAAATTCTTATTCTCTGAGCTCGAGCCCCCCTTCTATTTTGGTGAAACCTTGCCCCTTCAGTGAAACTCTTCACCGAAGAAAATACCTCTCGACGAGATCTCCAGAGCTCAAATCCCCTTTCGGCGAGAGCCTGCTTGGTCGGCGAGACCTTTCGCCAAAAACATTTGTTCTTCCCAGGCTCATTTCATTTCGGTGAGACTCTGACTTGTCGGTGAGACCTTATGCTGAGCTCCAAACATTACACCGAAGGGAGAATCCCCTTTCGGAAAAACTTTTCTCTTTCGCCTAGACCTCATGCTGAACACAAATCCTCTGCTCGATGCCGTGTCATTTCGGCAAGAGTTCACCCTATCAATGAGACTTCTTGCCGATGCTACCCATTGTCGCCAAGACCTCCTTCAATCGATGAGACATTTTTTTGGGCGGCAAGAGTTATAGCAATATCCTCCCTATCGGTGAGACAATCCCATATCGACAGGACATCCCCGCGGGCTCATTATGTTTCACCAAAGGCACACCCTTCGGCGAGACATATGCCAATCGGCCAGATCTCCTGCCAAAGGCAAAATCATTTTTCGAGCTCGAAACTTTCGATAAGACTCCCCCAGGTCGGTGAAAGATTATGCCGAGCTCTTCATCCTTTGGTGATGCTAGTCTTGCACAATGGTTAGGGAGATCTCCATTTGTCAGTGAGATGTTACACCGATATTATCTGATGTCGGCGAGACTTTCTTCTTTTACTGAGACACCTCAGCAAAGTATCCCCCTTTCGCCAAGGGCTTACTTTACTTCAGGGAGACCTTACTCATTCGGCAGGAGATCATAGCGAGCGGGACCTTGTTTCCCCGATGACATCCTTCTTCAGCGAGACTTCTTCCATGTCGGCGAGACCTCTCGCCGAAGGCATTATCTTTTGGTGATCTCATTTCATTTCGGGGAGACAAGCTTCCTTCACCGTGACCTTTTTTCGAGTGCAAAATTTCTCCGGACCCATACCCTATTTTGGCAAGACTTAGCCTTATCGGCAAGACTTTTCAGAAAAACCACAACTCCACCCCAAAGGCAACATCTTTCGGTGGGACATCACCCGGTCACCGAGACTTTGTTGCGAAAGTAATTCTTTCCCAGTGAGATCCCTTGATGACATCCTTCTTCGGTGTGACCTCCCATAGCTGGCAAGACATCCCACCGAAAGCACAACTCTGCTCCAAAGTAATCCTTCAGCGAGATATCACTCGGTTGCCGAGACTCCTCAGCGAGCCCAAACTGCTATGCTGATGCCGCTTCATTTCGCTAAGAGTCCACCTTTTCGGTGAGACTTCTTGCCGACGCTAAAAACCATTCGCCAAGTGCAGCTCCCTTTCAGCGAGACACATAAAAACCCACAGTGACAGGAATGCTTGGATGACTAGTGAGCTTCAAATGAATAGAACGGACTGCTAGTTGGTAAGACAACTGCAGGGTCTCGCCAACTTTCCTCTTTGAGGAATTTATGCCAAATTGGATGGGGGATACTTTCCAATTGAGCTCCTTGAGAAATATCATCATGTGCATGATTCAATCCTGCAAAATAAATGCCTCCATTAGTCCTTAAAGAATATAAAATACACTATTGTTCATCATGCCTTGAATTTTAACCAGAAGAAAACCAACTCAAGCTGAGACATAACCAAAATCTGATGAAACAAAATACAGACCCAGGAGCAAAACAGAGGAAAATCCCAAGACCAAAGCCAATAAACAAAGGCAATGAAAGCAAAAAGAGAAGGGGGGACCCATTTTGTTCCAGAATAAAATGGGGTGGTTATGCAAGGCATAACACAATGTTGACATCAATGAAAAAACAGGATCATCCAATATACATACACTTCATGCTCATGTTGCCAAAATGCATCATCAATTATAGTCTTCCAACTTCCAACAATCCCCCCCTTTTTCATTGATGACAACATGCATTCAAAAAAAAATTCTCTCTCCCCCCCTTACTCATATCTCTCCAAAAATATTTCTCCAATAACTCTCTAATTGTATTTCAAAATTTTATTCAAAATCTTTTTCCAATATCTCTCCCCTTTTGACATCAATGGCAATGGATGTGCAAAAAACTTAGTATAGTGCCCCTTAGATATACATGTGAAAAATGTGTTGACTCCCCCTCAAGGAATTAACCAAAAAAGAAGTTTTATGCCTTTATTCATGCAATAAGGGATTCTAAAAACTTAGAAAAAATCATAGGAGTGAAAATTGTCAACCTGAGGATGTTGACCCTTTGAGCTTTTGCAAGATGTCTTTCCAAGTAGATATTGCTAAATAGGCGTAGGAAAATTGAGAGGGGTGGTGAATCAGTTGTCACACAGATTTAAACTTAAATCTTTATCACTCATCAAATCTTCAACCACATTATTATGTTATTAAATATAAGCATGAAGCATGACAAACAGAAAGTAAATCAACACAATGAACACCAAATTTTTATATGGAAAACCCAATAAGGGAAAAAACCATGGTGAGGGTTAACTCACACTATATAGTATTTTAAAAGAGGCTCACTGTCCAAGTACAAAGGCTCACCGCCTACAAAAAGGGACTCACTGTCCAACAAGGAGGCTCACTTCCTATAGAATATTATAAAAAAATAGAGTAAAGCTTTATAGCCCAAAGATGAATTGGTAAGATGCACCTATCATGTGCTGATATAGATCTGGTGATGCTCAGTATTTAGACTTTACACCCTTCACTCTTCGCTCACCAACTACAACCTTTATGATTACAACTTCTTCGCACAACTTACATACATTCATCCATTGCATTCACACTCTCATTTAAACTATTCACCATACATGCATATATATATATCCTATCACCATCATAAACATCAATTAGGTCAACCTAATTAGATGAAAATTATTATAAAAGATATCAACTGTCGGCTCCACAAAGTATTTTCAAAATGTAATTTGATCATTATCACGATACAATATGTCGGCCTAGGCCACACAATAGATCACGCTTAATATTTTCATATCATATCAAAATTATCTTGACAAGTTAGCCAGGAATAGTATTCAATGTAGCAAGTAACCTTTTTGTTGGATGCCACAATGTCGTATGCGCACCAGAGCACATAATATTCTAAACATGCATGCCTTTAACATCCATTAGTAGTTTCCTAAAAAATACAATCAGCAATTATCAACCATAGAGAAATGTGGAGTAGAATACCATAGGAACAACCAAAAATACTAGATCAGCCACTGAAGAAGATAAGACAGACATAAAAACTGGTTTAGAGTACCAAACCAAACTACCAACATGGTGACATCAATGACAACAAATAGATAACCTGCTCATTTTTCCAACAATCTCCCCCTTTGTCATTGATGGCAACATGTGAACAAAATTCTCCAACTCCAATCTCTTCTCCCAACTTCACTCTCTCCCCCTTTGACATCAATAGCAAAGGGGGCTAAAAATGAGTGTAGATATGGTGACGTCAAAATTTCAAAAGATTTCCAAAAACATCAAAAATTTCCAACAATCCAGAACCAAAAATTAAGTGAAGATGACACTCTTCACCTGTAACACCTTCTTATACCTTTCTTTGAGAACTAGATACAACTTCTTCTAGTTAAAAACAACAGACTCCATCTTAGTGCATGTACTTTCCAATAAACCCAACAAAGTGAAAGAGGGTGACCAATCTTCAATAGAACATTGTTTCTCAACATCTTCACCATCAATAAGAATTCCAGAAAGATATTCTAATCGGACTTCAACAATTTCTTTAAGGAGCCAAAAGGTCTTTGTCACATCATCTCTCTGTCTTTGTGTAATGATTAGTTCAGCCTATAGTTCACCAACTCTTATCCTTTGCATCCCTTATTTATCTTCAAATATATTGAAATTCTTTACAATATTGTTTACCTCTGCTTCAATCACTTCAATTCTGCTTCTAAAATTATCTATAGCTATAGGCCATCAAAGACAATACATGTAAGCATCTGAAATTTCTTTAACACACTTCTTTGTTTCCACAATTAATCTAGAAAATCTCTGCATAGCCTTCTTACATCTCCTTTCAACCAAGATTCCCATCTTATGTCCTTCCAAACCTTTAAGAAACATCCTTTCTTTAACAATTTTGGTCAGATTTTCTGGCAAGAAATAAAAAACAACAGATACTTCAATTTCTTTCCAAAGTAGATAATCTACCAGGGCATCATCAATTTTCAGTTTGTCAAAAGGAAAGGCAACACTCCACAATTTACCAATCTTCTTAATTTCTCCTTTAACTATGATAGACTGCATGTCATTAGGATCAAGGGATTCAGTGCCAGTCTGTGACTCTTTCTCCTTCTCATCAGAAATGTCAATGATGTCTTTAGTTATCTATTTTCCCCTTTTCAATTCCAAAGGGGAATCGTTGATAACAACCTCCACTTCACTTTTTTCCGGAGGAAGAACCCACTTAAAATTGACTTGATGTAGATATACCGGAGCAAGGATTTGCTTGCAAAGATGAGAAATACACTTTGCATATATTTTCATTATCTTCCAAAGACTCTAGATACCTATAAATTTATTTTCCAATAGGAATACCAGTTCCCACATCACATTATCTTTTCTAGGTAGAGAATTCAAAATGTAAAACACTGGGCATACTAGCAAAGACCTGAAATGAAAGGGATAATTCTCAACCAATGGCATTCAAATGTTTTCAAGAAAATTCTCAAGTAGCAAGCTACATAAATAAAACTGTTTGTTCTCCTTAACTGTCATGTGGGCAATATGTACGTCAATAGCCGAAGTTGAGATTTCACAATTTTTGAAATAGATTTTGGATGAGATACCATATGCAACATACCTAACAGCTAAGTCAACAAGTGTATCAATCAACATTGCTCTAAGATCTCTACCAATTCCAGTCAGCTCCTTCACAAATTTATACTTCATAGTTTTCTTTCCAGGGAGTTCTCCAACACTGCATAAACCAATTATTGCTTCGATAGCTTCCTTTGAGATCAAATAGGGTTTTTCCAAAACAATGCTTCCGTCTTTGACACAATTCAATAAGAAAAAAATAACCTCTTTATTTGAAATCCATGGAAATTCACTCCATAAATGCATCCCTAGGGTTTGTATATTTTGCAATTCGACTTTGCTCAACCCTAGTTCAATTATTTTCATTTTCCTATGGTCGTATTCTTCTACTTCAACCCTTTTCAGCTTCAAAGAGGTAATACCACACAAACCACTATCCATTGCTATGCTTCTCTTGAAAGTCAACGAACCTTTTCTAATTTTCTTCTTTTCTTTAGCAATTAGAAAGAGAGGGTTCCAAATTACCTAAATCAAACTTTCAAATTCCCTTTAGAATGACTTCGAGCATGCCTCAAGATTTCTTCATAGCACCTTCCAAAGAATTCAGATACACAATTAACCAAAAACAATCACAAAATTTTATTTAACCTCCGTCAAGCTTTCCCTAATCGCATTAAATGTGATAAACATAAAAAGTTGCTAAACTACACTTAGCATAGAAAAAACCTAATTCAATTCGCAAATCCTTATGCCAACATTTTTTTCTCTAGATCCTTTTCCAATACCTCTGAATAATCATTCTTCTTATTCCAACCACGTGCTAGCCTCTAACACACCATTCTTCTAGGTGGTTTTTATGATCTTCTGATAATGCTCCCCTTAAGACCATGTTGGGTCTAAATTTCAAAGAAGTCATCTATACCGGATGATGGTACAAACACATCAGGAGTCTCTGATTTTTCTTCTTCCTCTTTCTTCTTCCATACCTTATCCATTTCTTGCTTCATCTCTTTTTTGTCAATCCTTTTTACTGGATTATTCTTCTCTATCGGAGCAGATTGCTTTCCATTCTTACTTCTGCAAAAATTTGAGATATGTCCAGGTTTATTACAATTATTGCAAATAACACCTTTCTGATTAGACTGCCCTCCATTATTTCTCGATCTACACTGATTTTCCCTATGTCCAAATTTGTTATAGACATAGCAGTATCCATTAGAGAATTGATTCATCCTGCCTTCATTAAACTCGTTTCTCGTTACCTGATTGATCATCCTTACTCAAGATCCACATTTTGTAGCCTTGTGTCCAAATTTCCCACATTCAAAACATTTTATGAAAAGGGAACCAAAAACCTGGTTCATCCTGCTCCTCAATTCAGTCTCTCTATGACCATATTTGTTACAAGAAAAGAAAACACCATCAAAAGAGGGATACCTCTATGCATTAGGTTGTCTCACGAGTGGTCCTCTTGCAAAATTCCTTCTCTACTTCCTCTTGCGTTGACTCTTCTTCACATCTTTAGAACTTTCACCAGTATCAACTCCTAAGCCACCTTTATCTTTACATGGTTTTTGTCCTACAAGCAATTCTTCAAGTTTACTAGAGCTAGATCTAAAATTATTCTCACAAAGCTTTTCCTTCTCCAGTTCAATCCTCATATTCACCACTTCATGTTCAAGTCTAGTGCATTCATCAACTTTATTCTATACCAATGTATTTAGACATTCTTCAATCCTCTTCTTCTCTTCTACTGACACCTTTAGTCCAATTATCTCTTGTTTCAGCTGCTCACTTACTTCTCTATGTCTTTCCTTAAATTTCTTCAACTGCTCCTTCAATTTCTGAACACATTCATTTGCTTCATCAAGATTCTCTTTTAGATCTTCATTTTCTCTTTCTACTTTATCAAGATCTTCAAGAGCAGGCTACAGCTCTCCTTTATCATCTATCTAATCAACCTTCAAGATACTCCTCAAGTGGTTAAGCTCTTCACCAAGGAACCACAAGCTCTAATACCAATTGTTAAACAGGTGTAGGACAACTGAGAAGGGGGGGTGAATCAGTTGTCACACATATTTAAACTTAAAAATTTCACTCATCAAATCTTCAACCGCGTTATTTTGTTATCAAATATAATCATGAAGCATGAATAACATAAATTAAATCAACACAATGAACACCATATTTTTATGTTGAAAACCCAATAAGGGAAAAACCATGGTGAGGGTTAACTCACACTATATAGTATTTTAAAAGAGGCTCACTGCCCAAAGGACTCACTTTCCAAGTACAAAGTGATGGGCAAGGTCGTTGATGTCACAACTTACATCATTTAATTAATTCTTTTATCAAATCGGGTGTGTCTCAGAGCAATATGCGATAAGGATAGTTGTCACAGATTCTTTTTGGGGGGGTTTGCACAGTAAATAGTGACTTTAGGTATCATTTTTCCTACTTCAAGAGCTTTCAGGAGCTAAACTGTAGCGACTGATTCCTAAGATTTAAATCTACTTTAACTTCTAATTTAAAATTTTGCTGACTTAATTCTAACTTTATTGACTTCAATTTAGACCAATATATGGAGACAATTAATGATTACTTTAATCCTTAATCTAAAACACGAAATTCCAAATTAATTATATTTTTCTTTAAAAGAAATCCATAACTTAATTGCTAGAAAGTAAATGCTAATTTAAGAGCAAGAATGAATTGCAGGAAAATGGCAATTATTCTAAAAAGCATAAAGACTAATCTCCATGAACAGATTCTAAACGAACTTCAACTCCATCTTTCCATAAATTCCTTACATTTTTTTAATGAAGCTTAACAAACAAACGTTAATTCTAACTTATTCGAACGACATCTAAACCTAATTTATAAAAGAAACTTGTTCAACAATTCTAATGGTTCAATTCAACATTTCTAATAAACAAATATAAACATTCTAACTATTCGATCTTAACCATAATAAACTGAAACTTCGAAACGCAATTGTAAACATAAGTGATTATCCGATCTTAACATTTACCAAGATAGAAGATGATTTTAACAATTGAACAATTCAAAACCAGTTTCTACTATAGATTTAATGAATCAGAAAATAACAACACTTAACAAAAATACCATAAGATCATTCCAAAGGTTGAGCGGGCCCTGCTCTTCCTCAGGTAAGATCCTTCAACACAGTGAATTAATTAACAAGTCTTGCTTCCTTTCTCATTGATCAAAAGTAGAACGCAAAACAAAGTATTGCTTGTGATTACAAAAATTCTAATTGCAAATTATCTAACCCCTAACTAACACCGAAATGTGGATATTTATAAAATATCCTTATTAGCTTCTAACATAGCGTTAACTGCCAAAACTTAAGGCGATCAACTACAGATTACAAAATGAAACTAAAAATAGAACTTAAGTTGAATAAGGAGGATTATTCCAGAACTACGCCAGATTGGTGTTGGAAGTAAAAGTTCCTCAACCAACTATGAAGAATTCGATTCAAACTTTGAGGGACTCAACATCCAATAGGGCCTATCTATGGCGTAGCCATTCCTCATGATTAGATAGAGAGTTTAACCATCTCATCAATCTTTAAAATACCCTGTTAAAAACCCTTATGAAAAGGACAACAATCATGCCAATAAAGATTAATGCAGCATAATCATCTCATCCAAAGTCATCATAAAGCAACACATTTAACATAAGCTATTACTTCCAAAATATTCTCTAACTTAGTTAAACATAAAGTAAAATAAAAAATATGTTAATTTATTGTCTACCGCCAGTCATGTCAATTAACAATAAAAACAAGTCTTTTTAAACATAAAAAAGCCTTAAATGAAAGTATTTTATATCTCCCATCACAAAGGCTTATTGCCTACAAAAAGGGACTCAATGTCCAACAAGGAGGCTCAATACCTACAAAAGATTATACAAAAATAGAGTAAGGCTTTACAACCAAAAATGACCTGGTAAGATGCACCTATCATGTGTTGATACAGTTCTGGTGATGCTCAATATTTAGACTTTACACCCTTCACTCTTTTCTCACCAACTGCTGCCCTTTTTATTACAACTTCTTTGCACAACTTACATACATTCATCCATTGCATTCACACTCTCATTTAAATTGTTCGCCATACATGCATATATATTCGATCACCATCATAAACATCAATTAGGTCGACCTAATTAGATGCAAATTATTATAAAAGATATCAACTGTCAGCTCCACAAAGTATTTTCAAAATGTAATTTGATCGTTAGCATGATACAATATGTCGGCCTAGGCCACACAATAGATCACGCTTAAGATTTTCATATCATATCAAAATTATATTGACAAGTCGGCCACGAATAGTCTTCAACACAACAAATAACCATTCTGTTGGATGCCACAATGTCGTATGAGCATGAAAACACATAATATTTTGAATGTGCATGCCTTTAACATCCATTAGTAGTTTCCCAAAAACCGCAATCAACAATTGTCAACCGTAGATAAATGTGGAGTAGAATATCAGAGGAACAACCAAAAATACTGGATCAGCCACCGGAGAAGATAAGACAAACATACACATCGATTTAGGGTACCGTACCAAACTACCAACATGGTGACATCAATGACAACAAATAGATAAACTTCTCATTTTTCCAACAATCTCCCCCTTTGTCATTGATGGCAACATGTGAACAAAATTCTCCAACTCCAATCTCTTCTCCTAACTTCACTCTCTCCCCCTTTGACATCAATGGCAAAGGGTGCCAAAAATAAGTGCAAACATGGTGACATCAAAATTTCAAGATATTTCCAAAAACTTCAAAAATTTCCAACAATCCAAAACCAGAAATTAAGTGAAGATGACACTCTTCACCTAGAACACCTTCTTATACATTTCTTTGAGAACTAGATACAACTTCTTCTAGTTAAAAACAACAGACTCCATCTTAGTGCATGTACTTTCCAATAATCCCAACAGAGTCAAATAGGGTGACCAATCTTCAATAGAACATTGTTTCTCAACATCTTCACCATCAATAAGAATTCTGGAAAGATGTTCTAACTGGACTTCAACAATTTCTTTAAGGAGCCAAAAGGTCTTTGTCACATCATCTCTCTGTCTTTGTGTAATGATTAGTTTAGCTTGTAGTTCACCAACTCTTATCCTTTTCTTCTCTTCTTTATCTTCAAATATATTGAAATTATTTCCAATATTGTTCACCTCTACTTCAATCCCTTCAATTCTGCTTCTGAAATTATCTACAGCTGCAGGCCACCGAAGAAAATACTTGTAAACATCTGAAATTTATTTAACACACTTCTTTGTTTCCACAATTAATCCAGAAAATCTCTGCATAGCCTTCTTACATCTCCTTTCAACCAAGATTCCCATCTTATGTCCTTCTAGACCTTCAAGAAACATCCTTTCTTCAACAATTTCAGTCAGATTTTCTGGCAAGAAATCAGAAACAATAGATACTTCAATTTCTTTCCAAAGTAGATAATCTACCAAGGCATCATCAATTTTCAGTTTGTCAAAAGGTGAGGTAGCACTCCACAATTCACCAATCTTCTTCATTTTTCTTTTAACTATTATAGACTGGATGTTATTAGGATCAAGGGATTCGATGCTAGTCTGTGACTCTTTCTCCTTCTCATCAGAAATGTCAATGATGTCTTTAGTTATCTCTTTTCTCCTTTTTTATTCCGGAGGGGAATCGTTGATAACAACCTCCACTTCACTTTTTTTTGGAGGAAGAAACTAGTTCAAATCAACTTGAAGTAGATATACCGAAGCAAGGGTTTGCTCACAAAGATGAGAAATACACTCTGCACATATTTTCATTATCCTCCAAAGACTCTAGATACCAGTAAATTTATTTTCCAATAGGGATACCAAATTCCCACATCACATTATCTTTTCCAGGTAGATATTTTAGAAAGTAAAACACCAGGCATACCAGAAAAGATCCGAAATGAAAGGGATAAGTCTCGACCAATGACATTTGAATGTTTTCAAGCAAATTCTCAAGTAGCAAGCTACATAAATCAAACTGTTTGTTCTCGTTAACCATCATGTGGGCAATATGTACGACAATAGCCAAAGTTGAGCTTACATGATATCTAAAATAAATTTTGTATGAGATACCATACACAACATACCTAACAGTCGAGTCAACAAGTGTATCAATCAACATTTCTCTAAGATCTCTGTCGATTCCAGTCAGCTCCTCCACAACTTTATACTTCACAGTTTTCTTTCCAGGGAATTCTCCAACACTGCATAAACTAGTGATTGCTTTGATAGCTTCCTTTGAGATCAAATAAGGTTTTTACAAAGCAATTCTTCCATCCTTGACACAATTCAACAAGAACAAAATAACCTCTTTATCTGAAATCCATCGAAATTCACTCCATATATGCATCCCTAGGATTTGTATATTCTACAATTCGACTTTGCTCAACCCTAGTTCAATTCCTTTCATTTTCCTATGATTATATTCTTCTACTTTGACCCTTTTCAGCTTCAGAGAGGTAATACCACACATACCACTATCCATTGCTATGCTTCTCTTGAAATTCAACAAATCTTTTTTTGATTTTCTTCTTTTCTTTAGCAATCAGAAAGAGAGGGTTCCAAATTACCTGAATCAAAATTTGAATTCCCTTTAGAACAACTTTGAGCATGCCTCAAGATTTCTTCAGAGCACCTTCCAAATACTTTAGATACACAATTAACCAAAAAACATCACAAAATTTTATTTAACCTCTGTCGAGCTTGCCCTAATTGCATTAATGTGATAAACACAAAAAGCTGCTAAACTACACTTAGCATAGAAAAAACCTAATTCATTCCTCAAATCCTTATGCCAACATTTTTTCTTTGGATCCTTTTCCAATACCTCTGAATAATCATTCTTCTTATTCCAACCACGTGCCAGCCTCTAACACACCATTCTTCCAGGGTTTTTTATGATCTTCTAATAATGCTCCCCCTAAGACCATGTTGGGTCTAAATTTCAAATAAGTCATATGTACCAGATGAGGGTGCAAACACATAAGGAGTCTCTGATTTTTCTTCTTACTCTTTCTTCTTCCATACCTTATCCATTTCTTGCTTCATCTCTTCTTTGTCAATCCTTTTTACTGGATCATTCTTCTCTACCAGAGCATACTGGTTTCCATTCTTACTTCTACAAAACTTTGAGATATGTCTAGGTTTATTATAGTTATTGCAAATAACACCTTTCTAATTAGACTATCCTCCATTATTTCTCGATCTACACTCTATGTCCAAATTTGTTACATACATAGTAGTATCCATTAAATAATTGATTCATCATGCCTTCATTAAACCTATTCCTTGTTACCCGACTGATCATCCTTACTCGAGATCTACATTATGTATCCTTGTGTCCAAATTTCCCACATTCAAAACATTTTTCGAAAAGGGAACTAGAAAAATGGTTCATCTTGTTCCTACATTCAGTCACTCTATGACCATATTTTTTACAAGAAAAGAAAACACCATCAAAAGAGGGATACCTCTGTGCATTAGGTTGTCTCACAGGTGGTCCTCTTGCAAAATTCCTTCTCTGCTTCCTCTTTCCTTGATTCTTCTTCACATCTTTAGAACTTTCACCAGTATCAACTCCTAAACCACCTTTATCTTTACATGGTTTTTGTCCTGCAAGCAATTCTTCAAGTTTACTAGAGCTAGATCTAAAATTGTTCTCACAAAGCTTTGCCTTCTCCAGTTCAATCCTCAAATTCACCACTTCATGTTCAAGTCTAGTGCATTCATCAGCTTTATTCTTTACCAATATATTTAGACATTCTTCAATCCACTTCTTCTCTTCTACCAACACCTTTAGTCCAATTATCTCTTGTTTCAACTACTCACTTACTTCTCTATGTATTTCCTTAAATTTCTTCAACTGTTCCTTCAATTTCTGAACACATTCATTTGCTTCATCCAGATTCTCTTTTAAATCTTTGTTTTCTCTTTCTACTTTATCAAGATCTTCAAGAGCAGTCTAGAGCTCTCCTTTATCATCCATCTAATCCACCTTCAGGATCCTCCTCAAGTATTTAATCTCTTCACCAAGGAACCACAAGCTCTGATACCAATTGTTAAATAGGCACAGGACAACTGAGAGGGGGGGTGAATCAGTTGTCACACAGATTTAAAATTAAAACTTTATCACTCATCAAATATTCAACCACATTATTTTTTTATTAAATATAAGCATGAAGCATGAATAACAAAAATTAAATCAACACAATGAACACTAGATTTTTATGTGGAAAACCCAATAAGGGAAAAACCACAGTGAGGGTTAACTCACACTATATAGTATTTTAAAAGAGGCTCACTGCCAAAAGGACTCATTGTCCAAGTACAAAGGCTTGCTACCTACAAAAATGGACTCATTGTCCAACAAGGAGGCTCACTACCTACAAAAGATTATACAAAAATAGAGTAAGGCTTTACAGCCCAAAAATGAATTGGTAAGATGCACCTATCATGTGTTGATACAATTCTGATGATGCTCAATATTCAGACTTTACACCCTTCACTCTTCGCTCACCAACTATTTCCTTTCTGATTACAACTTCTTCGCACAACTTACATACATTCATCCATTTCATTCACACTCTCATTTAAATAGTTCACCATACATTCATATATATATCCAATCACCATCGTAAACATCAATTAGGTCGGTCTAATTAGATGCAAATTATTAGAAAATATATCAACTGTCGGCTCCACAAAGTATTTTCAAAATGTAATTTGACCATTAGCATGATACAATATGTCATCTTGTGCTACACAATAGATCACGCTTAATATTTTCATATCATATCAAAATTATCTTGACAAGTTGGCCTGGAATAGTCTTCAATGCAACAAGTAACCATTCTGTTGGATGCCACAACGTCATATGAGCACTAGAGCACATAATATTCTGAACATGCATGTCTTTAACATCCATTAGTAGTTTCCCAAAAACTGCAATCAGCAATTTTCAACCATAGAGAAATGCGGAGTAGAATACTGGAGGAACAACCAAAAATATTGGATCAGCCACCAAAGAAGATAAGACAGACATGCGCACTAGTTTAGAGTATCGAACCAAACTACCAACATGGTGACATCAATAACAAAAAATAGATAACTTGCTCATTTTTCCAACAGATAAGCCTTCCTCCCAAAGCCTCTTTGCTTCTGCAAGTGTCATGTACTGTAATTCAAGCTCCATTAGAATTTCTACTCCTTCTTTTAGAGTATTGGGGTTGAGATTTATCTTTGAGAGTTTATTAGCACTGGCAAGGGCACTTGAGACAGGTATATATTTTATCTTCACTAAGTCCCTTATCTTCACATTATATCTAATTGTCTCTTCTTTCTGACTCTACAGGGCAAAGAAGTTGTCATGTAGTTGTATTATGGTAGTTTAGGTCTGATCGTCTTTGTATTGCATTGGATCATAAGTATATGATGCACAATTTTTTTTTTTTTCAATTTTACTCATAGCATACTTTATGCTTTGTGTAATATTCGGCCATTTCATGCAATATGAAAATAAGTTTTGTGCTTCTTCCACATAGGCTTGAACATCCTTCAAACATTTTGTAACTTTGTGATGTGCACTTGCACACTTTCTTGTGATATTCAATAATTTATTTTCTGCATGCCTCACCTCTGATTCAATTTCAATTTGTCCTTTTATCCCAGAGGCATATTTGTTTCAAGATGGTGTGTCCCTTGGTCTTCCTTTTCTAGCATAGCGCTTGGGTTTGTGACATGGTCTAACTGCCTCCTTTGGATCTTAATTGATTCGTGTATCAGGCATTAACAAGTCAACCTTTTGGTGCAACAACAAGGCCAACAATTGGTATCAAATTTGGTCACAGGTTCAAACCCCTCGCTTGTGTGGGGGGGGATTGTTGCAAGATGGTGTGTCCCTTGGTCTTCCTTGTCCAGCACATCACTTGGGTTTGTGACATGGTCTAATCACCTCTTGTGGATCTTAACTAACACTTGTATCAAGCATTGATAAGTTGACCTTTTGGTGTAATGACAAGGCCAACAATATTCCTTTAAAGAATCAAAGAAGAGTTTGAAATTTTCCAAAGCAAACAATGATGCATCAATACTTGTATCGGGAGTTATCTCTTGTAAGTCCTATATAGCTTCATCCATATCTTGTGCATTAGTAGTTTACACTAATCTCATGCTCATGTTGACCATCATCTATGTGAATTATTTCTTCTTCAACAATTTTGACATGAGTATCCTTTTTCCCTATAACTTCTTGCTTAACTTTCCCTACAACCAGAGGGCTATCTATGATTTTTCTCTTCTTTCTTGATCTCCTAGAGCTATCAGAGGCTTCTACACTCATCTTGGTTCTAGTCCTATCCTTTATCCTTGGTTTTCTGGGGTTGTTGAGGTTGCTTAGAAGTATTTCTGCATAGCTAACAATTTTTGCCTCTGACACTTTATAGTCCAGTTTTGAGATCCAAATAGTCATGGGTTTAATTGCTTCCATAAAGGAAAAATAAGTGGAAACAAGAAAGTTGAGATCTTTTAAGTATCTTGCCACCACATTTCTACGAATTCTCATCCTTTCATTCATTCTTCTTGGAAATATTGCAAATAATGTTGCAAGGGCATTATCTTGAGCATTCATACCTCCAAGGTTTCTCATATGGTCTACTATTTGATGCACAATAGGTTTTGCATTTTTCCAATTAACTTTCCCAACCACTGGAGCTTCCCTTAAGAAGTAGAAAAGTAGATAGATTACCAATGTTTTGTACCTAAATGTATGCTTCTTCTTCTTCTTAATCTCCTTCAGGTTTTCCAATAAGTGTTTTTAGAGCAATTCACAAAGGACATAATCAGTATTATTTTCAATCATATATTGCACCACATGAATGACAATGGCAGAGACAGTATTTTCTCTATTTGGGTGATAAATTTTGTGATGTATGAGCATTGTTGCATACTAGATTGTCGGGTTTCTAATAGAATCCAATGTGAGTTCCTTTTTTATCAAGAGTGGTACCTGGCTTTTCCATTACATCCTTGACTTTAATAGATTTCTAGAATGGAACTAATTCGGAGGACCACAAACCAGTTATTTCTCTAATTGCTTCTTTGGTTATCATGTACAAGCCATCAATCCATTGGATTGATCATGAATTTTTCCTAGCACCATTCGGGTATACTTCTATTTGTATTCAAACATTAGGAACTTTCGCCACACATCCAACCTCTTCTCACTTAGGGATTTATATTCTGATTTTACAGTGTCAACATTTTCTTCTAACTCTTCTATCCACAAAATAAATAATCTACCAGGATCTAAACTTCTTCCATTTTATCATGAATGTATGCTTTAATTTCTTTAGTAGGTAAAGCCCCATAGGGAGTGTGAGAGAATGCACCTAAGGGATCATCTAGCAAAACTTTGGCAGAATGTATTTTAAGCTCAAGTTGAGGTCTTTGTGAGATGTCTACAACGTTTGGTGTATCCATTACATTCAGATTACTTTCAATGAAAAGTTTCAGAAGACTAGAATATGTAAGACTTGCAAAATACCTCTTAGTCATCTCGACGAACTAGAGTTTTGATGTTCATCCACTAGGAGACACATTAAACCCTTTAATTTCCTCTTTTGCTCTTCTCTTATCCTTTGAATGTTTTTTGTTAAATGAATCTTCCTTAGCACATTTTCATTTAATTCTTTGATTTTGAATAACTCTGTAATAAGTGCTTCAAACCAAAAATATGATAGCCTAAAAAATGTGTGCACAGTCATCTTATCAAGCTCCACAAATCTCCATATTAGCATATATCTTCTACAATTTTCTTCCATAGCTCAAGAATTTCATTATCCATGATATATCTTCGCGTTGTAGTTCCAACACCTTGTTTCTAATGGGGGATATAAGATATTAATTAAAGCTCTCCCTAAGCCATAGTTCTGGGATTAGTTACTAGAGGAAACATCTATACTGGAGAATGGTACAGATTCTCCCTTATCCTCAATCTTCTCTTTATTTTTCTAGGACCTTTCCATTCCCCTTTTTGCTTCATTTGGATCAATCATTTTGACTGGTTCATTCTTCTCTACCAGATTGTCCTTCCTTGTGTTTCTACTTCCATAAAATTTAGCAATATGTCTTGTCTTTCTGCAATTGTTGCATATATGATATTTCTCTAAGAATTATTTCTTCCATTCATTTTGGATCTGCATAGATTAGCCTTGTGTCCAAATCCATAGCATGTATAGCAATAACCATTGAAGGATTGTATCATTCTACCATTGTTATTTATCATTTGACTTCTACATTCATTTACTTTGTGTCCAAATCTCTTGCATGTAAATCACTGACTAGTAAAGGATGGAGTATTCTAATTCATTTTTCTTCTACATCCCATTGCTCTATGTCCAAATTTGTTACAAAAATAAAAAATACCATTAAAAGATGAGTACCTTTAAGCATTATGTTTTATCATGGGGAGTCTTCTAGCATTTATTCTTTGATTTTGGATCTAGTCATTGGTCTTTTTGTCTTCAATATTCTCTGGTTTATTGATCTTCTTTTTTGTATTATGTCTAAGATGCTTTTGAGCTTTCTCCTTTTTTCAAATCCCAAGCCACCTTTTTCTTTAGATGCTTTCTGACCTGCAATCAATCATCAAGCATTATAGAAATCTTCTTAAATTTTTCTTCATGAATTTTTTCCTTTTTTAGATCTTATCTCATATTTTCTACTTCATGTTGAAGTATAGTGCACTCATTAGATTTGTTCTTTATCATTGTATTCTGGAATTCCTCAATTATTTTCTTTTCTTCCACTTGTACTCTTAATTTGGTGGTGTCTTCGTTTGCTTGCCTCAATTGTTCATTGACTTCCTTATTCCTTTATCTGAATTTCCTAATCTGCTCTCTTAGTCTCCTAATGCACTCATTTGCTTCTTTTCAGTTTTCCTTCTGATCTTTTTTTCATCTTCAACTTTTCTAAGATCTTCATGAGCTACTTTGAGTTCTTCTTTGTCAATCATGCAGTCATCTTCTATTTATTCAATGGCAAGAATCTCTTTTGGAGGAATAGGGTACTTTCTATCAACCATGTGTTCAAACTCCAAGATCTTCCCAAAGCGATCAAGCTCCTTCCAGGGATCCAAGCTTTGATACTAATTTTTGAACACCCAGAATACTGAGAGGGGGGTGAATCATTATTTCCTTAAACCAATTAAGCATAAGCCATCCAAACATTAAAATACATCCAACTGCAATAGTGAAGGAAAACATGAAAACATCCACAAGATCACATAACATATGAACACCAATATTTTATGTGGAAAACCAAAAAATCGAAAAAACCACGGTGAGGATTAGCTCACAATATATTATATTCAGATATAGTATATTATAGAAAGGCTCACTACTGGGATAAGACACATTGTCCAGAAAGGCTCACAACCCATAGAGAAAGAGAAGAAACAAAGAATGGCTAGCTATACTTCCAATTTGAATTGATACAATAGCATCTATCATATGCTGGATTGTAGTTCCAATGAAGCACAAAATTATCTTCACTCTAATCTAAATCAATACTCTATTATGTTCACAATCTACTCAATTCTGCATCACACACATGTAGGTGGAACACCATAGACATCATATGTCACTCAAAACTTGTATACCATCTATTATCTCTTGAACATATAGTGCTCTTCTCTTTCATCAAATTTAATCACACACACACACACACACACACACACACATATATCCATGTCAAGTATAACTTCAATTAGGTCAGCCTAATTAGAAGTAACACACAAAATTAAGTATGTCATCCTCAAAATAGTTTATCCACACTTTGCACCTTAATTCAAAATTTAATTTACATCAAGATAGGTTGGGATGGACCTAATATAGATCCCACACAAGATAAAGTTACTTTCTTATTCTTTCCAAAACATCAAATGTGTTAGGTCGGCCCAAAAATGAGACCTAAATATAAAACCTTCAAATGCACATACAATTCACCAAATGTATGCATCAAAAATTAATCTCTCTTTGAATTCCCATTCATCTAACATCTATTAGCTTTCCTTCATCATCACAGAAGAAAATAACTATCCACAAAAAGATGCAGAATCTCCCACACCGATACATTGTACAAAAAGTAGCTGTGATATATAGGGCTGAGCACTGTCATTCATATCTTTCAAGAAACTTCTCAGAATGTCACAAAATCTTGAATATAGTTGCACCTGATGATCTCAAAACTATATCAAGAATCACAAAGTGATATCTCCACTTACGGTGAAGTGCGGACCCAAAAAATAATGCACTAAACTATAAAATTACCCAAGGAAATACTTAGCCAATTTCCTGATAATCCATACTTTTCGAACCAACTTGCACTATACATGTCTTCCAAAAATACTTCCAAACTATGCTAGGATGATCATAACAACATTGAAAACAATGACAAAACTATATCATGCAAGATATATGCACTTCATGCTCATGTTTCCAAACTGCATCATCAATGACAGTCTTCCAATTTCCAACAGCCCTAACACGATTCATGCACCTGGATTCAGCAGAAACATTATGTTTCCTATTGGTTGTGAAGTGTAACGTCTCTTGCCTCCTTGATCGATGAAATTTGAGCCTTCTACCTCTCTTTTTCTAATTCAAATTGATCAACTCTCATTCTTTCACTTTCTTGGACTCTCTCTTGTGTTCTAGTTCATTCTACTCTCATTATTGTGCTTCTACACCACTTCTCTTGGCTACAAGCTCTTCATTTTAGCTCCAACACCACATTCATGTTGCAATACCACCACCATTGGAGGATCATCAAGCTTCTTTCTTCCACTATCAACCTTGAGTTCTCATAGTTGAGAAGGTGATATTGTTATTTGTTGTCCATTTGCATCATATTGTTTATTGAGTAGCATTCTAATTTTTTGTGCTCTCTACTTAGAAATATTATTTCCTTTCTACTTTCTTTATTGCTTTCTACACTTTATGGCTATTTGGCTGCTCATGGATGTGGGAACACCAAAATGGGGGTCTAACTGAGGCAAACCTCAAACACAACCCAACATTTTTCTCATTTCCATGTGTGTAGGTGTTTTTGAGTGGAGCTACTTAAAGAATCAACTCGTGGGTGAAAAGGTATATTTTCCCTCTCCCTTCATCATTTATGTAATAGCTTATTTCTAGTGTTTCCTTCGTTATATTGGTAGTCTCTATACTTTTCCCGCATTCTATCAAAGCATCAAACATTAAATAGAGAGATAGTTAAGTAGAATCCTTGCATTTTTGTATGTTCTTTGGACCCCTATCTGTACAGGATGCCAACGCGTCCTTGAGACACTAGTGCATCACACTGGAGTTTGATATCTATGCTTCTATCCTTAGATAGTGAGTTGTCTGGGTAGCAGATCAAACATTTGAAGTCAGCTCTTTCGACCCTGTGAATATCCAGTTTTAGCATAAGGAAAGCGGCAAGTGATTTTCCCTTCCTTTTCAACCTTATTACCTTGTCATTTTCAATTTGTCTAGAAAACCCGAGGTAGTTTAGGGAAACCCATTCCTTGGGGATCTCCCATGACCTAGAGTCCTAGGGGTGATGGGTTCCCCTTCTCTACATATTCCTAGGTACTTCTTACTACTATTAGGATAATGTGATATTAAACTCCAATCCTAATAAATAATGTCAAGTTGCCAACTTTATTGGAATGGGTAACTTGGATTCCCATGAGGAGTTGAGGGGTACTTTTATTATTGTTATTATTTGGATCATGCGAGAGTTTTTTAATTGAATTAAATAAAGGTGTTTATAAAAATAGGTCAAATATTGTGAGGTATGGAGCATCTTTTTAAAATAGGGAATGAAAAAGAAAATTAATGCACTCATGGAGTGCCCACAAATGGGAAAGTGGGCTTAGTGGTATCTTATGATGGAATCTTTCATCACCATTGTTTAAGAAGAGTTACTTTCTATTTTAGAGACCAATCTCATGTAACGGTCATCCATTTTTTTTACCATGGCATAATTTTAGGGTTTGGAATGGTAGATGTATGGTAATTTATAGGTAGACTCACATTTTTGGAATGCTATTAGACTAAATAAGATTTTTTGAGTTTTGCTTATGTACTATTTTCTACTTGATTAATACAAGCTCATTATTTATTTGGAAGTGGACAAAAATATGTATCTATATAATTTTTGTGAGGTTTTTCTTTTAGTTGGAGTATTTAATTGAGTTATTTTCTATTTTTTTTGTGGTTGTATCCATGAAATGTACTTCACATAATTTAGAGATTAAGTATTTTAATGGCATGAGGTAAAGATTGTGGAAGCTAAAGTTATAGGATCTTTGGAAGAAAGGGATTAAAGGAGTGTACTTGAAAAGGAAGAAAATCCCAACGGTTATGTCTAATGAAGATAGGAAAAAATGGACAAGAAAGAAGAAGGAACCATTTTCTATTTCTTTATATTTTCCTTCTTGAATGTTTTAAAGGAGTTTGGTACCACATTCACACTCTATAGGAGGATAGGTGATATTTATCAAACTAAAAGCCTAGCTAATAATTTATATCTCAAAATATGTATGTACTCTTTAAAAATGAAGGGAGGTAATTATGTTACAAAATATTGGAATGTATTAAATTTGATTTTTTGTCAACTAGGTCCAGTAGATTTTAAAATTGATGAGGAAGATAAATGTATCTTGTTGATTTTCTCTTTGCCTAGATTTTAGAAATTAACTATTACTATTCATGTATTAGTGCTACAAATAAAATATGAACTCCCTTACTACTATATTTCTCAATGAAGAGATGAGGATAAATTCCAATAATCAAGATTCTAAGGATCTCTTACATGATTTCATAAGGGTCGATGAAAAAAGTGGGTCTAAAGGGGATTGAAATAAATATAAATACAATTCAAAATGATGGCCTAAAACCCCTAGGAAGAGTAAAGTGTTGAAATTAAGAAAAAAAATTGCATATGAAGGACTACAAAAGAAATACTTGAATAGTTTTAATGGGTCTTTTGTATAAAAATTCTCTAATGATAGTGATAATGATGCATTGCACATTTTTCCTAAGGTTGATATTGATTAATCTTAGCTTATTGATTTAGGTTTCTCCTACCATATGAATCATAATAAGGATTGGATTTCATCATATTAAATTATGATGGAGGAGAGGTTTTCCTTAGTGATAACAACATACACTCTAGTGTTGGTAAGGGAAAGGTATACTTGCACATTTCAATGATGGGAGAATGAAAATTTTATATGGTGTTTTACATATTCTAGGACTTATGATAAATATTCTTTTGTATCCAATTTAAATTATTATAGAGGCCATGCACAGTATTTAACAAGTCTAGTTGTAGGTTGGTTAGAAGAAATTTAGTGGAATCAAGGGCCTCATATTGTGGGAGTCTATTTAGGCTTGATGCCTCCAAATTTTGTAATTCTACTAATGTAACTAATAATTTTAAAAATTCATGTATGTTTTAGAACCAAAATTTGGACCACATTGGTGAAAAAGGTATGAATATCATTACCTTGATAAAAACATGATTGATGGGGTTGATGGATTTTCTTATAATTCTTATAAATTTAGTTTTTGTAAGAATTGTGTTTGGAAAGAATAATATTTTTTCTTCTCCTTTAGAAAATAATTTAACAAAATATATTTTTGAGAAGTATATATCTAAATGAGAATTCTCATTTATGTAGCATAATATTTTGTTGGTACCAACACATGAAAATCAAGGAAGTAATTCACTCATATATGGTTGGTTCCATGGATTTGGGTTTATTGATAAATAACATTATTTTGTTTCATTATCAATAATTACTCAAGATATGCCTAAGTTTATTTTTCTATATCTAAATCTAAAATTTTATCTAAGTTTGGGGATTTTAAGGCTTTGGTTGAGAAATAATTAGATAGGAAGATAAAGGTGTTGAGATCATATAAGGGACATGAATATTGTTGTAAAACATTTAATGATTTCTATAGACATGCAACCTTATTATGTGGCAAGAGACTACTCCTTGTGTTCCATAATAGAATGGAGTTGTAGAAAGGATGAACCAAACATTGATTGAAATATATAGATTGATTATGAGTGGTAAATAGTTGGATTGACGATTTTTGGCAAAGGCTATGAATACTACTATCTACTACTTAGTCAACATGTATCTCCTTGTTCAAATATTTTTTATGAAACTCCTTATATAAGGTATTGATATGTAAGAAACCATCTATTCCATATTTAAGATTATTTGTTAATGAGGATTTTATTCATGTACTAAGATAAAACTAATATAACTTGAATTTTAAGGCATAGAAATAGATCTCATTAGTTATGGTGAGAATGTAAGGGTTATAATATTTATAATCCTCTAACCTTGAAAATAGTTTGTTGTAAGGATGTGGAATTTTTAGAGAACTCAGAGTAGCTTCTAATCTAGAATATTCAAAGGAAAGAGAAGAATGAAAAATAATGCTCTTACTTTAGAGGAGCATAATCCTTGGGTGGATACCATGCATAAAGAGATTGTGGTATTGGATAAATGTGACACTTATGAATGTGTGTTTTTTTCTATAAGAAAGAAAGCCCAATAGTTGCAAGTGTGTGTTCAAAAATAATTTTGAAGTAACCTATAAATTAGAGAGGTATGGAGCCACACTCATGGCTAGGGGCTACTCCTAGAGACTGGGAGTTAATTGTAGGGAAATTTTCTCTCCTTTTGCTAAATTAGCTTCCATTAGATTCCTAATTTATATTATTACTAGTGATCTTGAAGTAGATTGAAAATGGATGTTAAAAATTCTTTCTTGCATAAGAATATTGAAAAATAAATTTATATTTGGCAACCAGCTATATATTTGTCATAAATGGAAGTAAATTTTGGTTTGAAAGCTAAAACAATCATTGTATGGTTTAAAATAATTATCTTATATGTGGTATCAAAAAATTGATTTAATTTTTTACTAAATTTAGTTTTTGTTAAAATATGAAAATATTAATGTATTGATGATCATATTCTAAGTATTGTAAATTGCATGTTGATACCATGTTATTTATTGGTAACAACAAGACAATTATAGGGGAACCTAAAACTAATATTTCTAGTGTATTTGGCATGTAATATTCAAAGGATTTCTTTTATCTTGTGAATTAAAATGAATAGGGACCAATTTTATAGAAAGCTTTAGCTCAATCAAATTAATTGTGTTGACACTATTTTGTAGAGATTTTTTATACATAATTGTAAATTAGTGAGCATTTATTTACCTATAGGAACTAAAATTTCATTGGTTATGTATCCAAGCTTAGATGAAAATTTTGAGGATGTGTATAATGTGTCTTACACTAGTGCTTTTAGTAGCTCGATAAACATAATAGTTTATACTATACTGAAATATTGCCGAAGTGGTGGTGGTTCTTCGTAGGTTTATGTTTGACCATAGTAAAGAGTATTCAGACTTGTGTGAAGATATATATGAGGGGATTTTGATTATTTCTTATGGTGTCATGGTTCTAATTGTGATGAAAATTTATTAGACATACAAGGATAATTGGTTTTGTATATTAGGCAGATGATTTTGGATTGTCAAAAGTCCACTAGTGGTTATATTTTCACTATTTGGTGGTGTGGTTAGTTGGATGAGTAAGAGGCAACCCATTGGTGTTTTTTCCACTATCAAAGTAGATTCTATGGATACTACACATGCCTATAAAAGGTAGTTGTTGAAGACTTTAATATTTTTTTAGCATAGAGTACACTAGTCATAAACCACACATCTTCCATTTCTTCTATAAACTACATTAGAGAAAGAAAAAAAATAGGGTCCTAATTGAGGTGGAATCCCAAGTAGGATCCTAAAGATTCTCAAAAAAAAATCTTGTCCTGGCTATAAGTTCGATTTGATATCTCCTCCTCAATAAATTATGAACTAAAATCTACAAATGCAATAAAATCCAATCTAGAACATTGAACTATTATTGTTAGTACCACATGTAAAATTCCATCTATTAGTTTTAAACACTTCCATTTTTTATACTAGGTTAGCATTGCAAGTTTAGCACAATACATTTTGAACTTGTATGTACATCTCTAGTAAGCTTCTACTACCTCAAGATCTTCAAATTAGGGACACATGCTTTACCATCTCTTTATTGTGTAGTTATTTATTTTCTAATACCTATAAACTTTTGTATGTCTAAAATCCAACTCCTAATATGTTTGGTTAAAAATTAATATAGAATTCTTAGATAAATATATATAGAAGTGGTAGTTTAAACCTATTGTTATTTTTTTTTTTTGGAAAGTTAGATTTATATTATGAACTTTTTCTATGGCATTAAAATGATTAAAATATCTATTACACTTATATGTTGATGGAAGATCATTGATTTCTTTGATGGTAGTTAACCTCAATTGATCATGTACAAGGATAAAAACCATGTCAAGTATAGACACAAATGTTAACACCAAATGATTTGAAATTTTAAGGCTTAATGTAGTTGAGACATATTTAAGACAAAAATTGATGTAACTATGACTAAACTATAAATATAAATGCAAGAAGTTAATAATTGATTATTGTAAATGACTTGGTATAATGTCCTTAAATATAATAATCAACTTGAGACCTTTGGCATGCAGGCTTACATATTAATATTTACATTTTGAGAAAGACAACCTTGAGAAACATGATATTTGAAATTTAAATCTGCAAGTCTAGGCCACAAGCACAACCTAGTCCAAAGGACATGAACATGGTTGTCTCCTATTCTAGAAGGTGGAAACCTTATGGATAAAATAATTATGTTTAAATTTTTGGTTGTTTAGTGTGTCAAACAAAATAAACTAAACACTAAGGCCATGTGACATTTATCATATCTATACAAAATAACATAAAATAAAAAATATGAAGAAATAAAAACACAACATATACACTTTTCTCATTTACCATAATCAAATATGTAAAATAATCTAAATTTTAAATTGTTGAATTTGAAAGACTTTGATCAATAAACCTATGTTAAAAAAAGAAATACTATATTTTTAATCACCGTTAAGTTATGAAATAATAATTAAAATAAACAAAGAAAGTTTGAAGTTTTTACATAAATCCACCTTCGAATCGAATTAAAAATCTATACAGAGAGAGAATGACAATGTTTCTTCAAATTTTGTTTGGATAACTGTGTTAAAAACTATTCATGTTTCATTTAAAATTACCCAGTTTTAATTTAAAGATTATTAGCTTTGTAATTAATACTTAACAATTCTTTATTTCATGTACTTGCAGGTTTTGTCATATAGCATGCACTAGTCATTATTTGTTTAGACATCCTTTACTAACTTGGAATCATTTGCTTACCAATATTCATGGGAATTATTTTTAAAAATCCAAACACTAATATTCCATGGAATTCATGGAATAGAAATCATGTACATAGCCATACATTCCATGTAAAGTTTTGCCATCTTCTAAGAATTTTCTTTCCAGAATTCAACAGTGAAAATTTCCATGTTATTATAGCTCTCATGAACTTAAGGAGGATTAGACAATACAGAGGATTCAGGGAAAAATGTAATCACATAACAAATATTTATATATACCCACAAACTTTTATAGCTCTCATGAACTTAAGGAGGATTCAGAAAAATTGTAATCACATAACAAATATTTATATATACCCACAAACTTTTACTTCATCAGAAATAGAGAGATGGAAAAAAGAACATAGATTTACATTGAAAAGCATCTGCAGTCAGAGAAGAGGCCAAACTCTCAGAAGAATTCACCCCTTCCCTTAAAACCAATTTGTCCAAAAGTGAGGCACACAAATAATCCAAAGTGCCAGCAGATCAACCACAACCTGCTTATCAAACACCACCAAAGATTTGTTATAGTTTAATGCCAATTTTATGAACTAAATGCCACAGTAATGAGATTAAAAATGGATGAGATATGGTGGGTTAATTACCAGAAAGGAGATGAGAGTGCAGGACCAGTAGGCCAGTGGGCAAGCTCAGTGCCAATACTCTGAAAGAAAAGCCCTGTCAAACTGTTCCCATTTATTGCTGGAATGCTTGAAGGAGCCAGCCACCCAATCAGACCAAATCCTATCACAGAGAAGTCTCTCCTCAGCCAATCTCTCTGAAAGCTGCAATAATCCCATACTCAGTACTTCATTTAGCTATAAATGAAGTAATACAAATAACAAAACCCATATTAAGTTGTCAACCATGTAATTGTTGCAGCTGCACGGGTCTTTTGCTTTCGCAGAGGACTGCCCAGCCTCATGGAGGATCCTGCAAACTCTGCATAAGAAATGAACCCAAGAGTTAAGGCCGACAACCCAATAATATATATTGCAGGTTTTTAGACAGAAAAAGGGTTTCAAAATAAGAAATGTTGTGGAGAAAATTCATACCAGAGGTTTGATGAAGCATACATCGAGGAGATCTAAGGGCGGATGATGTGGCAAGACCTGCTGGAGATCCAAGAGCTGCTGCTGCCATTGTTGCCATTGAAGATGGAGATGAAGATGACAGAGAGAATGGATGAGAGATGGTGTGTACAACTACAGCAGACAATAGCTACCACATTGTGCTTGTCAAGATGGCTCCAGTGAAGGTGAGGATGAGTGGATGAGGTGAGGAGCCAATAGGGGCATTGCATTTTAGATGATGCGGATAAGGTTGGGTATGCTCCCTTTTGGCGCCTACTCTTCTTTAACCAAAGTAGAAAGTACGCACACTAGGGTTTTTATAAGTACAGGTAAAATTATCTATTCACAACCACATAGCAATGTCTAATTCTTGAGGGGTTTGTTGATGTTGAAGGAGATAGCAAATGATAGCCTTTAAAAATAGCTTTTTTTCATCATGGACTCGAATGTTGTTCTAAATAAATAGCTTTACACTATTTGTATGATGTAATATCACATTTTAAATAATTTATGACATTATTTTATATTTTGAGTAATTTGTTTAAGGGGTAAATACTTTTAATCGGGAGCTATGAATGAGTGAGGTTACAAATGGAGGATTTCATCTCCAATATAACCACTCAACAATACCATTCCAATGGGGTTTGAACCATGGTGCAAGAACAACAACGCTACCCTCAAACCATCACACCATGCCAATATCAGCCTTATATTCCAAGTAATTATGTTGTGTGTAATATTTTAATATTTTAATTGGTTTTGTTTGTATGAAGGAGTTTATTAGTTGTTATTATGCATGAAAGTATATGAAAATCGATTGCATACATGAGGTATGAACAATCTTTATCTTAATATGTTAAAATCTCAAAAGTGTTTTGGCTATGGTCTAATCTTCATGCATTAGAAATAGATAAGAAAAAGTGTCGATGAAAATCCACCATTGAAATAATATTTATGCAACTATGATTCTCATCTAGCTTTGAAAAACAATAGTTTGATCCATATGCAGCATTAGCATTGCACTCCACAATTTGTAAATAAATTTTTGATATTCATTACTTTGTTTCTCTCTATTTTGATGTTTCAATTGAGCAACATGAAAACCTCACTATGATTGAGGCATTTACTTAATACATTCATTGAATGAGAGAAAGAATGTTCACATTGTACATAAGCACTCATAGTAGTTAGCAATTTGTAACAATATAGCATGAAGCAAGAAAATGAGAACCGCAAAACAAGAGATTTACCCTCTAGAAATCTAATTTGAAAAAATATCAAACAATCTACACTATAAAAATAAATTTATCCTAGGGCCACTAAGATTACCAACATATAATCTTCTTAATTGCATTTGATTTAATGAACGTAATGGCTACATACAAACATATAATCCTAAGAAAAAGGGCAATGAAATCCCACCTTTAGTTGTCAATAACCCTGAGACTAGTATGACTAGAATAAAAGTATCAAAAGAAATTTATCTACATTTACTCCTTTTTCTCCTTGCGATGGAATTATCTAGAGCATACCTCAATGAGTTTATTTTGATTAAGGGATGGGTACATGAGTTGGCAAAGAGATAGTAGAATAATTGGAAGAACCATTTAAATTAGATTTTGATGAGTCTTTAGTTATAGTGTTGTGTGTTATATAGGAAAAAATCATCCACACCTAGACATCATTTAGCTACATCCTTTTTCACCTCATATTTCTTCATAGAATATATTTTTAACTAGAGTACCAATTTTGTAATATTATAAGTATTTCCTATTTAAAAATGCATGCATGTTGCACCTACTTTATATTAGGTTATAGATTTAGGTGAACCTACTTAAGTATAAATCCATGCACCTCTACATAGGGAATAGTTTTGTGTAAAAACCATTTTGTTTCTTAGTAGATTAAATCAAAGGCAAGTAAGGAATTAGTGGAGAAATTTAATACGACAAATTATTGTTTCTTTGTTCAACGGACTTTCTTTGCAGCTTGTGGGGTGGGCAGTGTGTGGGGTGACGTTTGATGGCAATGGGTTTTGGAGAAGTGTGCAGGGAAGGGTCAAGCGTTTGGTGGAAATGGTGTTGGGTGTTTGGTGTTGAGTGCAAACTGTGTTGGGTGTTGGGTGTGGTGGAATGGCAAGGGCTTCCCGAAGCTTGGTGCTTGCTGGTGTGAAGTTGTCTCAAGGTTTTTCTGTAGACATGCATACACGGTTGTCGAATTCCTCTTGTGTGGGTGAGAGCTCTAAGCTTAAGAAATTAAACGGTTGTTCATCGTGGAGTCATGATTGTCCAGTCTTGGTTATCTCTCTTGCATTGGTACAAGAGGACATTTCTTATTGGAGCCAACATGTTCTGATTTGTAAGTTCCTAGGTATTCGCATCCCTCTCTCAGCTTTGGAGTCCTGGATTTGTCGGTCCTGATAGGTTGAAGGTGATTTTGATATTTTGGTGGCTGCAAATGGCTATTTCATAGTGGATTTTTCTTGCATTGCGGATCGTAATTGAGTTTTTGAGGGAGGACCATATTTTTACAATCATGTTGGCTTGTTCATGAAGCCCTGGCATGGGGGATTTAATACAGCAGAGGATCTGCCTTCACGGGTTCCTGTTTGGGTCTGTATGGCATGGTTGTCGTTAGAGTTTTGGAGGGAGAATATTTTGCATTGGATTGTTGCTTTATTAGGGAAGCCAGCTGCCATCGCTTAGAATACTCTGGATAAAAAGCTATTCTCTTATGCTTGTATTTGTGTTGAATTTGACTTAAATAATCCTTTGCGGAATTCTTTGGAAATTTATCTTGGCTCTGCCTCGTGGGTTCAATAGTTAGATTATGAGTCCCTTCCTTTTTGATATCATTTTTGTCATGAGTATGGACACCTTTAGCGCCAATGTCCTTAGGCACCTAAAACGGTTGGGGTTTCTTCTCCTCCTTCATCAGGGCCTTCGGTGGAGAAGGGGGATAAAGGCAAGGCGTTTGTGGCCGAGGGTGGGTCCGATAAGGATGACTTTATTCCTATTAAGTCGAAGGCTAAAGGGAGGGGTCCGAAGTGGTCCTATAAGGATAGACAAAGTGATCAAGGATTCAATCGTTTTGAGGTCTTGGATAATTAGGCCTTGGAGGAGGGGATTCTGGTTGAGATTTCTTTTGGGGCCACTGGTATGGATATAGAGCTAGAGCAGGGAATTGTTGTTAAGGATAATTATTTGGCTTTGGAGCAGGGGAATTCTAGGCTCCCTAATGCCTCTACAAGGTTGCAAGATGATATTGTATTAGCGGATTTAGCTAAGGAGGTGTTGTCTTCAGGTAAAGGATGAGGATCGTCTCCTATTTTGGGAGTGTTGTAGTGCCCTCTCAAGAAGGGTCATTTTGAAAATTCCTCTAAAGTTGGTCGTAAGAAGGATGTGGACAAGATTAAATCTACTGGGGATTTGTTGGTGGAATCTAGGTCTGTTAGGACCATTGATGCCCACTTTTCTCAACCTTCCTCATGATTATTCTTTCATGGAATGCAAGGGGGTTGAATAGCACCTCCCGTCAAAAGGATATTCAAGATTTGATTGTGGTGCATTCTCCAAATCTTTTTTGTGTTTAGGAGACTAAGCTTCGGGTGGACTTTACACTTCAGTATGCTCCTTGTATTTGGTTTACTGGTCAGTTTCAGTGTATTGGGTCTAGGGGAAACTCTAGAGGTCTGGCTATTTTCTAGGATCCACGTAAGGTTGTTCCTCGCTGGTGGATTTCTAGCCATTCCTCTATTTATGTGGTGGCTTCTATTTTGGAATCTGGGGAGACTATTTTGGTTAGCAATGTTTATGCTTCAATTGACATCCATGGTAAAATCTAGCTTTGGGCCCATATCAGGTATGTTAGGTCTTGTGCATTGTGTCTTCCTTGGATCCTAGCTGGTGATTTCAATTTTGTGTTGAGTTTGTAGGAGAAAATAGGGGGGTTGCCTAGGCTTGGTCCTGCTTTAGATCTTTTTTGAGAAAATGCAGATTCTCTTGCTCTTGTTGATGTTAAATCCTCTAATGGAATATTCACTTGGAATAATAGACAGAGTGGACTAGAAGTGATTTCTAAGCAGTTGGATAGATTTATGGTTTCTAGTTTTTGGGTGGGCGGAAGCATTGTCACTTGTTATGAGATTCTTGACTGGTATGGCTTTGATCAGTCACCAATTAAATTTTTTTCTTCTTCTTTTCCTACTCCTAAGAATCCTCTCAAATTTTAGCTTATGTGGCTTTGAGATTCTTCCTTGTATGATCTTGTTGCTCAGTGGTGGTGGAATGGATCCCCTATGTATGGTATAGCTATGTATTCTTTTGTTAAGAAGCTATGAAATATGTCAAGTATCATCTTAAGCAATGGAATGGGTCATGTTTTGGAAATCTTCAAGCTAAGAAAAGGGAAGCGCAGGATTGTCTTGTTGGTATCACTCACCAAATTCAGAATTTGGAATTTTCGGAGGCTCTTGGACATGTTGAGTCTTAGGCTCTAAAATTGGTGGAGTGGGACCTTCGTGATGAGACTTTCTAGAAAAAAAAGGATCAGATTGATTGTCTTTAAGAGGGTGACAGGAATACTATTTTCTTCCATCATTTTGTGCAAGCTCATCAGAATAAGTGTTATATCTCTTCTCTTGTTAATTCTAAGGGTCTTTCAATTTCTTCACAATAGGCTTTGTCTAGAGAGGCTCATCATTTTTACTTAGCTCTATTTATTGAGGATTCACCTCCTGCTAAGGTTGATGACAATATGGTCCTTTCTTGCATTCCTTCTTTGATCTCTAATGATTTGAATGCTTCTCTTACTCATCTAATTACTCTATCTGAAGTGGAGGAGGTTGTGTTTGGGATGAACAAAGGAAAAGCTCTTAGCCCTGATGATTTCCCAGTTGAATTTTTCCAGGAGTTTTGGAACATTGTGAATCTGGATTTGTTGGAGGTTGTTCGGGAGTCTCTTCATAGTAAGTAGATGCTTTGAGACTTGAATTCTACTTTTCTGGTTCTTTTTCCTAAAAAGGAAGGTGTTGATAGGCTTGAATTCTTTAGACCAATTTCACTCTATAATTTGGTGTATAAGATTATTATGAAATTGATTGCTAAGAGGCTTAAACCTTGTCTTCCTATTGTCATTTTTGAGGAGCAAGGAGGCTTTGTGGTGGGCCGTCAAATTTTGGATGGGGTGGTGGAAGCCTATGAGGTCATTCATTCCATGGTGACCTCTAAGGATAGGTCTGTGTTCATCAAGTTGGATATGGCCAAAGCTTATGATAGAGTTAAATGGAGTTTTCTTTAGAAGATTTTGTTAGCCTTTGGTTTTTCTTTTGATTGGGTGAGTTGGACTATGATTTTTGTGACGTCTTCCTCATTTTCCATTATTGTGAATGGTGAACCATTAGATATTTTTGGTGCTACCAGGGGCCTTCGTCAGGGGGATCCACTCTCTCCTTATTTGTTTATTATAATGGCAGAGGGGCTAGGTTAGTTTCTTAAATTTTGGGTTTCTCAAGGTTTGATTCATGATTGGCAATGGGGTTTGGGTTTGCCAACACTTTCTCATCTCTAGTTTGTGGATGACACCTCTCTTATGGAGTTGGCTTGTATTTGGGAAGCAAAATCCTTTAGGCAAGCTTTGGATATCTACCTTGTTGCTTCGGGTCAGAAATTCAATGAGCAAAATTCTTCTATTTTCTTCTTTAATACTCCTCAGGCTATCCAGCAATGGATTGTAGCTATTTTGTGGTTTCAAATAAGGTCTCTTCCCTTTATCTATTTGGGTATTCCTCTTGTTGTTGGTCGTTAGCCCAGGTCCTCCTGGTAGATGTTGCTTGATAAGCTGTGGCGGAAGGTTACTCATTGGACTCATTGGTGGTTGTCTACTAATGCTAGAGTGACTCTTCTCAAGTCTATTATCCAGGCCCTTCCCATCTATAGATTCTTTATTCAAGTGGACCTATGTATTTCCTTAGGGAATTTGATGCTCTCTCACGTCAATTTCTTTGGAGTGGTAACTTGCTAGCTATTAAGTGGACCCTTTTTAAGTGGGAATTTGTGTGTAGACCAAAGTAGGAGGGTGGTCTTGGTTTACACTCTTCTATTTTGAACGGGAAAGTTCTTTCTACTAAGCTTTATTGGTGTTGGTGTACCAATCAACATTAGTTATGGGCCTATATTCTTAACCATAAATATCTTAGAGGTGTTGTTTCTTTTGAGGTTCCTTGCTATCCTCTAGAGAGGAGTGGTTCTATAATTTGGCATACTTTGAAAGTGGGGGCACATTTGATCAAGTGTGTGCTTTTTTGGATCTTTCATTCGGGGTCACAAGCTCTTTTTTGGTTAGATTCTTGGGATGGTCACCCACCTATTCTCTCTACTTTTCCTCACCTCCAGTTCCTTTGTGATGTATTTACTATGGTTGGCTGGGATACTGTTGAGCATTATAAGGTTGCTCAACATTGTGGATCGACTGTAAGCTTTTGTTGGAAGCATCCTTCTGAGTGGCCACTTGGGGGGTCTGAGGGGGATAGGCATGAGTTTTCTCAACTTCTAGCTTCCCATGCTTGTAATTCTTTGAGGTACCTAATGTCCTGGCTTGGGATGGTTCTGATTTTTTTAGGATGTACTCTGCGTCTGCTGGTTACAAGCAGCTTGGTAGGTAGTTATTTGGGGATATTGAGGTCCCTTGGTGGAAGAAAGTTTGGCACAAGTTGTCATGGCCCAAGTGCAATTTCTTCATGTGGCTAGTGGCTCAAAATTGGTGTCTTACTTGGGATAATTTATGTAAGTGTGGTTTCCAAGGCCCTTCGATGTGTGTTTTTTGTCGTAACTGTGAGGAGAGTGTCTCTCATCTCTTCTTCCAATGTTCCTATGCTAGGGAGATTTGGAATTTTTGGTGGAAGGTGTGGAATATGCCATGTTGGCATGTTTCCTTGTTGGCTAAGTTTGTGGATTGGTGCGGCAGGGCTCCTATTTCTACTTCCTTTCTTCAAGTTGCTTGGGATCTTGGCCCTTTATTATCTAGAACCTTTGGTTGGACAGGAATCGTCGGATTTTTCAAGATGTGATGTTGGTGGCCCCTCGCTTGTGGTGGAAAATTCTGCACTCCTTGGGAGAAACTATTGCGGCTAAGTGTGATCTGACAAAATCAGTGGATCCTTGTGATGTTGGTTGTTGTAATCATCTTCATCTTCCTCAGCAATGACAACTCATGCGCAACAGATGTAGACATCCTACTCTCAAGGTGAATAGGGAGGGGAGATGGTCTCCTCCACCTCAAGGAGTCTTAAAAATCAACACGGATGGCTCTTCTCAAGGAAACCCTGGTCATGCTGGAATTGGTGGTGTTGGTTGAGATAGCTCTAGAGATTTTCAGTTTATCTTCTTTGTTTATACAGGTATTCATACTGATAATCTCATGGAGGCTCAATCCATTTTATCGGCTATGAAGCGGGGAAGTCAATTTGGGCGGTGAAGGATCATATGTGAGTCTGATTCCCAAGTTGTGGTGAACTTGTTTAATAGGCGGCATTTAGATGATGTTACTTAGCATTTGGCTTTGATTGTTGCACAGATTCTCAACCTTTGTGCTTCTTTGGAGTTTTTTTACTTTCACTCATATTCCTAGAGAATGGAATGGTGTTGCTGATTGTTTGGCTAAACGGGCTTCTGAGCATATTCATGATTGGAATTTGGTGGATCGGGGTCAATTACCCCCAAACCTATCTCAACAGCTGGATCACTCGATGGAGCTTGATAGGGCTATGTAATGCCCTTGCTTTGTACTTCTTCTTGTTTTAATAAAAAATTACCCCTTCTTTATGTTAAAATTATCAAAATAATTTCAATATTGGTGCATGAATTTACTACATTCATGTTCATTCTTTTACTCAATATATCCACTAGTTGTGTGGTTTCCCTCAAGTCTTATGGTCTCACACATATTTGCACCTCTATTTAGGATCAATCATTTTCTTATTACCTTGGTTCTTGTAGGTTTTTCTTACCAATTATTTCTTAGTATCCCTGAGATTCAACTTTGCTTCTATCTTATTCATAAAGTGTTTTATCATATGTTTGTGAATTTTACTTTGTTCTTGAGCATGGGTTCTTTAGTTTTTCATTTGGTATCCACTATTTTCAATTATTTTTTCTTGTGCATATTTCATCTATTGAGACTAGCTCATCTTTGCTCACTTAAATTCTTGTGTCTATCTCTATGTACCACTACTTTATGGTACTTATAGAGGGAAATGATGAAATATAGGGCTCACAATAATGGTTTACGCTATATTAAGTTTCATGGGGTGATGATATTATAAATATTAGTTAATCACTATCTAGAAAGAAAAATAACTTAGTGAATTACAATACAACTATTGGTGGGCATGTGCACCAAGATGGGGAACCAAAAAGTGGCCACTCCACTTTTTGGTCCCATAAAAGAGAAAATGTGAGCACATTATAATGAAACACACTCACGTTATGGGTTGGTAGTGACCAAGCCTATGCTCGGTCATTACCAAGCCATAACACAGGCATGTTATAATGTGCTTGCAATATGGGATTACATTCACATAATATGAGTGTATTATAACACACTCGCTTTACTATTTTATTTTGAATTTTTCTCTCTTTCTCTTTCTCTTTCCCTTTCTCTTCCAGTGAAAATACATACATAAAATGAGCATTTAAGTATAAGTGACATTTATATATGGATATTTACTTTGTCATACTTTAAGTTTCATTTCATACATATATAATTTCAAGATTTTTGAGAATAGTTGAACAAATTCTAGGAGTTATAATGTAAATTCTAAGTTTTGGAAGATCTTATGATTTTTTAGATTTAGTCAAAATTCAGTAATCAGTAGGTCAAATTTTAGTAATCAAGAGATCAAATTTTAGTAATCGGCAAGCTCTATCATCTTTCTCTCTCTATCTCACTCTTTGTATATTCCTTACACTCTAGACTTCTCTCTCTCTCACTATCTCCATCCCTTTATCTACCTCTCTCTCTATCTGAATCTATCTCCCTTGAGCTCAAGAACTACCTTTCTACCTCTCCATATCTCTCTCCTTCCCTCTAAATCTTTATAGTTCACTTCTATCTTTCCCTACTTCTCCATCCCTCCTTCCACCCCTATCTCTCTTTCTCTCCTTCCCCCCTCTCTCTACTTCTCTATATCAACCCTCTCCCTCTCTCTACCTAAATATATCCTTCCCTATCTCTCTCCCTATCTCCATCCCTCCTTCCTTATCTACTCTCTATACCCCCTCTCCCTCTCTACCTACCTCTACCTATCTCTCTACTTACCTCTTCCTACCTAGAGAGATCTATGGATGGAGTGATGGAGAGAGGTAGAGAGAGGGAGAGGAGAGATACCCAAAATTAGAGAGGTAAGGGATAAGGGAGTGAGAGGTAGGGAATGGGAGAGAGAGCTAGAGAGGAATATGTGAGATGGAGAGAAGTAGAGAGGGGAGGGAGAGTGGGAGGGAGGTAGAGAGAGATGGAGAGAGAGAGAGAGTGGTGAGATAGATAGAAGTATAGAGGGAAGGATAGAATGAGAATGAGAGAGGAACATAGAGAGAAGTAGAGAGGGAAAGAGGAAGGGGAAAAGAGAGAGGGAGAGAGATAGAGGTAGAGGTAGAGATATAGAGACTGAGAGAGAAAGAGATAGAGATAGAGATAGAGATAAAAAAAAGATAGACAAAGAGAGACATACATAGACCAAAGATGGAGATAGATACAAAGACATAGATAGATAGAGAGATAAGGGAAGGAGAGAGGGAGGGAGAGAGGGAGAGAGAGAGGTAGAGAGTGGTGATATAGAGAGTAGTGAGGAAAGGAGAGAGTGAGAGAGAGGGGAGGGAGGGAGGGAGAGGTAGAGAGGTATAGGTGAGACAGAGAGAAGTACAAAGAGAGAGAGATGGAGAGAGAGTGAAGGAGGGAGTAAGAGAGAGGGAGAGAGGGAGATAATGGTGAGATAGAGAGTAGAGAGTGAGAGAGAAAGAGGGGGGATGAGAGAGAGAGAGAGGGAGGGAGTGTGGGAGAGAAGGAGAGATAGGTAGAGACAGGCAGGGAGAGGTAGGTAGAGAAAGGTAAAGGGGAGATAGAGAGTAGGGAAGGAAGGAGGGAGGGAGGGAGAAGTAGGGAGGGAGAGAGGTGTGATAGAGAGCTGGAGATCAAGAGGGAGGTAGAGAGAGAGTGGTAGGGAGATAGAGAGAATTAGAGAGGGAAGGAGAGAGGGAGGGAGAGGTAGGGAGGGATAGAGAGGTGAGATAGAAACATAGAGAGAGAGAGGGGGGAGGGGCTAGGAGGGAGTGAGGAAGGGAGTAGTAGGGATAGAGAGAGAGAGATGGGATAAAGAGAAGTAGAGAGGGAAGGAGGGAGGGAGTGAGACATGGGGGGGAGAGAGAGGAGAGAGAGAGAGAGGATATAGAATTACAGAGGGAAAGAGAGAGTGAGATAGATCTTGAGCTTTCCCGAGGGGGAGAGAAGAGAGAGATAGAGAAAAGGATGGAGATAGGGAGAGAGAGAGAGGTATAAAGTGCAAGGGATATAGATACAGTGAGATAGAGAGAGATAGAGTAAGATGTTGGGAGCCTATTGATTAATGAAATTTGACCTACTAATTATTAAAATTTGACTAAGTTTAATAATTATAAGATCTTCCAAAACTTAGAATTTGTATTATAACCTCTAGAGATTTGAAACCATTCTCAAACATCTTGAAACTATATACACAATATATAATTTAAAGTATAAGAAAGTAAATATCCATATATAAATTTCACGTTATAGTTTCACTGGAAGAGAGAGAAAGAGAAAGAGAAATTTTTAAAGCAAACAATAACATGGGCATGTTACAATGTGCTCGTATTTTTTGAGTACATTCACATAACGCAAGCATATAATAATGTGCTCGTATAATTTTTTTCTTTATAAATTTTGAAGCCTTTGGCATGGATTTGTCTTGGTCTTCCAACCCAAAGGTTTGGAGTGACTTTTAAACATCCTACGACAAGCTTTTGCAAATAGTAAAAGAAATTGACATAATCTCAAGCGTGCTCCCCATCAAATTTGTACGTGTTTCAATTTCAACTCAAAATAGCATGATAATGTTAAACTCTCTCTTAGCTATATAACCGTGTAATTTTTTAAAGTTTTGAGTATGTTAAGGTTTTCATCTTTAATTTTTTTTGTTAGTGTGTCCATCTTTTATCAAAAAAAATGTGTGGTATGTTTTACTTTATTTTTAACCACTCATCAAAATTTCAAATAAATTATATTTTTAGAAGCTAGACTCCATTCTACACATATTTAAAAAATAATAATTTTTGATCATTTTTCAAAATAATTAGGGGGGAGCATAGTCAATTTTTTGTTTTTCAAGATGTGTCCACTTTGAAAAATACTAAAAAATCATATATTCATAAAAAAATAGCAAAAAAATCAGGCATAAACTACATGGTGTTAGCTAATTTTTCAGTGAAGTGATTTTTGAAATACTAAAAAAGGGTTAAAATTTTAGGGGGGCCATACCAGATGCTATGCTATATTTTTTAGAGTTTAGAAAGTAGATTCAAAGCACTACAACTCTTGCTTTCATTGCATCTTCAAATTTTGAGTGTAACTATCTTCAATTTCTTATCCAAGGGTAGTATTTCTCAATTTTAGAAAAAGTGGCCACTTAAGACCCCTTTTTGGTCCCCCATCTTTGTGCACTTACCCTAATACACTATCAAATTCATCTAAGACTTAAGTTTGCAATGTATAATTATATGTTGATTCTTTATTTATTTTCTCCATCCCAATGAGGTTTGAACATCCAATATGACAATATTAATGAAGGAGAAAATCCCAAAATACATAACCATATATATTTATCACACAAATATATGAGTATTATTTTATTGAAATGAAAACATATTACATTACAAAAATGAGAAAATAAAATAAATGATGAAATCTTCTTAACAGGCTACAACACATTAGAGCTTCCTTCCCCTGGTTTCTAGAGCCCTTTTCCTTATGTTTCTCCATATCCACCTTCAAATATTTATTTCCCTCCTTCCTCAAAACTTACCACCTTTCCATCATTGCACCACTAGTGAAAAATTCTCAAAAATGGTCATAAAT
>VDFB02075321.1:410494174-410596161 GCA_007258455.2 Sequoia sempervirens
TTTTGATGTTTCAATTGAGCAACATGAAAACCTCACTATGATTGAGGCATTTACTTAATACATTCATTGAATGAGAGAAAGAATGTTCACATTGTACATAAGCACTCATAGTAGTTAGCAATTTGTAACAATATAGCATGAAGCAAGAAAATGAGAACCGCAAAACAAGAGATTTACCCTCTAGAAATCTAATTTGAAAAAATATCAAACAATCTACACTATAAAAATAAATTTATCCTAGGGCCACTAAGATTACCAACATATAATCTTCTTAATTGCATTTGATTTAATGAACGTAATGGCTACATACAAACATATAATCCTAAGAAAAAGGGCAATGAAATCCCACCTTTAGTTGTCAATAACCCTGAGACTAGTATGACTAGAATAAAAGTATCAAAAGAAATTTATCTACATTTACTCCTTTTTCTCCTTGCGATGGAATTATCTAGAGCATACCTCAATGAGTTTATTTTGATTAAGGGATGGGTACATGAGTTGGCAAAGAGATAGTAGAATAATTGGAAGAACCATTTAAATTAGATTTTGATGAGTCTTTAGTTATAGTGTTGTGTGTTATATAGGAAAAAATCATCCACACCTAGACATCATTTAGCTACATCCTTTTTCACCTCATATTTCTTCATAGAATATATTTTTAACTAGAGTACCAATTTTGTAATATTATAAGTATTTCCTATTTAAAAATGCATGCATGTTGCACCTACTTTATATTAGGTTATAGATTTAGGTGAACCTACTTAAGTATAAATCCATGCACCTCTACATAGGGAATAGTTTTGTGTAAAAACCATTTTGTTTCTTAGTAGATTAAATCAAAGGCAAGTAAGGAATTAGTGGAGAAATTTAATACGACAAATTATTGTTTCTTTGTTCAACGGACTTTCTTTGCAGCTTGTGGGGTGGGCAGTGTGTGGGGTGACGTTTGATGGCAATGGGTTTTGGAGAAGTGTGCAGGGAAGGGTCAAGCGTTTGGTGGAAATGGTGTTGGGTGTTTGGTGTTGAGTGCAAACTGTGTTGGGTGTTGGGTGTGGTGGAATGGCAAGGGCTTCCCGAAGCTTGGTGCTTGCTGGTGTGAAGTTGTCTCAAGGTTTTTCTGTAGACATGCATACACGGTTGTCGAATTCCTCTTGTGTGGGTGAGAGCTCTAAGCTTAAGAAATTAAACGGTTGTTCATCGTGGAGTCATGATTGTCCAGTCTTGGTTATCTCTCTTGCATTGGTACAAGAGGACATTTCTTATTGGAGCCAACATGTTCTGATTTGTAAGTTCCTAGGTATTCGCATCCCTCTCTCAGCTTTGGAGTCCTGGATTTGTCGGTCCTGATAGGTTGAAGGTGATTTTGATATTTTGGTGGCTGCAAATGGCTATTTCATAGTGGATTTTTCTTGCATTGCGGATCGTAATTGAGTTTTTGAGGGAGGACCATATTTTTACAATCATGTTGGCTTGTTCATGAAGCCCTGGCATGGGGGATTTAATACAGCAGAGGATCTGCCTTCACGGGTTCCTGTTTGGGTCTGTATGGCATGGTTGTCGTTAGAGTTTTGGAGGGAGAATATTTTGCATTGGATTGTTGCTTTATTAGGGAAGCCAGCTGCCATCGCTTAGAATACTCTGGATAAAAAGCTATTCTCTTATGCTTGTATTTGTGTTGAATTTGACTTAAATAATCCTTTGCGGAATTCTTTGGAAATTTATCTTGGCTCTGCCTCGTGGGTTCAATAGTTAGATTATGAGTCCCTTCCTTTTTGATATCATTTTTGTCATGAGTATGGACACCTTTAGCGCCAATGTCCTTAGGCACCTAAAACGGTTGGGGTTTCTTCTCCTCCTTCATCAGGGCCTTCGGTGGAGAAGGGGGATAAAGGCAAGGCGTTTGTGGCCGAGGGTGGGTCCGATAAGGATGACTTTATTCCTATTAAGTCGAAGGCTAAAGGGAGGGGTCCGAAGTGGTCCTATAAGGATAGACAAAGTGATCAAGGATTCAATCGTTTTGAGGTCTTGGATAATTAGGCCTTGGAGGAGGGGATTCTGGTTGAGATTTCTTTTGGGGCCACTGGTATGGATATAGAGCTAGAGCAGGGAATTGTTGTTAAGGATAATTATTTGGCTTTGGAGCAGGGGAATTCTAGGCTCCCTAATGCCTCTACAAGGTTGCAAGATGATATTGTATTAGCGGATTTAGCTAAGGAGGTGTTGTCTTCAGGTAAAGGATGAGGATCGTCTCCTATTTTGGGAGTGTTGTAGTGCCCTCTCAAGAAGGGTCATTTTGAAAATTCCTCTAAAGTTGGTCGTAAGAAGGATGTGGACAAGATTAAATCTACTGGGGATTTGTTGGTGGAATCTAGGTCTGTTAGGACCATTGATGCCCACTTTTCTCAACCTTCCTCATGATTATTCTTTCATGGAATGCAAGGGGGTTGAATAGCACCTCCCGTCAAAAGGATATTCAAGATTTGATTGTGGTGCATTCTCCAAATCTTTTTTGTGTTTAGGAGACTAAGCTTCGGGTGGACTTTACACTTCAGTATGCTCCTTGTATTTGGTTTACTGGTCAGTTTCAGTGTATTGGGTCTAGGGGAAACTCTAGAGGTCTGGCTATTTTCTAGGATCCACGTAAGGTTGTTCCTCGCTGGTGGATTTCTAGCCATTCCTCTATTTATGTGGTGGCTTCTATTTTGGAATCTGGGGAGACTATTTTGGTTAGCAATGTTTATGCTTCAATTGACATCCATGGTAAAATCTAGCTTTGGGCCCATATCAGGTATGTTAGGTCTTGTGCATTGTGTCTTCCTTGGATCCTAGCTGGTGATTTCAATTTTGTGTTGAGTTTGTAGGAGAAAATAGGGGGGTTGCCTAGGCTTGGTCCTGCTTTAGATCTTTTTTGAGAAAATGCAGATTCTCTTGCTCTTGTTGATGTTAAATCCTCTAATGGAATATTCACTTGGAATAATAGACAGAGTGGACTAGAAGTGATTTCTAAGCAGTTGGATAGATTTATGGTTTCTAGTTTTTGGGTGGGCGGAAGCATTGTCACTTGTTATGAGATTCTTGACTGGTATGGCTTTGATCAGTCACCAATTAAATTTTTTTCTTCTTCTTTTCCTACTCCTAAGAATCCTCTCAAATTTTAGCTTATGTGGCTTTGAGATTCTTCCTTGTATGATCTTGTTGCTCAGTGGTGGTGGAATGGATCCCCTATGTATGGTATAGCTATGTATTCTTTTGTTAAGAAGCTATGAAATATGTCAAGTATCATCTTAAGCAATGGAATGGGTCATGTTTTGGAAATCTTCAAGCTAAGAAAAGGGAAGCGCAGGATTGTCTTGTTGGTATCACTCACCAAATTCAGAATTTGGAATTTTCGGAGGCTCTTGGACATGTTGAGTCTTAGGCTCTAAAATTGGTGGAGTGGGACCTTCGTGATGAGACTTTCTAGAAAAAAAAGGATCAGATTGATTGTCTTTAAGAGGGTGACAGGAATACTATTTTCTTCCATCATTTTGTGCAAGCTCATCAGAATAAGTGTTATATCTCTTCTCTTGTTAATTCTAAGGGTCTTTCAATTTCTTCACAATAGGCTTTGTCTAGAGAGGCTCATCATTTTTACTTAGCTCTATTTATTGAGGATTCACCTCCTGCTAAGGTTGATGACAATATGGTCCTTTCTTGCATTCCTTCTTTGATCTCTAATGATTTGAATGCTTCTCTTACTCATCTAATTACTCTATCTGAAGTGGAGGAGGTTGTGTTTGGGATGAACAAAGGAAAAGCTCTTAGCCCTGATGATTTCCCAGTTGAATTTTTCCAGGAGTTTTGGAACATTGTGAATCTGGATTTGTTGGAGGTTGTTCGGGAGTCTCTTCATAGTAAGTAGATGCTTTGAGACTTGAATTCTACTTTTCTGGTTCTTTTTCCTAAAAAGGAAGGTGTTGATAGGCTTGAATTCTTTAGACCAATTTCACTCTATAATTTGGTGTATAAGATTATTATGAAATTGATTGCTAAGAGGCTTAAACCTTGTCTTCCTATTGTCATTTTTGAGGAGCAAGGAGGCTTTGTGGTGGGCCGTCAAATTTTGGATGGGGTGGTGGAAGCCTATGAGGTCATTCATTCCATGGTGACCTCTAAGGATAGGTCTGTGTTCATCAAGTTGGATATGGCCAAAGCTTATGATAGAGTTAAATGGAGTTTTCTTTAGAAGATTTTGTTAGCCTTTGGTTTTTCTTTTGATTGGGTGAGTTGGACTATGATTTTTGTGACGTCTTCCTCATTTTCCATTATTGTGAATGGTGAACCATTAGATATTTTTGGTGCTACCAGGGGCCTTCGTCAGGGGGATCCACTCTCTCCTTATTTGTTTATTATAATGGCAGAGGGGCTAGGTTAGTTTCTTAAATTTTGGGTTTCTCAAGGTTTGATTCATGATTGGCAATGGGGTTTGGGTTTGCCAACACTTTCTCATCTCTAGTTTGTGGATGACACCTCTCTTATGGAGTTGGCTTGTATTTGGGAAGCAAAATCCTTTAGGCAAGCTTTGGATATCTACCTTGTTGCTTCGGGTCAGAAATTCAATGAGCAAAATTCTTCTATTTTCTTCTTTAATACTCCTCAGGCTATCCAGCAATGGATTGTAGCTATTTTGTGGTTTCAAATAAGGTCTCTTCCCTTTATCTATTTGGGTATTCCTCTTGTTGTTGGTCGTTAGCCCAGGTCCTCCTGGTAGATGTTGCTTGATAAGCTGTGGCGGAAGGTTACTCATTGGACTCATTGGTGGTTGTCTACTAATGCTAGAGTGACTCTTCTCAAGTCTATTATCCAGGCCCTTCCCATCTATAGATTCTTTATTCAAGTGGACCTATGTATTTCCTTAGGGAATTTGATGCTCTCTCACGTCAATTTCTTTGGAGTGGTAACTTGCTAGCTATTAAGTGGACCCTTTTTAAGTGGGAATTTGTGTGTAGACCAAAGTAGGAGGGTGGTCTTGGTTTACACTCTTCTATTTTGAACGGGAAAGTTCTTTCTACTAAGCTTTATTGGTGTTGGTGTACCAATCAACATTAGTTATGGGCCTATATTCTTAACCATAAATATCTTAGAGGTGTTGTTTCTTTTGAGGTTCCTTGCTATCCTCTAGAGAGGAGTGGTTCTATAATTTGGCATACTTTGAAAGTGGGGGCACATTTGATCAAGTGTGTGCTTTTTTGGATCTTTCATTCGGGGTCACAAGCTCTTTTTTGGTTAGATTCTTGGGATGGTCACCCACCTATTCTCTCTACTTTTCCTCACCTCCAGTTCCTTTGTGATGTATTTACTATGGTTGGCTGGGATACTGTTGAGCATTATAAGGTTGCTCAACATTGTGGATCGACTGTAAGCTTTTGTTGGAAGCATCCTTCTGAGTGGCCACTTGGGGGGTCTGAGGGGGATAGGCATGAGTTTTCTCAACTTCTAGCTTCCCATGCTTGTAATTCTTTGAGGTACCTAATGTCCTGGCTTGGGATGGTTCTGATTTTTTTAGGATGTACTCTGCGTCTGCTGGTTACAAGCAGCTTGGTAGGTAGTTATTTGGGGATATTGAGGTCCCTTGGTGGAAGAAAGTTTGGCACAAGTTGTCATGGCCCAAGTGCAATTTCTTCATGTGGCTAGTGGCTCAAAATTGGTGTCTTACTTGGGATAATTTATGTAAGTGTGGTTTCCAAGGCCCTTCGATGTGTGTTTTTTGTCGTAACTGTGAGGAGAGTGTCTCTCATCTCTTCTTCCAATGTTCCTATGCTAGGGAGATTTGGAATTTTTGGTGGAAGGTGTGGAATATGCCATGTTGGCATGTTTCCTTGTTGGCTAAGTTTGTGGATTGGTGCGGCAGGGCTCCTATTTCTACTTCCTTTCTTCAAGTTGCTTGGGATCTTGGCCCTTTATTATCTAGAACCTTTGGTTGGACAGGAATCGTCGGATTTTTCAAGATGTGATGTTGGTGGCCCCTCGCTTGTGGTGGAAAATTCTGCACTCCTTGGGAGAAACTATTGCGGCTAAGTGTGATCTGACAAAATCAGTGGATCCTTGTGATGTTGGTTGTTGTAATCATCTTCATCTTCCTCAGCAATGACAACTCATGCGCAACAGATGTAGACATCCTACTCTCAAGGTGAATAGGGAGGGGAGATGGTCTCCTCCACCTCAAGGAGTCTTAAAAATCAACACGGATGGCTCTTCTCAAGGAAACCCTGGTCATGCTGGAATTGGTGGTGTTGGTTGAGATAGCTCTAGAGATTTTCAGTTTATCTTCTTTGTTTATACAGGTATTCATACTGATAATCTCATGGAGGCTCAATCCATTTTATCGGCTATGAAGCGGGGAAGTCAATTTGGGCGGTGAAGGATCATATGTGAGTCTGATTCCCAAGTTGTGGTGAACTTGTTTAATAGGCGGCATTTAGATGATGTTACTTAGCATTTGGCTTTGATTGTTGCACAGATTCTCAACCTTTGTGCTTCTTTGGAGTTTTTTTACTTTCACTCATATTCCTAGAGAATGGAATGGTGTTGCTGATTGTTTGGCTAAACGGGCTTCTGAGCATATTCATGATTGGAATTTGGTGGATCGGGGTCAATTACCCCCAAACCTATCTCAACAGCTGGATCACTCGATGGAGCTTGATAGGGCTATGTAATGCCCTTGCTTTGTACTTCTTCTTGTTTTAATAAAAAATTACCCCTTCTTTATGTTAAAATTATCAAAATAATTTCAATATTGGTGCATGAATTTACTACATTCATGTTCATTCTTTTACTCAATATATCCACTAGTTGTGTGGTTTCCCTCAAGTCTTATGGTCTCACACATATTTGCACCTCTATTTAGGATCAATCATTTTCTTATTACCTTGGTTCTTGTAGGTTTTTCTTACCAATTATTTCTTAGTATCCCTGAGATTCAACTTTGCTTCTATCTTATTCATAAAGTGTTTTATCATATGTTTGTGAATTTTACTTTGTTCTTGAGCATGGGTTCTTTAGTTTTTCATTTGGTATCCACTATTTTCAATTATTTTTTCTTGTGCATATTTCATCTATTGAGACTAGCTCATCTTTGCTCACTTAAATTCTTGTGTCTATCTCTATGTACCACTACTTTATGGTACTTATAGAGGGAAATGATGAAATATAGGGCTCACAATAATGGTTTACGCTATATTAAGTTTCATGGGGTGATGATATTATAAATATTAGTTAATCACTATCTAGAAAGAAAAATAACTTAGTGAATTACAATACAACTATTGGTGGGCATGTGCACCAAGATGGGGAACCAAAAAGTGGCCACTCCACTTTTTGGTCCCATAAAAGAGAAAATGTGAGCACATTATAATGAAACACACTCACGTTATGGGTTGGTAGTGACCAAGCCTATGCTCGGTCATTACCAAGCCATAACACAGGCATGTTATAATGTGCTTGCAATATGGGATTACATTCACATAATATGAGTGTATTATAACACACTCGCTTTACTATTTTATTTTGAATTTTTCTCTCTTTCTCTTTCTCTTTCCCTTTCTCTTCCAGTGAAAATACATACATAAAATGAGCATTTAAGTATAAGTGACATTTATATATGGATATTTACTTTGTCATACTTTAAGTTTCATTTCATACATATATAATTTCAAGATTTTTGAGAATAGTTGAACAAATTCTAGGAGTTATAATGTAAATTCTAAGTTTTGGAAGATCTTATGATTTTTTAGATTTAGTCAAAATTCAGTAATCAGTAGGTCAAATTTTAGTAATCAAGAGATCAAATTTTAGTAATCGGCAAGCTCTATCATCTTTCTCTCTCTATCTCACTCTTTGTATATTCCTTACACTCTAGACTTCTCTCTCTCTCACTATCTCCATCCCTTTATCTACCTCTCTCTCTATCTGAATCTATCTCCCTTGAGCTCAAGAACTACCTTTCTACCTCTCCATATCTCTCTCCTTCCCTCTAAATCTTTATAGTTCACTTCTATCTTTCCCTACTTCTCCATCCCTCCTTCCACCCCTATCTCTCTTTCTCTCCTTCCCCCCTCTCTCTACTTCTCTATATCAACCCTCTCCCTCTCTCTACCTAAATATATCCTTCCCTATCTCTCTCCCTATCTCCATCCCTCCTTCCTTATCTACTCTCTATACCCCCTCTCCCTCTCTACCTACCTCTACCTATCTCTCTACTTACCTCTTCCTACCTAGAGAGATCTATGGATGGAGTGATGGAGAGAGGTAGAGAGAGGGAGAGGAGAGATACCCAAAATTAGAGAGGTAAGGGATAAGGGAGTGAGAGGTAGGGAATGGGAGAGAGAGCTAGAGAGGAATATGTGAGATGGAGAGAAGTAGAGAGGGGAGGGAGAGTGGGAGGGAGGTAGAGAGAGATGGAGAGAGAGAGAGAGTGGTGAGATAGATAGAAGTATAGAGGGAAGGATAGAATGAGAATGAGAGAGGAACATAGAGAGAAGTAGAGAGGGAAAGAGGAAGGGGAAAAGAGAGAGGGAGAGAGATAGAGGTAGAGGTAGAGATATAGAGACTGAGAGAGAAAGAGATAGAGATAGAGATAGAGATAAAAAAAAGATAGACAAAGAGAGACATACATAGACCAAAGATGGAGATAGATACAAAGACATAGATAGATAGAGAGATAAGGGAAGGAGAGAGGGAGGGAGAGAGGGAGAGAGAGAGGTAGAGAGTGGTGATATAGAGAGTAGTGAGGAAAGGAGAGAGTGAGAGAGAGGGGAGGGAGGGAGGGAGAGGTAGAGAGGTATAGGTGAGACAGAGAGAAGTACAAAGAGAGAGAGATGGAGAGAGAGTGAAGGAGGGAGTAAGAGAGAGGGAGAGAGGGAGATAACGGTGAGATAGAGAGAGGAGTGAGAGAGAAAGAGGGGACGAGAGAGAGGGAGGGAGTGTGGGAGAGAAGGAGAGATAGGTAGAGACAGGCAGGGAGAGGTAGGTAGAGAAAGGTAAAGGGGAGATAGAGAGTAGGGAAGGAAGGAGGGAGGGAGGGAGAAGTAGGGAGGGAGAGAGGTGTGATAGAGAGCTGGAGATCAAGAGGGAGGTAGAGAGAGAGTGGTAGGGAGATAGAGAGAATTAGAGAGGGAAGGAGAGAGGGAGGGAGAGGTAGGGAGGGATAGAGAGGTGAGATAGAAACATAGAGAGAGAGAGGGGGGAGGGGCTAGGAGGGAGTGAGGAAGGGAGTAGTAGGGATAGAGAGAGAGAGATGGGATAAAGAGAAGTAGAGAGGGAAGGAGGGAGGGAGTGAGACATGGGGGGGAGAGAGAGGAGAGAGAGAGAGAGGATATAGAATTACAGAGGGAAAGAGAGAGTGAGATAGATCTTGAGCTCAGGGGAGAGAGAGAGAGGTAGAGTGAGATAGAGAGAGATAGAGTAAGATGTTGGGAGCCTATTGATTAATGAAATTTGATCTACTAATTATTGAAATTTGACTAAGTCTAAAAATGATAAGATCTTCCAAAACTTAGAATTTTTATTATAACCCCTAGAGATTTGAAACCATTCTCAAACATCTTGAAACTATATACACAATATATAATTTAAAGTGTAAGGAAGTAAATATCCATATATAAATTTCATGTATATAGTTTCACTGGAAGAGAAAGAGAAAGAGAAAGAGAAAGAGAAAGAGAAAGAGAAAGAGAAAGAGAAAGAGAAAGAGAAAGAGAAAGAGAAAGAGAAAGAGAAAGAGAAAGAGAAAGAGAAAGAGAGAGAAAGAGAAAATTTTAAAGCAAACAATAACATGGGCATGTTACAATTTGCTTGTATTTTTTGAATACATTCACATAACACAATCATATAATAATGTGCTCGTATAATTTTTTTCTTTATAAATTTTGAAGCCTTTGGCATGGATTTTCCTTGGTCTTCCAACCCAAAGGTTTGGAGTGACTTTTCAACATCCTAAGACAAGCTTTTGCAAATAGTAAAATAAATTGACATAATCTCGAGCGTGCTCCCCATCAGTTTTGCACGTGTTTCAATTTCAAGTCAAAATAGCATGATAATGTTAAACTCTTTCTTAGCTATCTAACCATGTAATTTTTTTAAGTTTTGAGTATGTTAAGGTTTTCATCTTTAATTTTTTTTGTTAGTGTGTCCATCTTTTATCAAAAAAAATGTGTGGTATGTTTTACTTTATTTTTAACCGCTCATCAAAATTTCAAATAAATTATATTTTTAGAAGCTAGACTCCATTCTACACATATTTGAAAAATAATATTTTTTGATCATTTTTCAAAATAATTAGGGGGGAGCATAGTCAATTTTTTGTTTTTCAAGATGTGTCCACTTTGAAAAATACTAAAAAATCATATATTCATAAAAAATAGCAAAAACATTAGGCATAAACTACATGGTGTTAGCTAGTTTTTTAGTGAAGTGATTTTTGAAATACTAAAAACGGGTTAAAATTTTAGGGGGGCCATACCAGATGCTATGCTATATTTTTTAGAAAAAAATATGACCACTTTGTGTTTGCCCCCTTTTTGAACCCTTAATCTATACCATTTCAAAAAAAATAGTGTTTAAAAAGTAGATTCAGAGCACTACAACTCTTGATTTCATTGCATCTTCAAATTTTGAGTGTAACTATCTTCAATTTCTTATCCAAGGGTAGTATTTCTTGATTTTAGAAAAATTTGCCACTTAAGACCCCTTTTTGGTCCCCCATCTTTATGCACTTACCCTAATACACTATCAAATTCGTCTAAGACTTAAGTTTGTAATGTATAATTATATCTTGATTCTTTATTTATTTTCTCCATCCCAATGAGGTTTGAAGCATCCAATATGACAATATTAATGAAGGAGGAAATCCCAAAATACATAACCATATATATTTATCACACAAATATATGAGTATTATTTTATTAAAATGAAAACATATTACATTACAAAAATGAGAAAATAAAATAAATGATGAAATCTTTTGAATAGGCTACAACACATTAGAGCTTCCTTCCCCTGGTTTCTAGAGCCCTTTTCCTTATGTTTATCCATATCCACCTTCAAATATTTATTTCCCTCCTTCCTCAAAACTTACCACCTTTCCATCATTGCACCACTAGTGAAAAATTCTCAAAAATGGTCATAAATAGCCCTTTGGCACCCACAATAAAATTGTTTAAATTTGTAACTCCCATCCAAAAATAGCCCAACTTTTAGAAGCCATAAATTTTGATTTGGGCACCTGATTGAGCCCATTTTTTTAAAAAATAGAGCTCAAAGTTATTTAGAATGTATACTCATTTCAAATCAAGAAACAATTAGTTTTTCCACCCAAATCCTTCATTTAAGTGTCCAAATTCAAGTTGAATATTTTTATAAGATTTTTGAACCTTGAAACTTTAATATCTCACTATCTGTTGTAGTGTAGAAAAATGTGTCCCTTTACATTTTTCACACTTTGTTTGGACCCTCCTAATTAAATTGGACTTAATTATTCCTTAATAAGCCATATTATTCATCTACAATCCTAATAAATTGCATTTTCTAAAGGGGAATCCCGACAATAATTAATGCCAACACATAACACTTTACCTTGAGCAATGTGTGTTCCAGGAATATGGACCTGGGACTCATTCATCCATGGTCGTTGATGGAGGTCCTCCTTAGGCCTTTGAACCTAAATTAAAATATGTTTTTGGTTGTATTTTAAGGTCTCCAAATCCATATTTCAATGTCAGCTTGTGATATTTGAATTTTGGGAAATTAAGGATACATACCTATAAATACAAGGTTATTTTCTAAGTTTCACCTAACATTTTTTCATGAGCATTTTCAAGAGCACAATTGAGAGAACTTTCACAAGAGCTAAAGTTGATGATCAAGAGCATTCAAGAGCAGAATTATCAATGTTTTATTGTAGCAATCAAGATCCAATCATCATGTCAAAGTCTTCTTGCAACATGCATGTTTTTGGAGCCAACATTGTGATGTCAGTTTCAAAGATTCAAGCAAGCATTCAAGTCATATCTCAAACATCAAGGTCCACATCCATTGAAACCATTCCATGCAAGATCAAGATCAATATTGCAGATTTCCAAAGGTTTATTCAAGGGTTTGGTGAGTTGCAACATGGCATTGTTCACTCATCATTCCTTTCACATTTCATTATTTCAATTCAAGGTTTAATTACCCAAATGAGGTTTGACCAAGGAAAACCCCCATTCACCAAAAACAAACAATTTTTCTCTCTTGTCTTTGTGTTGCAAATTTAAGTTAAAGAAGGATTGAAGATCTTTTGAAGAGCAAGAGTAGAAAAGTTGTCAAAGTTATCATCAAATCATGAAATCTCACCTATAGATCTGATTTCTAATTTTTTGAAACTATAACTCAAATCAAACAAAAGCTACAGACTGGCATTAGAGGCTCCCAAATTTTTTCTAAAAACCCTGGTAAAAGGCCCATTCGCCCATGGGTGAATGAGTCCCAGTTTTCCTCCCAAAACTTCCTTATGGTGACAAGTACAGATCATTCAAACCTTCTCAGATCTGTAGAAATTTTGTTGTTATTGTCTGTCATATGCTTTATATTGTCATTCCAAGTTTGAATTTGATAATTAGGTTGATTTGCTATTTTTAGTTTTTCTCCCAAAAGTGTTGTTCAACCTTGTACCCCTATCCTCAAGCATAAGGAAATCAATAGATTCTCACATTGAGTTGATTCACCTAAAGGTTGTTAGTCAATTTTTTGTGTGGATTTCATTTCCTAATGAAATAGTGAGAAATAAGTCTACATTCAAATAGGTGAACCCCGGTTTTAACCCCCAACCAACCTATTTTTTTCTATATTTCATTTTGGCGAACTTGACTTTTGAGCATCATAACTTTTTGAATTTGGAGTCCATTGCAACCCTAGATCTAGGATTTTCATTACTTTGCATTGTATTGCATTGATTTGCATCTTATTTAGGGTTGTTTACTTACATTAGTTTGCATCTCATTTAGGGTTAGGGTGCTACCACAATAATGGGTTACACTTTTTGGGACATCCTGATTTTTGCCTGAAATCACATATTTTTAGAAAATACAATGATTCATGACTTTAAAGGTTCCATTTAAATTATTTTAATTAAAAAGGGATTGATCAAACCCCATTAGATCAAACCCCCTTGGATAGAACCTTGTTAGATTTAAACCATACCTATAATTGAGTCCCCTCTACACCTATCAAAATGTTGATAAAAAACCACTTTTGATTTACCTTTTGAGTGATCAAATGAATTCATTTAAAATTTATGCTTTGTAAGCCTGTAGCCCTTATTATAAGCTTCCTAAAAAGTATAATTTTAAATATGTTTAATTTGATTATTATATTTATTTCTTATTTCTTATGAATGTAGGATTTTCAATGAACATCAAGTTCTTTATTTCACACATACGAAAAAATTAAAAAATAGAGAAAAAAATTCTAAAAAATACATGTGCCCTAGGTATTGATGTCCTTATTCCAACAAAACAAGAATAAGTTAATTCAAATGAATACAAAAAAAGTTATGCGTGTCGAAGTACACCTCTATCCAAATTATAATTACGCTGACTTGGAAAATTAATTAAAAAAAAAATATGTAACAAAAAATTATGAAAAAAATATCCATCCCCTAGATATTGTTGTGAAAATTTTTCATTTTAAAAATCAGAATTGTCTCCTATCTATAAAAAAAGTTATGTGCGCCGAAGTGAACATCACTTTTTAAAAATGCTAATTAGTAGAAAAAATAAGTTATTAAAAATTACATAAAATGATTCACAATTTTTTTTTTAATTTTTTTTTTTAAAATATAATTAGAATCTACACAAAATATCTAACAAATAACTAGCTTGATTCATCTTCAAAACCTTAATGGTTTAGCTGCTATAGGTGTAAGAAAGTGAATGTCTAGTGAAAAATCCTAATTTTAATGTCAAGTTTGGCCAAAAATTGTAACCCATTATTGTGGGATCACCCGTTATAGGTTTGCATTTTTGCATTCTTTAAAATATGGAAAATTCAAAAATATTAGTAATTTTGCATGGTGTTTACATAACACTGCATGATCAGTCATTTACATCAAAAAATTTAATCAAAATTGTATCTCAAATCATGTCTTTTTGCTTGTCATTTAGCATCTTTACACTTGCATTTAGATATGATTTTCCAGAAATATGAAATTATAATTACTTGTTTACACCTAGAATCTAAAAACATAAACAAAAACTTAGAAATCTATAAATTAATTTTTAAAAACCCTGAAGCAAGAACCATTCACCCATGGGCGAATGAGTCCCTGACTAGGGCTTTTTCTTCATTTCTAAGCATCAAAAACCTTCTTTTTGCATTTTATGTTCCTACATTTAGTTTCCAAAAATTTTGTTTTCTGAAATCATCCATATTGAGGTTAATTTGTCAAATTTAGTGCATCGTTTGGATTCGAAATTGCATTTCAAAACGACATTATTTTTCAGATTTTTGCATACTATAATCAATAAATTATCTTGCTTAAAATCTAAAAATTTGTAATATCTTTGCATTTCAATTCATTTTTGCATAATGGACATGTGTATTGGTAATATATTGAAGTTTGTAATGTCTTTAGTTGATGTCTCAAGTTGTGTGTTTGGTAATGATCCTAATTCAATATAACCTAATCATGTTCAATCAACCCCTAATGAATGTCCTCGTGAAGTTGACATCTTAGGTGAAGATGATAATAGCATGCATGAATTCATAAGTAGTTTCCTTGAAAACCTTGAGAACAATGCATCATTTTACCCCTCCATGCAACCAACACCTTCTATTATTCCACCACTAGAGATGTTTGGTATTTTACATCTCGAGATTGAATCAAAAACCAAGCCTAAACCTCCAACCATGATTGAACCTAGTCTCTCTAACCAATTCCATACTCATCTATCCTATGTTACTAAAGTCACCATCACACCCATCAACCTAGAAGAGACTTATGGCCAAGGATAATGTCATGCCTTTAAGTAAGAAAGAAAGAATATTTGTTGGGAAGGTAGCTGACCAAGCATTTATATTCCTTCCTTCCTTCCCTTCCCCCTCCATTGAAAGCAAAGAGAGAAGGGTGTCGTCTATGTTGGAAGAGTGGGGTGGAGCCCCGATAGGGGCGAAGGTGTCCTGTAGCTATACACAACTAGTAACTCTAAATCTCAACTCCTTGTTTGTTCCGTACAAGCAGAAAGAATATCTTGGTCGGGGTTGGACAAGAAAGAAAGACTCTTTGTTTGGTCCTGCCTTCCAGCCTTTCCACCTTTCATGGAGTGTCCCCTTCTGGGGCCCTTCCATCACTGAGGCCCAATACCACCCGATAGGGGGGTATTGGATAGGCTGAGGTCATTCTCTTTAGAGAAAAAGGTGAAATCCATACATAACATAAGCGGAGTTGCCATCCCTAACCCCAGGGGACTTGTTTCGTAACTAGGGTATAAAACAATATCCTTCCTTCATGTTTCCCCCTATACCTTGTCCAGCTGGAAAGAAAGACTCACTCTTTGTTCTTGCCTTCCCTAATAAGAATCCCAATCCTAATTTCTACCTTCCACTGAAAGCCAAGATAGAAGGGTGTCTATGTTGGAATCATGGCCCAGAGCCCCGATAGGGGTGGAGGTACCCCTTTGACCAAGCACCCAACTCCTCGACATTAGAATTTCTCTCATCTCATCTAACCGTAAAGAATGAATCTTTGTTTGGTCCTGCCTTCCATCAACCTTTCATGGAGCGGGGGCCCTTCCATACCCGAGGCCCAATACCAGGGGATGGCCGAGGGAATTCTCTGATTAGTTTTCCTTCCCTAAGAATCCCAACCTTCCTTCTACCTTTCCCTAACAGCCTAGATAGAAGTAAGGTTGGGTGTGAAGCCTTTCAGGCATAACGACTCACTCTTTGTTTTTGACTGCCTTCCCTAATAATACCAAGCCTAACTTATTCTACCTTTCCCTAATAATACCAAGCAAGGATGTGACACAAAAAATGAACATGAGATTCATAAGTTGTTAGAGAAAATCCCAATTAAAGATACTAAAGGACTAGGATACCAAGATCCTCTTACCTCCACATCTTATAAGGAAACACATGTCCTCCTTCAAAATGAACAAATTCCTCACAAGGATGATAGGATCATCTTAGGTCCTCCTCCTCAAATTCTACCTCAACAAGTTCTCCATACAAATAAGCAATCCAAGCCTTATAAACTCAAACAGTTGCAATTTCCTTGTCCTATGTTCAAAAATGAAAAAGCTTTACACATACTTCTTTGTCAAGGTCTCATAACATTGCCACGTATTAAAGAACATCCAAAGAAAAATAGAAAAGGAAAGAGTACAAACATGTTTCATTGTCAATATCATATAACTCTTGGACATAGTACCAATGAGTGTCATGCCTTACAGAGGATATTGAGTGGATTTATTCCTCCTAACAATTCTTATGACTTCATAATTGGATAGCAATTGCATGAAATTTTCTCCTTGTCATGTGATAGTTGTAGGATCATGGCATACTCACTATTACATGTTTTGGATTCATTGCAAATAATTTTCTATATTGCAAGGAGCTCATTCTCACCACTTATCTCAACTCATTCTTGCCTTGCACTTAGTGGGAGCAACCAATTAAACAACCTTTTCCTACTTTATCACTTGGTGTTGTCCCTTTGGTTAGTTGTCCACCTTCTGCATATGATGAACAAGATTGGGATGTGGATGACCTACTATAGGTTGAATCGCATGTGCCTTGTACTAGTCTTGTTTTTGTTTTATTTTCATGTTCTTTGTGTGATTGAAATTTTGTAATGTGATCCCCCATATTATTTTGTTTGGCATGTCTTTATGTTCATTCCTCTATTTGTATCTACATTATTTTATATGTTGTAAAACCTTTATCTTTTCCTTTTTTTCCTTTTGGGGATGATACAAGGCATTGAGATATTTAGGTCTCTTCCATGTTGACCCAATTTCTTTTCTTTGTTTTCTATCTATGTGTCATTCTTCCAATTCTACAAGTATTTGGCGAATGATGACATTTTATGAGCTCTATAATATCATTGTAGCAAATACATACATTGACCCCAAATCCAAGGATCCCTTATGTGTGATTTTGGGATTTCATTTGGGGGAAACCCCTTTTTCATGATGTAGCTTCATTTGGAAAGATATGCTTGACATAGGGCTTTCCAAACCTCTAAAAGGCCAAAAATGTATTCAATCAATAATTCGTAGGGTATTAAAACTCTTATTTTGTCTAGCACAACACTGCATGAAGATGGAGGATTTGTATGTTTATTGAAGCATAAAGGATAGATGATTTTTATCAAATTTTGTCTCTACATAACATGTCCAAGCCCATATATTTTTTAAATGGCTTAGTTAAAAAGGCTCTTGAAACTTTCAAGCAAATTCAAAGTATGGGCAAAGCGAAATTCCATCATCCATCCTGCACATTCCAAAGTGGGAGTTTTTAAAAGGGCATGGCCATCCACCAAATCATAATGGAAGTGGGATTTTTGTTTCATATTATAGTGGAAAATTATCCAGTAAATATGTATGCAAAAATGTGGAAGCATGGACAATGTATGTGAGATGTATGATAAAATGCCTCTAAGTTGTTACCTCATGGCATACAATGATTGCAGATCTTGCACAAATTAGATTTGTTGATATAGTTTAAGAACCTTCAATAAAATATAGTTGGTAAGTGAGAATCCAAATTCCTTGACATTTCCCAGCATTCTCCTACCTATGTGTAGGAAAAAAAATGCTTTTTTATGGGCCACAAAGATTATATGATATGCATAAAATATTGATTTGAGGTATAAGGTTAAAATTCCACACCAACATGAAGGATAAAGTAATGCTTGCAGGAAGTAACAAAAATGAGCACAAGAGCTACTAAGTGTCTAGTATATCTTTAGTTGGACCAGCTTTATAGCCTCAATTTGTTCAGTACAAATGAGAAGCCTACAGAGTTTCAAAGCTAGGTGGATATATTGTATTAATCATTCTAGTTATCTTGCTTCTTTACATGCATTTGGATGTTATTCCTGAGGGAGGAGGTATAGATTAAATGGTTCAAATCAAATTAATAAAAACAGGTTTTAAAGACATCAATTTTTAAAGAGAATTGTACCAAAGTAGTGTAGGGGTGTTCATAGACATGACTTGATCATAGGATGTTCTGTCATAGGTGTAAAACTAGCTTCTAGCGATTGTCCTTTGTATCCTAAACATTCATCTTGAAGATGTCAAGTGATCTTTTAATTCTTTGTGTTTCTCATGATATTTACTATAGGAGGCATTACATCAACATGCTTTGTCTTCGTTCTAATTTATGTGTGGAAAAAGTTAAAATAGTTCTAAAGTTCAACCTATTTGAAGTGATGATGCCATCTTGAAATCATATCAACATATTGTTGGCATATTTCTTCATATACATTTGGTCCTAGGTACCAAACATGGAAAAAATAGTCAAAAGGATATATGGAAAGGGTGGTCTATTGCAATGCAAGGATAAATAAACATGTTTAGATGGAGGCATTTATTTGGTGTTTGTGTAGTTAACAGTTATTGTATGTTGTTGGGGAAGAATGTGAGGGTCGTTATTACTTTAGATTTATAGAGGTGATGACCTAACAAAAACAAATAGTCCTTTATTTCTAAAATGAACACCTTCATTGTTTCTTTTGGGCAATTATATACCCTTGACTATAGAGATGGTTGTAGAATGTAAGTCTATGATAGTATAATGGATTCATCAGACATATTGATAGGAAATAAGCTTCATTTCAATAATTCTCATATATTAAAGGTTGAAAAATTGTTTTTCCTTATAAAGATTTTATTTTTGATACATAAGATTAGTTTTTTTTATTAATATAGAAACTGCATACAATATGTCTACAAAGCAAGAGATCGGCACCATACCAGAAGCCAAAAAATTAACCAAGAAACCCCTAACAATTCAACAACTCCTTCGAATACAGCCAAAAAAAGGCTACAACCTAGCCAACAACAAAAAACCAAAGACTATGCAACTAACCGACAAGCAATTTTTTATGCAAAAGGAGGCCAAGCCTCAAAGAAAACCATTCAATTTAGAAAAAGTTTCAAAATCTTCCACCCACTCCAAACCTTCCTCCACCACCAGCCCAGGGTTTTTGTTTCAAAAAATCCACAGCCACAGTCGAAACCATCTGATGACGCATAAGCTCGACCCTTCTTATAAAGATGGTTTATTGACCAAAGTAACAAGGGAATTTATGTTGTGAATATCCTAGATTTTAAGTGTAATGGAAAAAAAGTCAATTTAGGGTAACACTTGTAGGGGAAGGAATGCTTCAACATTTCTTGAGAAAATAAAAGAGGTAGAAAAAGGTTTTGTGACCTAGAAACCATGATTACTCAACACCATCATCCTAGGTTCCAAGTTATTTTTTCCCACAGTCAACAAATTGAATAATTCCAAGGATAGGGATTTCAAATGAATAAGTTAAAAGTCAACAAAACTAAAGACTTTTTTTTTGTTTTGTTTTTGCATATTTTAAATTAATTCATTTTAAAAAGACTTAATAAGTGACTTTATTTATAACTTAAAGCTATAAAAATCGCACTCTTTTAAAATGTCATTAATTTATAAATTAAAAAGGGGATTTAAAGAATCAATTATTGATGGAGAGGCCTATATATTCAAGGATAGATTGTAAAGAAATGGGGGTTTCTTTTGGCCAAAGAATTTTTCATTTTATACATTTGTGTACAAGATTTAAAAGAGACTTTGGTCTCTCCTTTTATATTTTCAATAAAGAATAATATTATTGAATTGTGAGCCAATGTGTTATTTCTTTATGTTGTAGGTTTCTCTTATGTTTAATTTGTATATAGTTTCTAAGATATTTTCAATCATGTGGTGAATGGAATAAGGTTCACTACAACAACAGATGTAATATGAGTGTTTTCAGATCTATGAGTCTAAATAACCTAGTTGAAGTCCCTTTTCTTATGTCAAGTAGCATTCCCTCATTCAAATTCTTGTTTTAATTTCTCTTTAATATATTCATTATTTTTTGGGATAACTAGGTTATTGGCCCCATGTCAACCATAACTAGGATTTCCTTTTGTTCATTTTAGTTTTATTTTATGTTCCTTTTATACTTTCTAATTAAAAGAATGCCTCTAAAAACTACAAAACCATATCACATGAGCGATTTGAATCTCTCAAATAAATAATATTGCTAATATAATAACAATCTCTCCAACTATTAGATGTTCATCTATCACTATATCTTGGGTGAATCTAAGATATTTGTTGTGAAATATCATAGAAAAAAATATTTATCAACACTACCCTAGTCTAATGTTGAAAGTTTTAACATGATGAGGTCAAATTTTATATCTCCCTCATTTCATGTGACAACACCACGTATTCAAATGCCTAACCTTTTGAATATTTTTCCAACATGTTAATTATTTCTTTCTTAACATTTCATAACTTGGTGCATTACCATTGACCTCCTTTTCATGAGTCATGAACTATGGGTATATTACTATATATTTTCCTCGTGTTTATCGCATGTCTCTTATTATGATGATAAAGGTTACCTGCTATTACTAGTTACCAACTTTCCCCAGGGGGTCAACTAAATCTGTGTTACCAAACCATGTTCTTCATTTTCCTTCACATAGAGTTTGTATTACCTAATATTGCTTGTCTAAACATGGTGGAATGGCTATAAGTTATTTACTTCAACTATCTGCAAATTGTGGGAGCCAAGTGTTGATAAAGTAAGAAGACAAAAAATAAAGCATTGATGGGTGTTGCTTCAAATTATTCTAAGTGATATGTGAAATTGTGATTGGTCGGTCCCTAAATTTTGAATACAACATGAAAATTTCTATTACCCATGTTGGTCTTGGCCTTTATGATAAGTTTCTAATGGCCTACATTCTCAACTCTGCACTATCATTGTGCCATTAATTTTTTTCCATATGAAAAATACATAATGGATTTGTTATATTATTTTCCAAGTGTTGAATGGGCCTTGCATACTCTAATTTATTTTAAGGAACATGCTAAATCTAAAGAACCTTTATGTGCCACAATGTACCTATCAAAACTCCATGCTAAGATCTTTCTATTGTTCCAAGTTCCTAATTCATATAAAGCTTGATTCAATGTGAGGGCATGGCACTATTGATTGAAAGAAAGGAAAGGATCAAGAATTAGATTTAATTTTTTATTTAAATTGTTTACCTCCCTTGGCCACCCCTAATCAACACAAGCATGAGAAACTCCATTAATGATCCACTAGTTCATATTTTCTACACATGTGTGTCAAATTGAGGGGATCATAATATTATAATGTGTAACCTCAAAACATATTTTCACTCGTACACTCCTCCAAATAGCTTGTCCTTAAGGAAGAGCTTATTGTCGAGTGATTGATTACTTCTAGTTGATCAAATATTTGTGTCTATGATATTTCTTGTTTTAGCACGCAAAAATGGTGAATGGGTGATTTTTTATCCTCTAAAATTTTCTCCTCTAGATTTAATTGGGTTATTCTTTATTCATATTTCACTATCTTAGCTTTTTTGTATTGAGTTCTTGTAGAAGGGTTTTATAATTTATAATTAACTAGTTGTAAAAAAAATCCTAATTGGTGTGACACCCTTCAAATTAGAAATGTATTCTAAGTATAAATCCATGAAAGATTTAAATGAGTTCCTCCTTTGAGCCATGAATTATTTTAAAAATCCAATGTAAAAGGATATTGACCAATTAATTTGAGGACTATATGGTGTAGATTCATGTCCCTATTATTTTCAAGTGTGGGAGTGATATATTTAATTATTTCTTCAAAAAATAATGCGGTCCTTGATCTCTTTATACAATGCTTGGAGAATTGATTTAAGAAAATTGGTTGTCACCAATTTCTTTGTTAGACAAAAAATTGGTTGAATGAACAATCAAAATATGCATCGTTATAAATAACATTGCATATGGTGTTAGTGAAAAATTATTCATAATGACTAAATAATTATTTAAAAAAAAATTGAACACAAGTTATAAATCCTCTTTTGAATATGAATAAATTGGGTATGTTGTATAATAGGCTTAGACTAAATTATAGGACTAAGTGGCTTCCCAATTGTAAGTACAACGGAGAGGGAAATACATAAGAATCAGGTACCTGGTGTAAAAATTGAGTCCTTGGACATGCAATAGTTTTCCCATTAATTCCAAGGTACATATCAATGTATGTCTTAGTAGCTATGATTTCTAAGAGTCTATTATTATTTATTTCACATATCCAAAGCATATACATGAATTCTCGTTAAGACTATGCAATTTTCTTCACTAAAAATTCACATGAAAGTCTAGAGAATGTGAAGGAATAAGGAATAGAGAAACCATTTAGATGGTACTCTATATTATGTAATATATACTTGTATATGTTAGCAAGCAATTAGGAGAGTAATTTGGATATATAACTTGGGGGGTGTTAGGGGCAGGAATGGAGGCAAACAGTGGATGTGAATTGGGGTATTCGAAGGCTCCCTAATTGCATATGGGTGCGTACAATAGGATGCATGGGGTGGACACCTACGTGGCAATGATGGGCTCCAATATTCTACCTAGAAGCAAGCAATATTGACAGGAGGAAAAATTTTCTCTAAAGAGACTAACAAGGATGGCATCAGATGGAGTGAGCCTATCCAAATAGTTGGTAAGGAAATTGATCTGAACTTTTTTGGAGAGGTTAAAAAAGAAATAGTAAAAAATTGTGATTATTTTTTGTAGAACATGGGCTTTTCTGTAGGTTTAGTTGTTTATGGCCTAACCTTCCTGATCTGTACCAATGGATCACCAAAAACTAGAAACCACCTCTAAAAAGAAGGGATAGAAATATATCCATGCACAGGAGGATTTTTGTTGTTTTTTATTAGATAAGTAGGGAAGGGCCCTGATCCCATAATTATAGTAATAGACCAAAAAGAAGCAAAGAGAGGTGGGAAACAACACCACCAACCATCTAAAAAAAAACATCAATTTTAGCACGTAGGCCAATATTTAAAATAGTAACCATTGTCCAACCATTATCAATCAAAAAGATTAAGTTTTACTAGCATACTTCAATCTACGAAGACCATTAATTAAATCATCATTATCTCATACCATAACCTATAGAAATTAACATAATAGTCCTATATATTATAAAAAGAAAAAAAACTCATCAAAAAATAGCAGAGCAACAACAATAGCCATTAACTAGCTTTCTTTAACAGGTCCCCATACTCTCCCATGAGAGAAATGTATTCATGCCAGCCAGGGCCCTCTATCTTGTCCAACATCTTCAGGGTATCAAGTTTCCCTTGTTTCTTTAATTTCCTAGTAATCTTCATTTCACCAAAAGCCGCTCCAAGCATCGCTCTTCTCATCAACCTATTAGTAACTTTCATGAGAGTATCTAACGCCTTCTCCATGTCTTTGAACTATACCTACAGAAAATTTAATCTATTTTTTAAAAACTCATTACTAAGATCCTTAGCTTTGTTCTCCATTCCCGAGAACCCAACATCTTGCACATTCCCAACCTCAATCTTATCCTCAAAAGGCTCCACTTGCTCCTCTTCTTCCCCTTTTTTTCCTCCTTTGAACCATCCTCCCCCATCTCATAGGTAGTGTCCTCAAAATCCAAGTCTTCAGAGTCTTCTTCTTCCTGGGCTTCAAAATATTCATACCCCAAGTCCTCCTCATTCACAGACATTTTCTAATTTCCTTTTTTCTCCTTCGAGGCTACCTTAGCCAGACATGCCAACCTTCTTCCCCCACTACCACCACTCCCTTTCCCTTGTAAATTTTCCTTAGCCTCCTCCATTTGGTTCCCTTCCTCAGTGATATTTATTACATCTCTAGGATTAATATCTCTTATGGGTTTCTTAGCTTTCGGGGGTTCCAACAACAAAGGGGAGTGTTTCCTTCTTTTGTTTAGTAGAGGGGAGTGTTTACTTTGTAGCCATAAAAATTAATAACCATAGGTAAACACATACATAATATAAATTAGTATGGAAACTCTAGAGATAAGCATGATAAGAATATTTCTAACAATGTTAAGTTTCATAAGATTGGCACACCGAATTTCAACAGTCTACAGGTCACAACTACCATAGACCAAGGAACATACAAGGCCACTAGATTACAAGAAATACACATTGATTGATCACAACAACATGACTCTTCCCAAAGGATGATCAAACTCTTATGCTGAGTAAAGCTTTAAGATTTGAAATGAAAACTCCCTCCATTAAGATAGCTCTCTTTATGTAGGATATTAGAACTCTTCAAGCCTATACCAGTATATTTTCAGTTTTGGGCTAGCTTTTGTCTATTTGGATGCATTGTTTACCTTATTAAATATAGACACAACATTTGAAATAAATCATAGGTAGCCTTATTAGAGCAATACCTAGCTCCTTATTTTTAGTTTTGAGCTAGCTTTTGTCTAGTTCATATATTTTCAAGCCTTTCTTTTTTTTGTTTAGGCAATGCTCTAATGGGCTTTAATTCAATGCTTCGTATTTCCTCACTCTTCTGTGACAAAGGAGTTGAGGGATTTGAAAAATAGCCATAGGGGAGTTACTTTTCATAGGGATTAGCACACGCCTAGTAGCAATTACAGGAGGGTGGAAGGGAATTTGTTCATCAACCGGGAGTTCATCAACATTAGGGTTTTCCTCCTCCAGTTGTTCCACATTTTCTTCTTCAAGCTAGTCAGGGTTCACATTTCTAGCATTTAAAGGATTTTCATGAGGATTCAGGTCCAAGGAATATTTGTACAAGGTAAGCATAAGAGCCTAGTGGAGGGGAGGGGTAGCTCCTTTTTCAATGTTAAGCTACAGGGAGGATAATAGATAAAATGGAAAATTGATACGCTCCCCATGCCTAATATGGTTTAACAGAGGGAATTGGTACACATGTACTGACATGTACCTACCCTCAAGTGTAAAATAACGCATTACAAATAGGCTTACTAATGCAAAAGGAGGAGGGAGTTCAAGTCTGGCATACCCATTCTGGAATCTCTTCAGATTTTCACCTTCATGAAGGAAATTATTGACAAACCTCTAGTAGTCCGCTCCACTTTTCTTAGAAACCATTAGCCCATTATTCTGTAGACCCATAGCTTCAGCAATGAATCGAGTGGTGACCTCAAACTTCACTACACCAATCATGGAACTGCCCTTCCTCCAGGAGTTGGTGAATTTAGCCATTAAGTTCTCATTGCATCCTTTCAGAGATTGGAAGAACAGGACCATACCCACCTTCTCAAACATCCTCCATAGGTCCACATTCTATTTGAGGGTTTGGAAATTTGGTGGTTCTGTTCTTTTCCTAGGTCCGCCCATTTTACTCCTCGGCAAATTATTTTGCTACGTCGGTATTGTTATGCCTTGCATAACCACCCTATATTTGTTTTTATTTTGGAACAAAATGGGTCCCCCTTTTCTTTTCTTTTGTTCACCTTTGGTTGTTTGATTGGGTCTTAGGAGTTCTTTTATTTTTTTCCTAAGTTTGTCTTTTGTTCTGTTGGAGGTGAGTCTGGAACCAAATCTAAACATGGAACTCTTTCAAGGTTTCTAGTTCGGATATAGTTTCGACTCTGACTCCGCCTTCCCTTTTGTTTCTCCTTTGTTTTGTTGGTTGTTTTCGACTAACATTTGGGTTGGTCTATCCTCCTGTTTGTTGGTCATTTCCTTGTGTTTTTTTTGTTTTCTCTCACAGGATTGGAAATGGGATTGGAACTCACATAGGAAGTTTCAAGTTTCCATTTTGTGTTCTCATCCCAATTCCGTCTCCGCTCTTTTTCTTCCTCGCTTTCTTTGTTGTTTGGGACAGGTTCGGTGTTCGCTCTGGTCCCACTTCCCTTGTGCTTGCGTGTTTTATTTTTTGCTTTGTGGTCGGGACCATATCCGGACGTGGAATCAAACTTTGAACTTTGTGAAGTTCCATTTCGGTTGTCTTTGCCCCCGTCTTCGTTTGTTGTTTTTGGTCGATCCTTTTGTCGGGGTCGAATCCGGGGTTGGAAATGAAGTAGGTAACTTTGTGTAGTTTCTTTATCTTGTTTCCGACCCGGCTCCATGTCCGCCTTACCTTTTGATGTTTCGTAGACTTGACTTAACTGGTTGTTCACGTTGTTGGCTTCGTCCTTGAATTATCGCATTTATGGCATTAAATGTAGCCTATTTGCACACGTGAATAATTGATTAAAGGTTTAATTATGCTTAAACTATTGTTATTATTATAAGAAATTTTTAAGCAAACCATGGCCAAGAAAGTCTCAAGAGAATTGATTTGATCACGAGGGTGAATTGTGGAGCAAATCTTGGCTATTTTCTGGTCAATCCTGAGGAGCGTTTTGAGGTAGGTTTCTTTATCTTTCTTTCTCCTTTTCTTCTTTTGAGTGTGTTGTTTTGGCGCATTCATGAGAGGGGTTTTGTTCTTTTTCCTTTCTTTCTTTTTTTTTCCTTTGTTGTTGTTTGTGCTTCTCTTTTTGTTCTGCTTGTTTGGTTCTTTCTTTTTCGTTTCGTCACATTTTGGGTTTGTCTGTTGTTTATCATTCTTGGTTTTGTTGTTTGTTCTATTGTCGCTTTCATGACAAGTTCATTTTGTCATGCTCTAGTTTTTACTAGGGTTTCAATTTTTGAAGGGGTTTCCTTGCTTGGGTAATGTATTTCGTTTTGAGACCATGTTCTAGTTTTCTCACGTCGGTTTTGGGTTGTTCGTATAGGTTTTTCGTTGTGCCCTAGTTTTTGGAAATGTCGTATCAAGAAAATTAGGGTTTTGCTATATAACCTTTTCCATGGTTTTAATGACTTTTGTACGGAGAAGCTGTAGGAGGGATAAACTAGGATATTTCTAGTTTCCTTTGGGGCCCATGTTACCTAGGGTTTATGGTTCATATGACTGCCTTTTTTAAATACTCTTTGTTTGCTAGAATTATTCCACTCCTCTTCATTATTATGATGTTACTATATCTTTACTCTTGGTCAAAACCAGATCTGGAGGCGAAGTTGAACTTGGTAGCTAACATTTGTTTCTAGTCTGATTCCCGTTCTGGTCCCACCTCCAACCATGTTTCAGTTCTGGTCTGGTTCCCGTCCCGCCTCTGACCCTGTTTTGTTCTTTGTCCAGTTCTGATCCCAGCCCCGCCGCATGATAAGAAACATTGTCTATGCCTAATGCTTCTACGGTTCCACCTTCGATAAAGGCATAGTTTGACCAAGTAAAATATTATTTTAGTAGGATGGAGGAGGGATTATATGATTGACTAACTTAGATGTTTTGTTCATCTAATATAGGAAATTTTTGTAGGTATTAAGAAATGTTAGGAGCATCAGATGAGGCCTCTCAGATTGATGCAGAGGGGATGGGAACTTTAGGAAAACAACACAATGATTTCAAAGATCACAACAATGCACTCTCAAACACCCTTATAGTAATAGGGCTCAATGGCTCACTTATAACTTATATGCTTCCTTATGGACCCAAACCTTGGGAGTTCTCTTAATAGTCTCATATAAACTTGTCTTGAATGTTTACAAAGCCCCAACCCTCTGTCTTAAGCACAACTCACTTTTTGCACCTTGACTAGGCTTCTAGCCCAACTAGGCCTCTAGCGATGGAATTTTGAACTTTCACTCAACTTTCCCAAAGTACTCCCCAAATAAATGACTGATTTAGATGACTTTTGTGATGATACAAAACATACCCAAATCTTGTTGGCACTTTTTTTGGATCAGATTCTCCAAAACCTGCTATTTCCTCAAAAATCTAGGCCTAATTAGCCCTCTTTTTCAAAGCAACCCCTCTCTAAACTTAACCCCTAACCATGAAAATTTCAACAATGTCTTATAATGTTTTAAAACCAAGTATTTTAAAGGTCTTAGTCTTCTATGACACCTTTAGGACTCTCAAACACAAAACCCTCACCAAATGGCTCCAAAACTAGGGCTTCTTGGATCTTGGCCTCCCAAACACTTCTAGAACCAGTTCATTGACTCTACACCATTAGGACAACATATTTAGTCAATCCAAACTCAAAAATATACCCCTTATGAAGGCAGATCTCCTGCTGCTACACTTTAGGCACCATTTTCATGCCCTTTTCCTTGCTAAAACTCGGTGTACACCTTATAATCTTCCCTACTTGCACATTAGATTGTTATATTTGTATTATACATGTTATAATATATCCATTTCACAAGTTACAGCATCATTCCCTCATGAAATGGATCAAACATCCATGAAAAACCCTTAAAAAATAGTGAAAATCTACACTTCCTTGAGGACAGTCAGAAATAATATACAAAGAATTGATTGTTGTTGCTTTCAGGACATTCAAATGACTTAAAAACAAGTTGATACAAGTCCTTAAACCATCCTACTGAACAAATCTTTAATAGAAATCAATAAATCATCAAAAGAGCACAAGAAAAATGCAAAAAGATTGAAGTTTTCTTGATTTTTCTATAGCAGTCCATACAACACTTACAATATCAGCCAACAGCCCATATAAATGAATTTTACAACCTTAAAAAACCCTTCCCCCAACTGTCCCAACCGATTAGAATTGGTTTTATTACATTATTAGTGCTAAATCATCAAAAACACACTTTCCTGCCAAAGTTGGATTTTGAAATTTTGAATTCTCCAACTTGAAAATTATTGAACCCCTATCAACAATAAAGCTTCTAAACTATTACATGGAATTATTCAACCTTATTTTACTGAATTAAAACATAAAAACACCTATCTAGTCTCTTAGGACACCATTGGTCCGTTTGTAATGCATTTTAGTCCTATGGTCCTTATAAGGACCCTTAGGACTTTTGACTCCTTTAACATTTTTATCCAATTGAAAATCCATTATAGGCTTTAGGATGTTATAATTGATGCTCTGAGATGCTTGACAAGTCTTCATGACCCCTGCATCCTCCTGGATCTTGAAATATTCCTTGAAGAGCTTGGGTGCTCCTGCACCACAGAGGAGCCAGCCAAGTGAAACTTCATGGCAAGGAGTTAGGCCAAAGAAGATCAAAGTGGAACAACTCCTATATACCTTGAGATGTAAGCATAGGGAGGTTGTCCTCACAGCTAGAAAAATTGATTCCGACTAGACTGATATTACTGACACCAATTTGGGTCCTTTTAACTATGAAGAATTGCATGAGGAGACATTCACTAAGGAGTACGTCACAAGAAGGATGGAAAGGATTGTTCAATCAGGACTGGAATATGTTGAACTTCCCGCCTATCTGTTCAATGTCCGGAGTTGATTCTTGCAGCAGCTGGAGCATATAACCCTACTACTAGGTAGTGTGTGGATGTAATGGGTAATGTCATTATTGACTTCACGCCTCCAATGATCAAATTCCTATTTCATATACCTAATCCCAAGAATCCTAAGCAATTGAATGAGGTGGAGGCTTTAAAGTATTACAATGATAATACTGAGAGGAATAGGTTTCACATGAATAAGACTTGGATGAGGGTGGAGAAGAAGTCTTTGACCAAGCTTCCAGACTAGCCTAAGAGGGCGGATTTTAGTAAAGAAATTGCAGATATAATCATGTTCCTCTCTAGGGTGTTTGGTAAAAGGGATGCTTCACTATTTAAATAATGGATGTTTCCTTTCATTCAAACTATTTTGGATGGGAGGCAACAATTTGACTAGTCAATGATAGTATCAGACAACATTCACAATCAGATGATAAAAGTAAGAGAAATCAAGCATTTCTTTATGACCTCCTATGTAGTTTATGTAGCTGCCCATGTAGGGATTTTTCCTGGGCTTCAAATAGTAGGTATATTGGCAGAAGCCCAAGGACAGAAGAAAGTCCGGGAGTATTATAACCAGCTCAACTTCTAGGCATCCAAGCAACATTACATAAGGGCTAATGATGCCTTTCTTTATGTCATTATTAACAAACTTAATGGTGATGCAGGATATAGGCTTAGCAAGGAGGCAATGGCTTTTGTGAATGAATGGGGGAATTGGTTTATCCAATACCCCACATTCACCTATTTCAGGTTAGTAGGCTTTGATGGTCACCCCCATTTTCTACCTAGATGTTGTGGTGATAGGATCATTTTAATGGAATTTATTTATCAAGCCTTGGCTGTAAATTTCTAGTTTAGCAACAAACACAAGACTAGGTGCCATAAGTTTCCAATGAAGCTGGGGGCCTTTGTTGTCCACACATTCAAGCAACTAAGGTTGTTTGTGATTAATTAGTTTATTTGAAGCTGGGATTGTACACTGCAAGGAAATACTATGACCCCAAGCACAAGATGAGGGCTTTTCTTCCTAGTGTCTTTGAGAAACACTTTAATCTGTTGGAGGATTTTTGGGAGGACTTGCAAGATGAGTATGATCTTAGGAAGAAGAATTATGAGAGGATACCTATCCCACTTATGGTTGAGTTTGCGATAAAAGAAGACATTCCAGAAACATTGTCTGATGATGGGATTGTTTTGGATCCCGGGTATGATGCAAGCAAGATTGGTACTAAAGATCTTGATCCAATAGATTGGAATGTTGAGGAGACAATCAACATAAAGCAGATTGCAAGACCGGTGTTGCACATGAGTATTCAATGGGTGAGTTTGAGGACTAATCAGGCCGAGGCTACATCATCTAAGAAGATGAAGGCTGCAGGTACCACCCAAGGATATAAAATGGGAAAGAGAAGGATGGTGCCTAAGGAACCTTTAGAGTTTATGCCATCTAGTGCACAAGAAGAGGAGGTGGTTCCTCAAGATCTTCTAGAGGTACAGGAAGATGAAACAACTACGAAGGTGGGTTCTTGTGCATCTACAGCAAGGGAGGCACCTACTCAGCCCTTTGATGCACAAGAATTAGGCCAAGAATCACCAAAGGGAGCTCTCCATGATGAAGCAGAGGTTTTAAAGCAAATGGAGGATCAAGTTGAGATACATGATATAGAAACAGATTCAGAAAAGACTCCATCTGATAAAGAGCATCATGCATTAACATCTTTTGATGTGACAGATGATGCAGGAACTGAACATATATTTATTGAGGAAGATCAGTGGAAACTCTTTGAAGATGTAAAAAGAGAAGTTGATGCTAAGGCACAAGCTGAGGCATCAGCTAAGCAACAAGAGGAAGAGGCCAATGCACAATCTGAGTTGGCAGTCAAGAAAAAGGAGTTGGAAGATAAGGTCAAGGCTGATTAATTGGCTCAGCATCAACAACAAAAGGAGTAGGAGCTTAAAATTCTAGAAGAAAGAGATAGGTTGATAATGCAACAAAAAATTCATAACCTTGAAGAGGAAAAGGCCCAACAAAGAAGAGAAAAAGAAGCTATTGAAGCTAAGATTAAAGCACAAGAAGAGGCTTATAGGAAAAAGGAAGAGCAAGAACGTTTGAAAAGGGAAAAGGAGGCTGCTGAAATTGCTGAATATGAAAAGAAGTCCAAGGAAGCATGGGACTATGTTGAAGAGCTGAAGAAGTAGCGGGATCAAATGTTGGAGAAAAAGAAAGAGGAAGAGGAATGTTTAAAGTAGGAGCTAGAAACTAAAAGGCTGCAAGAACAGAAGAATAAAGAGGAAGCATAAAGGTTAGCATAGGAAAAGGAACAAAGTGATCAGCAAAATGTGTAGGAGGTTGATTCTCAACTGGGGCCTACATTGTTACAACTTTTGATTGATAATTTGGAAATTTTTGCATGTGGCATCCTATATGTACTATTAGAATCTACTTTGTAAAGGTTGACTAATTGAAAAAAAGATCAGCCACCCAATGATAGAAGATAGAAACTAGATCTAGGATTTTAATGTTTTAGAAAGATACTCTAAAAGGTTCAGTAAAAAGGCTTGATTATTTTTATAGTTTTCATACATTTTCATGTCATGATTTTAAAGTTTGGATCCATTTTGATAAGGTTAATGGTACATGATCAATCCATACGCTAGTGATTTTGTTGTGCTTAATTGTTTCTTATTTGATGAAAGTTAATAGAAGGAATTGGATTTAAGATCATATCTTTGGATTATCTGTGAATCAAATTGTTATTGTATTCATTTGATCTGTGTTTTGGATGATGAGTGAGTGATTTTTTTAAAGTAATTTTAGTGAATATTGATGGTATCTGAATTAGCATTATGGATGCATGTAGTAGCATAGTTTATTCTATGGATTGCCTCTTGCTATAGTTGTGGTTAGGTGGAATAAACACTCATTACTGATATGCATGTCTGGGTATGTAATAATTTTATTCACGTTTCTTTGATTTAAAGCTCTGTTTCATTTTTTTTCTTTTATTTAAAACCCACCAAACATAAACTAATTGATGCTATGCAGTCTTGTTCTTTGTTACCAGTAAAGGCCCCTTGAACATTACAATTATATCAACCACTAAGTGAAATCAGCATAATTGAGAACCAATTACCAAGACCTTGGGAGTTAGATCTCCATGTGTTCTCTTTCTCTTTTAGGAGAAATAGAATAGTAATATTTTGTTTCATGTTTTTGTGTTGTTTTGACCATGAACAGATCTGGCACTAGAAGGAGGGTTTGAAGAACAGGTTGGCTCACATTGGGTCATTCTCACCAGATAGGTACGAGAAAGTTCTCAGATCTTCTCAGAACCCTGAGCCACTTGTTGAACTCCAAACCCCTATTGGGCATAGGCCTCGTGCTTGTACAGTCTTGATCCAACCTTTATCACCACCGCTCACCCCACCTGGGTTTCCACCAAACCCACCTACACCACCTCACCGGCCACTTCCACCCATTCCACAACCTACTCAACCTATATCACCACCAAGACCTATGGCTTACTTTATTAATAACCCTTCACCATTAGGGACTATCCCTGGAGGTATACACGATCTCCCAAAGAACCCAAAGAGGTTTTTCCCTTAATGCATGCATGGGGAGTCAAGAAGTTCTGAGGAGCACATATAGGCATTTAAAGATGCATGTACCCGTGCTCAGGTGGCTCATTAGGACGTTGTGTGCAAATTGTTCCCCTATTCATTGGGAGACATGGCGTATAATTGGTACCTGAACTTACCCCAAGGGTCGGTTCTAAGTTGGACGGATTTAGATAACTCCTTTATCAATCAGTTCAAGGTTTATGTAGACCCTGCTATCCTTTACCACCAGTTTTCCACCATAAGAAAAGAACATCATGAACCGCTCCCTCTATTCAACACTAGGTTCCAAAGAATGTACTGAAGATTGCAAGATCCTTACTTGGTGGCTAAGAACATTGCAATCTTGGCATACTTAAGGGCCGTGGACCCTTTGATTGGCTTGTTCTTGAAAAGGACATATAATGCTAATGAAACTGACTCTTTGGCTAAGGTATATCATCTCGCCATTCAGTTGCAACAATAGATCAGTCTACAATCTGGGAGTCTAGGAGGAGTTCTCCCTCCTATAGGATACCAAATTTCCAACCCCCCCTCTATTCAATACATTCCCAAGGATGTTGTATTCCCAATACGGACCCATGTCTGAGTTCCAAGCTTCACCTCCCTTGCCATTTTTTAACAATGGTCCCCAGGATTCCTCCCAGCAAAATCAAAATTACTATAATCAAGCTGGAGGATCAAGTTCAGTTAGTCAATCTTTTGTTGTGAAGAATGTAGAAAGTGAAAAGACTCTCCAGCTTACCAACGAGATGGAGACCTCAAGAAGACACTATCTCAGATGTCTAATGACATGGCTCAACTTAGACATAATCCCCCTCAGAACCAGAACCAAGGTTTTCAGAATCAGGGAGGATATTCTAATTAGGGTGGTTATCCTAACCAAAATCCTAATTAGAATTATAATACCAACCAAAATGCCAATAGGAATTTCTAGAACCAAAGCTCCTCTAATAAAAACTATCAAAATCATAATAGAGGATACAATCAAAGGCCTAACAACAATAGGCAATGGAATACTGGACCCAATAATGGAGGAGTTTCCCACAATTATCAAGTGGGAGACGAGAAGTTGCACACTGCTAATGTGGCAGACCTCAACCTTATGACCAATTGGTGTAGACTACATGATACTTTGGACCATTCTGAGGTAAATTCCCTAGAAATGGAAAAAATGGTTAAGATAGCCCAAGCTAATGCTCCATTCCAAGGTGCATCCAACAAATCTGGTGGATCAACGGATATTGCCATGGCATATGATATCTTTGAGGAAGAACTTCCATTTCCCAACTAGGAAGAAAATGAAGTAGTAGAAGATGTGTATGATTCCCAAGCCTTCCAAACCAAGGGAGGCCATTTCCTTAAAAAATAGAATAGAGGGCCATTCACGACGTCTGCCCCTCCTAATAACATGGTCCTGCCAAATTAGAATGCGGATAATAATCCACCACCAGCAAAGGGACCATCAGATTCTTAGAAAAAAGGTAATTCATCTTCAATTCCTAAATATCAGGTTAGGAATGATTCAGATTTTGATTTCATTACAAAGATGCAAAGGAAAAAGACTTCAATGTCTTTCTTTGATATTTTGAAATGGTTTCTGGCTCAAAAGGAAATCTTGTTGAAAGCCTTGGGGGAAGCAAATAGGTCAAAAGGAAGAGAAAAGGTGACTCCTACTAATGAGATGAATGCAGGGCTCTATAAAGGTAAGACTGGTACTCCACCTTTCTTGCTAAGTTTGAGAATTTTTGGAAAGAACTTACATAACTATCTATTGGATTCTGGGGCATTGGGGAATGTCATGCCATTTTCCATTTGTAGGAAGTTAGGTCTGATCCCACTCTAGACAAATAAAAAGGTTATCCAGTTAGATAAAATAGAAGTTAATGTGGTAGGAGAGCTTAAAAATAACCATGTATAGATTGGATCTGATCCAAGGATCCAAACTTATGTGGATATCCAATTCGCAGATATCCTAGAAACCTATGGTATGCTCTTGAGCAGAGACCTAATGAAAATTATTGGTGGGTATTTATCTTTGGATTTCTCACACATGTGGCTGCTTTGGAAAGGGATAGCAAGCCAGATCAGAATAGAAAGTGAGCCTAGGCTCAAACACATGATCACTAAGTATGATTCCCCTAATGAGGTAGCTTATTTTGAAACCAAGATAGGAGTTTACAAGTAGGAGGAAATCATGACCTTTTCAGTACTTCATTTTGATGACTCGCCCCTTTCACAGCAAAATGACCCAATGATTACTGTTAATCAGCAAGTCCTAACAAGGAAATTACAACAGGATAGGCTGGTACTAGGAGAGGAGGTTGATATGTGGAGTCTCCTACTTCCTAGCTGGTGTAGGGTGCATTACTAGAATCATTCTGAGTTAACTTACCAACCCTGTGTAGACATTTTAAAACATATCTCTAGGCTAGAAGAAACTTGTGAATGCCAACCTCAAGCCTCTACTAATGAATTTCCATTTCAAGCAAAGGATGCAACCGTCCTTATGAGAGTCGGCTCTGCTTAGAGGGAATCATCTTCTCAACTCGAGCAGACTTAGGTTCTGTGTTCTGAATTACCACTGGAGACTGATGAATCTCAGTCTTGGCCAATTACACTTACCCCATAAACACTTTCAATGCCTCGGGCATTGGTGACAAAGGTACTAAATCATGACCTAGCTCAAGGGGAGGTTCAGGAATCACTTCTTGAAAAAAATTTCAATTCAGGAGAATCTTCTAATGAACTGTGCCCCCAGTTACTTTGAAGTACTAATGATTAGCACCAATCTGAGCTGCCATATACTTCTGCCAAGCAAAAGACTGTAGGCCAGAAAAAGAAAGAGATCTTGACCTTAGATCAAATATGGATTCTAAAATTTGATGGCTCTAAGTCCAAATCAGGAAGTGGAGTAGGGGTGGAATTAACCAATCCAAAGGGGAAGACCTACTTTGCTTCCTATAGGCTACAATTTTGTTGCACAAACAATGTGGCAAAGTACGAATCACTAGCTAGGGGCTTAATGTTTGCTCATCAAAAGGTCACATCTTTTATGGTGATGGGGGACTCTGAAGTCATTATCAAATAGGTTCGCAGCCAATATACTTGCCATAATAAAATATTGGCTGCTTACAGAAATAGGGTTTGGAATCTGATTGAGGACTTTGACGCTTTTGGAATTACTTTGATTCCTAGGGAACAAAATCAGATTACAGATGCTTTGGTAGTTACTACTAGTACTTTGGAGCCTATGCAAGACTCCAAATTGAAAATATTTTTAGTTGAGCTATTTTCAATCCCAGCAGCCCCTGATAATGTTCAAAATTTTTAGGTCTTCGAGGATGACCAACACATACTTTCCTTCTTGGAAAGTTCAGATGTCTTTGAAGGGCCAATCATAGATGAATTGGATAGAGATCAGGGAGAATGAGACCTTGAAGGTTGTGATATGGAAGGAGTAATGAACTTAAAGAGTAACAGCATCCCTAAGGGGATGGTACCCTTAGAAAGGATATTTGATTATGATCCTTAGGCTTGGGAGAGAGTGCCAACGCAAAGTGAAGGAGGGAAGTATGAATCTATTAATCTGGCTGATTCGGGCCCCAAAAGAAATGTCCTTATAGGTAAGACCTACCCTGAGGAGATTAGAAATGAAATAACTAAGGTTTTAAAAGAAGATATTGCAGCAATTTCCTGGAGTTATGAAGATTTGAAGACTTTTGACACCTCTGTGATCACACACACAATACTGATGAAGCTAGAAGCCAAGCCCTTTCATCAAAAGCAGTGCCCGGTCAATGCTTTGATTGAACCATTAATACAGAAGGAAGTGCAAAAGATTTTATCAGCAAGAATCATCTTCCTAGTAAGGCACTCCACGTGGGTTGTCAATCTAGTTCCAATACGTAAGAAAAGTGGGGAGATCAGGTTGTGTGTTGATTCCAGGAATCTAAACAAAGCCTCAGAGAAGGATAACTATCCACTTCCTTCTCTTGATGAGGTATTACAAACTGTTAATGGATCCTAGATGATGTCATTCTTAGATGGCTATTTTGGGTATAACCAAGTGCTTGTCAGTCATGAGGATAGGATGAAGACTACCTTTACTACAAAATGGGGAACATTTTCCTATAAACGCATGTCATTTGGCCTCTTTAATGTCGGAGCTACCTTTTAGCATGCAATGGATGTGGATTTTAAAGATTTGATAGGTAAGTGTATTATTATATATGTAGATGACTTGACAATATTTTCTAAGAAAAGAAAGGATCATGTTGTTGATTTAGAAAAGGTCCTTCAGAGATGGATCAGCTATGGAGTATCTCTAAATCCCAAGAAGTGTTTCTTTGGAGTTTTTGAAGGGAAACTTCTAGGGCATGTGATATCAGAAAATGGAATATCCATAGATCCTGATAGAGTTGAGGCTATTTTGAAATTGATAATGTCAGGTAGTAAAAAGGAGATGAGGTCCTTCTTCGGGAGGATTAATTTTGTAAGGAAGTTCATAACAAGGTTTGTAGAAATTGTCAAACCCCTCAACGAGATGATGAAGAAATATGCTAAAATTGAATGGAGCAATGAGGCTAAATTTGCATTTTCGCAGATTAAGCAATCAATATCTGAGGCACTAGTCTTGACCAGCCCAGATTACCTAAAGCCCTTTTATATTTATTCATTTGCATCTGATCATTCATGTGCATCAGTCCTAACACAACGTAGAGGTGAAGGAGATGAAAGACCAATAGCCTTCATGAGCTCGCCATTCAAGAATGTAGAAGTCAAGTACCCACCCTTGGAAAATTAGGCCTTTGCATTGGTACGAGCAGTAAAAAAATTCAGGCATTACATTTTGAGAAGCCAAGTTATTGCTATAGTGCTTGATCCAGCGATTAAGTCTCTCCTTATGCAAAGCGAATTAGGGGAAAGAAGAGGAAAATGGATGGCTATCCTACAAGAGTATGATTTAGAGATCCATCCAATGAAACTGGTTTGAGGACAAGGTTTATCAAAGGCCATGGCAGATGTTGACAAGAATATTACCTTCAACAATATACTGTGCACTCATTTACCAAGGACCCATGGTATACTGACTTGATCTTCTTCCTTCTAAATAATAGATGCCCAAAAGGGATGAATGCTACCCAGAGAAGGGAACTAAGGATGAAGAGTGCTCATTACATGCTCAAAGGAGGGGCTCTATACAAAATAAATTATGAGGGGGTGTACCTGTGATGTCTGGATCATCAAGAAGCTAAGCATGCCATGGCTAAATTCCATGGTAGGCATGGCACAAGACAAAGATCAGTAGATTCTTTGGCCCATCAAATCCTCAGGTTAGGATATTATTGGCCCCATGTGTTCAGGGATGCACATCAACACATCAGGACATGTCATACATGTCAGACTTCTACATCAAAGGAGTGTAATCCAGCAATGCCTCTACAACTAGTATATGAGGTAGACCATTTGCCCAATGGGCACTAGATTTTGTTGGGGTAATTAATCCTAATTCTTTTGCAGGACACAAATTCATCCTAACTACTACAAACTATTGCACCCGTTGGATTGAGGCTCAACCATGCAAGAACAACACCACTAATGTGGTTATCAAATTTCTCACTGAAAAACATTGTTACCAGGTTTGGAGTGTCGTTCGCCCTGGTATGTGACAATGGCCCTACCTTTTCATCTGCTAAATTTATACAATGGGCTTATGAACATAAAATTATCTTGAAGTATTCCTCTAACTACTATCCTTAGGGAAATGGTGTAGCAGAATCTACTAACAAGAATCTGTTAGAAGTAATAAAGAAATTACTTGAAAGTAATCCTAGAGACTGGCATACCTAGTTAACATTTTCCTTATGGGTAGATTGAAATCATATTAAGGTTGCTCTAGGAAGTTCCCCTTTTAAACTAGTTTATGGCCAAGATCTGATTTTCCCCATACACTTACAGATACCTGTTCTTAAGTTCATGCGGGAGTTTTATACAAGAGATGACCGGATTGAGGTAAGACTAAATAATCTTTTAAACATGGAAGAACAGAGAGATATTGCTCTACAACATTTTTTCAAGCATCAGGTTGCTGTCAAACATTGGTTTGACAAAAGAGCTAATATTAAGGCATTCAGAATCTCGAATCTAGTGTTGCTGTGGGACAAGGCTAAGGAGAAAAAGGGTGATCACCAAAAATTTGATAGACTTTGGCTAGGTCTGTATCAAGTAGCTGAGATCTTGGGTGAGAACGCTTTTCATTTGAGCACCTTGATGGGAGAACCTATTCTATTTCCAGTCAATGGGCAATTTCTCAAGCATTACTTCAGATCGTAAAGGTTTGAGTTTTTGAATTGTTTGTATATATGTATTTTGTGTAATTACTGGTTCTTTGCTTCCTTTTTGTTCTTTGTTTGTTGTTTATTTCTTTCTTTTTGTTTCCTTTGTTGTTTTGTGTCTATTTTTTTTGTCTTCTTCTTTGGGGTTTCTCTTTTCTTTCCATCTTAGAACATTGGGGTTGTTATTCAAATAATACTGTAGGCACTAGGAGAGAAATTGGTTTAGGCATTTTTAGGCATATATGTCAAAAGATTTTGTTCTAAAGCTTATGTCTTATGGTCATTTAGCATAAGTCTGAAGGCTATTAGGAGTAAGGTATATTGTAGATAACCTCCTGAACTATCATTGAAATCTGTCACAAAATAGATAAAACATCCGACTATGAAGTTCCTATTCATCTCAGAGTGATTATATCTTCGATTCAAGTTAAAAATTTGTTTCCCCAAAACTGTCATGGGATCCAGTGTAGTTCTCAACCCACATCTCAGACTATTAAAGTCTTTGTATTGAGAAGGTTTTTGAAAAGAATTTTTCACAAGGCTTGTAAAAGAAATAAGAAAAGAAAAAGAGAAGTAGTAAAATAAAGGAAAACTCAATACTAAATGGGTAATTCAAGCATCTCTATCGGGGCTATGGACGCTTGACTGGCAGTAGAGCAATGCTTTCAGAGAACTAGAGGTATCTTCATTGGGGATATTGACGCCTAACTGGCAGCGGAGCAATACCCAGGATTCCATTGCACAACAGTCGAAGGAATCAACCCATGTAGCTTGGATCATAGATATTGTTGTTTAGGTGTGGAGAAAGCTCAAATAAAGAAGGATGCACCATAAGCATGCACACACTCAGATTCAAGTAGTAGTTTATGTTGGTTCTACATTTGAGATTCTAGCTCAACTTTACTTAAATATTCTGATCACACTTAAGTTAACATGTCTCATAAATTATAAGTTTTGGGGTGACTAAATTCTTCAATATCTTAAAAATGGGTAAACCATTTTTCCCAGCTGAGTCGCCAATTGTTATGCCTTGCATAAACACCCCATATTTGTTTTTATTTTGGAACAAAATGGGTCCCCCTTTTCTTTTCTTTTGTTCGCTTTTAGTTTTTTGGTTGGGTCTTAGGAGTTCTTTTGTTTTGCTCCCAAGTCTATCTTTTCTTCTGTCGGAGGTGGGTCCAGAACCAAATATAAACATGGAACTCTTTCAAGGTTTCTAGTTCGGATATAGTTTCGACTCCGACTCTTCCTTCTCTTTTGTTTCTCCTTTGTTTTGTTGGTTGTTTTCGACTAACACTTGGGTTGGTCCATCCTCCTATTTGTTGGTCATTTCCTTGTGTTTTGTTTGTTTGCTCGTGCAGGATTGGAACCAGAATTGGAACTCACATAGGAAGTTTCAAGTTTCCATTTTGTGTTCCCATCCTGACTCCGTCTCCACTCTTTTTCTTCTTCACTTTCTTTGTTGTTTGGGCCGGGTTTGGTGTTTGCTTCAATCCCACTTCCCTTGTGCTTGCGTGTTTTGTTCTTTGCTTTGTGGTTGGGACCAGATCCGAACCTGGAATCGAACTTTGAACTTTGTGAAGTTCCATTTCAGTTTTGTCTCTACCCCCGTCTTCATTTGTTGTTTTTGGTCGGTCCTTTTGTCAGTGTCGGATCCCGGGTTGGAAATGAAGTAGGTAACTTTGTGTAGTTTCTTTATCTTGTTTCCGACCCAGCTCCACGTTCGCCTTACCTTTTTATGTTTCGTAGACTTGACTTAACTGGTTGTTTGCATCCCCGAATTACTGCATTTATGGCATTAAATGCAGCCTATTTTGTAGACTTGACTTAACTGGTTGGCTTTGTCCCTAAATTACCACATTTATGGCATTAAATGCAACCTATTTGCATGCGCGAATTATTGATTAAAGGTTTAATTATGCTTAAACTACCTCATTTTTATTATTATGTGAATTGATTAAGCAAACCACAGTAAGGAAATTATCGAGAGAATTGATTTGATCGCGGGGGTGAATTGCAGAGCAATTCTTGGCTATTTTCTGGTCAATCCTGAGGAGCGTTTTGAGGTAGGTTTCTTTGTCTTTATTTCTCCTATTCTTCATTCGAGTGTGTTGTTTTGGTGCATTGGCGAGAGGGGTTTTGTTCTTTTTTTGTTTTTGTTTCCTTTGTTGGTGTTTGTGCTTCTCTTTTTGTTTTGCTTGTTTGGTTCTTTTTTTTTTCATTATGTTCTTTTTTGGGTTTGTCTATTGTTTGTCGTTCTTGGTTTTGTTGTTTGTTCTATTGTCGCTTTTGTGACAGGTCCGTTTTTTCATGCTCTAGTTTTTACAAGGGTTTTTATTTTTGAAGGGGTTTCCTTGCTTGGGTAATGTATTTCGTTTTGAGACCATTTTCTAGTTTTCTCACATCGGTTTTGGGTTGTTCGTACAGGTTTTTCGTTGTTCCCTAGTTTTTGGAAATGTCATGTCAAGCGAATTAGGGTTTTGCAATATAACCTTTTCCATGGTTTTAATGACTTTTGTACGGAGAAGCTATAGGTGGGATAAACTAGGTTATTTCTAGTTTCCTTTGGGGCCCATGTGACCTAGGGTTTATGGTTCATATGACCACCTTGTTTTAAATACTCTCTGTTTGTTGGAATTATTCCGATCCCGTTCATTATTATGATGTTACTATATCTTTACTCTTGGTTGGAACCGGATCTGGAGGGGAAGTTGAACTTGGTAGCTAACATTTGTTTCTGGTCCGATTCTCATTTCGGTCCCGCCACCAACCATGTTTCGATTCTGGTCCGGTTCTCATCCCGCCTCTGATGCTGTTTTGTTCTTTGTCCAGTTCTGATCCTGGCCCCACCGCATGAAAAGAAACATTGTCTATGCCTAATGCTTCTACATTTCCACCTTTGATAAAGGCATAGTTTGACCAAGTAAAATATTATTTTAGGAGGATGGAGGAGGGATTATATGATTGACTAAATTAGATGTTTTTTTCATCTAATATAGGAAATTGTTGTAGGTATTAAGAAATGTCGAGCACATCAGATGAGGCCTCTCAGAGGATCCAGCCAGGTGAAACTTCATGGCAAGGAGTTAGGTCAAAGAAGGTCAAAGTGGAACAACTCACGTATACCTTGAGATGTAAGCATAGGGAGGTTTTCCTCACAGCTAGAAAATTTGATTCCAACTAGACTGATATTACTGACACCAATTTGGGTCCTTTTAACTATGAAGAATTGCATGAGGAGACATTCACTAAGGAGCAAGTCATAGGAAGGACGGAAGGATTGTTCAATCAGGACTGGCACATGTTGCACTTTACCCCCTATCTGTTCAATGTCTGGAGTTGATTCTTGCAACAGCTGGAGCATATAACCCTACTACTAGGTAGTGTGTGGATGTAAAGGGTAATGTCATTATTGACTTCACGCCTCCAATGATAAAATTTGTATTTCATATACCTAATCCCAAGAATCCTAAGAAATTGAATGAGGCGGAGACTTTGAAGCTTTACAGTGATAATAAGGAGAGGAATAGGTTTCACATGAATAAGACTTGGATGAGGGTGGAGAAGAAGTCTCTAACCAAGCTTCTAGACCAGCTTGAGAGGGAGGATTTTGGAAAATAAATTGCAGATATAATCATGTTCCTCTCTAGGTTGTTTGGTAAAAGGGATGCTTCACTATTTAAAGAATGGATGTTTCCTTTCATTCAAACTATTTTGGATGGGAGGCAACAATTTGACTAGTCAATGATAGTATCAGACAACATTCACAATCATATGATAAAAGTAAGAGAAACCAAGCATTTCTTTATGACCTCCTATGTAGTTTATGTAGCTGCCCGTGTAGGGATTTTCCCTGGGCTTCAAACATTAGGTATATTGGGGGAAGCCCAAGGATAGAAGAAAGTGTGGGAGTATTATAATCAACTCACCTTGCAGGAATCATAGCAACATTAAAGAAGAGTTAATGATGCCTTTATTTATGTCATTATTAACAAACTTAATGGTGATGTGGGATATAGGCTTAGCAGGGAGGCAATGGCTTTTGTGAACGAATGGGGCATTGGTTTATCTAGTACCCCACATTCACCTATTTTAGGTTAGCAGGCTTTGATGGTCACCCCCATTTTCTACCTAGATGTTGTGGTGATAGGATCATTTTAATGGAATTTATTTATCAAGCCTTGGCTGTAAATTTCTAGTTTAGCAGCAAACGCAAGACTGGGTGCCATAAGTTTCCAATGAAGCTGGAGGCCTTTTGTTGTCCACACATTCAGGAAGCTAAGGTTGTTTGTGATGAATTAGTTTATTTGAAGTTGGGCTTGTACACTGCAAGGAAATACTATGACCCCAAGCACAAGATGAGGGCTTTGCTTCCCAATGTCTTTGAGAAACACTTTAATCTGTTGGAGGATTTTTGGGAGGACTTGCAAGATAATTATGATCTTAGGAAGAAGAATTATGAAAGGATACCTATCCCACTTATGGTTGAGTTTGGGATAAAATAAGACATTCCAAAAACATTGTCTGATGATGGGATTGTTTTGGATCCCGGGTATGATGCAGGAAAGATTGGTCCTAAAGATCTTGATCGAATAGATTGGAATGCCGAGGAGACAATCGACATAAAGCAGATTGCAAGACCGATGTTGGACAGGAGTTGTCAATGGGTGAGTTTGAGGACTAATCAGGCCGAGGCTACATCATCTAAGAAGATGAAGGCTGCAAGTACCACCCAAGGATATAAAATGGGAAAGAGAAGGATGGCGCCTAAGGAACCTTTAGAGTTTATGCCATCTAGTGCACAAGAAGAGGAGGTGGTTCCTCAAGATATTCCAGAGGTATAGGAAGATGAAACAACTACGGAGGTGGGTGCTTGTGCATCTACAACAAGGGAGGCACCTACTCAGCCCTTTGATGCACAAGAATTAGGCCAATAATCACCAAAGGGAGCTCTCCATGATGAAGCAGAGGTTTTAAAGAAAATGGAGGATCAAGTTGAGATACATAATATAGAAACAGATTCAGAAAAGACTCCATCTGATAAAGAGCATCATGCATTAACATCTTTTGATGTGATAGATGATGCAGGCACTGAACATATATTGACTAAGGAAGATCAGTGGAAACTCTTTGAAGATGCAAAAAGAGAAGTTGATGCTAAGTCACAAGCTGAGGCATCAGCTAAGCAACAAGAGGAGGAGGCCAAGGCACAATCTAAGTTGGCAGTCAAGTAGAAGGAGTTGGAAGGTTGATGAATTGGCTCAACAACAACAACAAAAGGAGTAGGAGCTCAAAATTCAAGAAGAAAGAGATAGGTTGGTAATGCAGCAGAAAATTCATAACCTTGAAGAGGAAAAGGCCCAACAAAGAAGAGAAAAAGAAGCTATTGAAGCTAAGATTAAATCACAAGAAGAGGATTATAGGAAAAAGGAAGAGCAAGAACGTTTAAAAAGGGAAAAGGAGGCTGCTGAAATTGTTGAATATGAAAAGAAGTCCAAGGAAGCATGGGACTATGTTGAAGAGCTGAAGAAGCAGTGGGATCAAATGTTGGAGAAAAAGAAAGAGGAAGATGAATGTTTAAAGCAGGAGCTAGAAACTAAAAGGCTACAAGAATAGAAGAATAAAGAGGAAGCAGAAAGGTTAGCACAGGAAAAGGAACAAAGTGATCAGCAAAATGTGCAGGAGGTTGATTCTCAACTCGAGCCTACATTGTTACAACCTTTTTCTTCCACTACTATTGCTTCTTCTTCATCCCAGGCAGCCACTACTCCTATTGCTCCTACTTGGTTAAAATTGGACTTGGAAAGGAAACAAGTTGTCCAACCACAACCGTTGAATTGGGAAGAAATGATTAAAGAAATTGGGAAAGAGAAACCTACGAAGAAGGCTCGGGTTCTTCACTCTACTAGGCTCACTGATGCTGGAGAGATTATTGTTGAATCTGCCATACCTGTAATGGAGAAGAGTCATGATGATATGCAAATCACTGATTATCAATTTGGGGCAATAAATTTGGGAAAGCCTACGAGAAACCAACATATGAGTTTGATTGATATTGTGGCTTCTTCAACTAAAACTCAGATGATTAAAGGTAAACAAAGAAAGGATGAGCTTAAGGCTCAATTGGATCAGCTCCATGGTTTTTTGAAAGATGTTTCAAGTCCCATTTCTCAACAAGCTGCTCTTCCTGAATCCCCAGTTTTGTTAACAAAGAGGGAAGCAAATGATTTGATTCAAATGAAAAGCAAGGTGGGTATGATGGATAAATGGTTGGATAAGCTCAACCAAGGGTTGATGATGTTCTTATTGAAGGTTCTAAAATTCATAAAGCTACTCTTGAATTAGCAGAGATCTAGACCAACCGGTTAAGGATTTGGATAAGTAGGATGATGAATACAAGGAATATGTTAAAAGGCTTGAGGATATTAGAAAAATTCCCAAGTCCACCTTGTTGGAATATTCAGTTCTTGAGTAGGGTAATGAAGATTTTATGGAAAAATCTATGAGCATCATAAGGTATAAGTCAAGAGCTATGCATGGACATCAAGAAGAAGTTTGAGAAATGAGTAAAGACTTGAATCAACAGATGATTGAGTTAGAGGCATTTGTGGCCATTTTAATCAACTTAGATCCCTCCAATAAAGAAGGCTTGTCGTTGGATAAACTAAGGGAGAGATGGAGGAGTAGGTTTGAGGAAATCATACAAAAGGGAGATGATGAGGAGAATTTATTGTTAGATCAAGTTATGGATATCCGAGAAGAGGTAAGAGTTGCCTAGAAAGGAGCTAATCAAGTTAAAGGAGATGCAAAGGTTGGTTTCCACAGAATTTGAAAGAATCAAATTTGAAGGTGATTGGTTGGATGGGCCGGATTTGGGTACTCTTCAACAGATGTTCTCTAGTTTTGACGAGTACATTCTTGAGCATTTAGTGCAAACGTGACTAACTATTTTCATCATGCTCTATTTGCTCTTCTCCTCTTTTTCTGGGTTTGGACATAAGTTCAACTTTGAGTTTGATCCGTGGGTTTCATTTTCTTCTTGGAGAATTAGATTTCCTTTTTTGTACAATGGAGTGATCAGCCTTGAAACAGGGGTTCCTTAGTTTACTTTTGTGTTCAGTTTTGACTCCATGAATTGTGGATCTTGATTGATAATTGAGAAATTTGTGCATGTGGCACCCTATATGTACTATTAGAATCTACTTTGTAAAGGTCAGCTAATTGAAAAAAAAATCAGCCACCTAATGATAGAAGATAGAAACTAGATCTAGGATTTCAATGTTTTAGAAAGATACTCTAAAAGGTTCAGTAAAAAGGCTTGATTATTTTTACAGTTTTCATACGTTTTCATGTCATGATTTTAAAGTTTGGATCCATTTTGATAAGGTTAATGGTACATGATCAATCCATACGCCAATGATTTTGTTGTGTTTAATTGTTTCTTATTTGATGAAAGTTAATAGAAGGAATTGGATTCAAGATCATATCATTGGATTAATCTGTGAATCAAATTGTTATTGTATTCATTTAATCTGTGTTTTGGATGATGAGTGAGTAATTTGTTTGAAGTAAGTTTAGTGAATATTGATGGTATTTGAATTAGCATTATGGATGTATGTAGTAGCATAGTTTATTCTATGGATTGTATCTTGTTATAGTTGTGGTTAGGTGGAATAAACACTCATTACTAATATGCATGTTTGGGTATGTAAGAATTTTACTCACGTTTCTTTGATTTAAAGCTCTGTTTCATTTTTTTTCTTTTATTTAAAACCCCCCAAACGTAAACTAATTGATGCTATGCAGTCTTGTTCTTTGTTACTAGTAAAGGCCCCTTGAACATTACAGTTATATCAACCACTGAGTGAAATCAACATAATTGAGAACCAATTACCAGGACCTTGGGAGTTAGATCTCCATGTGTTATCTTTATCTTTCAAGAGAAATGGAATATTAATATTCTGCTTAATGTTGTTGTGTTGGTTTGACCATCAACAGGTATTTTCTTCATAATCACGCACACAAGCTACTTCCTTCCCTGAATCTAACTAACACTCAAATGCCAAATAATACTCAGAGCCAATATAGAATGAAAATTCGAGAAGTTTCTTATTAAGAAAGCCAACTTCACATTTCCTAGAACCCAAAACTCATCATTATCCTTGCAAGCATTTAAATCCCTATTAAAATTCATTCTTTTCCCACTATAGAAATATGGGGATTACTGACACAAGGCTTTTTGGCAATAGCTTCATGTGATTTTTGAACACCATCTTTAAAGGGAAATTATTAAAATTATCTCCTTCAAAGATCATCCTATACCACCCTGTACTCCAGATACCATCATGATTACACAGAAAGCTAAATGACACCACTTGGTACTCGTTAATTTTGCATACAACTAACCTATCAAATTTGCATGTGGTATTCATTTTCAAATATTTCATTAAGTATTACGTCTCTTAAAGATTTTGGCATGTTGTCATTGGTCCAATGTGTCCATCCTCTATAGCTCAGTACCACATTGGTAGCACAATCGATTGCTTTGTTTCCTTCCCTATACACATGTTGTACCTGATAGATGCTAAAAAAAAAATTAATGACTTTGCATCTATCTATTATATTTTTTAATTCCCAAGGAGATGCAACTTCTTCATTTAGGATGTCCACAATTAGCTTAGAATCCCCTTTGATGATGACATTTTTGTACCCCAACTCCTTTAGAAAATTGAAACCTCCAAGAGTGGCCATTGCTTCGGCTTTATTGTTAGAGAAAACACCCAAATTCACTCCAAAACCCATAATATAGTCACCTTCTAGATTTCTTATCAGACCCCTTGCACTAGCTTGTCCAGGGTTTCCTTTTGAGCACCCATCAAAATTACACTTAACCCAATCTTTCAGTAGAAGACTCCAAACAATACCCATTATGTTAAGCATCTTTGACCAATTGAGTTTGGTTTAATCCCTCCTTATTACCCAATTCTAGTTTATCCTCATTTCTTTGTAATTAGGCCAGGTATTGGAGAAGTTGTATCTTCATTCCTCAATGTTTTCCTTAATTTGGTTTTTAATGATCTGACTTACCTCCCTATTGCTTCTCTCCACATATTTGAAAATTCTATTATTCCTCTCCTTCCACAATCCCCAGGTAACAAATAGAGGAACTTGATTCCAAAGGTCCACAATAACATTATGTGAGAATGGGAAATTTGACCATCCTTTAATAAAAATATTCATTGAATTGGTAAACACCCAATCAAAGGACAACAACAAAAAAAACAAGAACACACTTCCCTCGCATATTGGAATTGAAAGAAAATATGAATTATCGACTCCTCTTCCTATTTATAGAGTGAACACTTGTTTACCAGTTGGAAGCCTCTCTTAACTAGATTGTCAATAGTGAGAATTTTTCCATGAGCAGCATTCCACCAAAAATAATTAATTTTTGGAACAAGATTCTTTAGCCACACCTTATCCCAGAAGTGATTAGGAACAACAACCGAGGCCCTCTCCAAATCTTCATAGGTCTTTTTAACCAAGAAACAACTAGAAGAGCTACTTTTCCAAATCCACTCATCTTCCCTTTCTCTATCAAACCACTTAGTCTCCCTTATCAAATTATGTAGATTTGTGAGGATAGGATCCCAATTCACCTTTCTTTGATCTCTCATATTGTTTCTCCTTAGTAATGTGTTGAAATCCTTCCATTTAGGTTCCTCCATGTTCTAAATTATATAATCAAACACCTTTTTGCCACAAATCCTTTTTAAGCTAAGCTTGAGAGGATTCATTTCTTCATAGGTGGACAAAGTGGAATTCTCTATCCAAGGATCCTTCCAAAAAATAGTATTATTCCCATTCCCTATTATCTTCCTTTCCCCCATCTTCAACACATTCCTCAATCTCACAAGATTGTTCCATAAGGCTGAACCAGTAGGCAGATCTGATTATGAGAGTAAACAACCAAGATTCTTATTCCTTAAGTATTTAGCTTAGAAAAGTTGTACCCAGTCTTTGGAGCCCTCCAAAAGATTCCAACCAATTTTAGTTGTTAATTATTTTCTTAGCATGGAAATTCTTATCAACCCCAGATCCCCACTTCTTTTAGGCATACACACTTTTTCCCAGCTGTCCAGGGATAGTCTATTTTTTTCTTCCGTTCTTGACCACAAATTTTTTTGTTGAATCTGTTCAATCTTCTCACCAATATGGGTTGGGATTTTGAACAGAGATAGGTAATAAACTAGAATATTCTAAAGAGAGGCTTTAAGGAGTTGAATTTTTTCCACCAAGCTAAGAAGCTTCCCCTTCCAACCAACCAGTTTGTTTTGGATTCTTTCTATTAATTGGTTCCAGTAATTATTCTCCAATTTCTTAGAGATCAAAGGTAGACTCAAATAGGCATCAGGTAAGTTAGCTTCCTAACATCCCAAAAAAAAATCTCTCTATCCTTTATCTGTTGATCAGTGTTAAATAAGTAAACTCTGCTTTTTCATAGTTTATGCACTGACCTGAAATAGCAGCATAATCATTGAGGACCTATTTCCATAGACCTGCTTCTCCAACCGAAGCTTCCCCAAACATTAGAGTATCATCAACAAACTATTGATGGGATTCAGGCTTGAGAGAAGAGGCAACTTTTACACCTTTGAGAGCTTATGATTCCACCAACTTTTGAATATTCTTGCCCAAAACTTTAGCAACAATGATAAACAAGTAGGGAGAAAGAGGGTCACCTTGCCTAAACCCATGACCACAGGAAAAGAAACTTTGAGGAACACCATTAACTAGAACAAAACACATGGGGGAAGTAACACAAGAAAAAATCATCTTTAGGAATCTACCATCTATCCCAAACTTCTTAAGAAAGACAAAAAGGAAAGGCCAGGAGACCCTATCATAGGCCTTGGAAATATCAATTTTGAAGGCCATCCTAAGATTCTTTGAATGATCCATTGAATGAATAATTTCATGGGTAGAAATTACAACATCAAGAATGTTTCTACCTTAAAAAAACCCTTTTTATTTAAGGCTATCATTTTTCCAAGCACCGGTTTGAGTCTAAACACCAAAAATTTTGAGAAAATTTTATAGACTGTGTTGCAAAGACTAATAGGTCTATAATCTTTCATGGTTGAGGCATCAAAATATTTAGGAATAAGAGCTATAAAGGTAGCATTAAAATGGTTCAACAACCTACCTGACCTAAAGAAATCTCTAGCATCATTAAAAAAATATGTTTTAACAATATCCCAGTAAGTTTGGAAAAAGGCAAGAGGGAACCCATCAGGGCTAGGGGCTTTCAAGGCACCAAAAGAGAAAACAACCTTTCTAACTTCTTCCATAGAAACAACATTAGTCATCATATTTAATTCTAAATCTGAAATTACATTAGGGATCACTTCAAGAAAGATGACATTTACCTGAAGAGCATTGCCAGGATCCACATGATAGGAGGAGAAGAAGTTAACAACTTCCCTAGCAATATCTTTTTCATTGGTCACAATAGAGCCATCCTCTTTCACAAGTGATCTTATTATGTTTCTAATTTTGTGTTTTAAAGTGGATTGGTAGAATAATTTAGTGTTCCTATCCCCTTTTGTCGGCCATTGGACCCTAGACTTTTGTTTCCAAAAGATTTCCTCCTTTTTGTTTATCTTATACCATTGGGATCTAAGATCTCTTTCCCTAGCACATATTTTTCATCCACTAGGCCAGTCTCCATAATATCCTAAACCTCTTTTAAAAATTTTCCCAAGGTATTCTTTATCTCAAATATGTTTCCAAAGGTCAGCTTATTCCACCATTTCACTTTTTGCTTTATTCTACGTAGCTTTTCTACCAAACAGTACATCAGAGTACCTATTATGGGTTCCTCCCACCATGATTTAACCAAGGAAGAAAAATCCGTGTGGAGACCCCACATAGCTTCAAATATAAAAGGGAAAGGACCCCTATTATGGTCCAAATTTCTTTTCAACACCAATGCATTATGACCAGATCTTGACCTAGGGAGAGCAGACAAAGAAAGGAATTGGGAAATATCCCAGCTAGCAGAGATCAAGAACCTATCCAATTTAACTTGGATTAGATGGATTTTGTTCCTTCTATTTGACTAGGTATACTTAGTTCCTTGGAGGGGGATATCAATTAGACCTACCAAATTGAAGAACTCAGCTAGCTCCATCATATTATCTAAAAAATCATCTGACCCTCTAGACTTTTCTGAAGGTAGGAGAGGAAAATTAAAATCCCCTCCAAGCATCTAGTGATCATCTTTCCTATCGGAAATAGCTTCACTTAGCTATTCCCACAAAAAAACTTCATCCTTGATCGAATTCAGGGCATAAATATTTAAGAGATTCCATTTCTCCTGAGAAGCAATGTCTTCCAAAGTAATCTCAAGACTGTTCTTACACGCAAAACATAAAGAGCCTTTTAATTTAGAGGGATTCCAAAGGGTTGCAATACCACCTAAAGAACCTTTTGCCTCATTAACAAAGTAATTAGCTCTTGGCTAGATACTTACAATAGCTTTCTCAAAGGTCTCTTTCTTCATCTTTGTTTCCTATAATAGGAGAACATCCACTTTATTATCGGGAATGTAGGATTTTACCAAAAATTGTTTATACGGGCTATTAAGGCCCCTTATGTTCCAAGAGATGTACTTCATTGAAAAAATAGAATCATCCCCACCTCCATCCTAACCCAGCCCTTAGGATACTTCTTCTTGGGCTTTGATCCTGTGATCGTACCAAGGTTCTCTGTTTTATAGCTACCACATCCCTCACAGTATCCTTAGTTCTTGATTCCTTTTGGGAGGGTCTTCCCACCTTATTTCCCCCTCCAACATCTGGTTTCTTTTTCCTTTTGGATTTAGTTGTAGCTTGTGACCATCCCTCCTCATCCTCCTTATCACTAGACCCTTGAGGGAAGCCAAGATGAGCCAGTGAATCACTTAGATTTTTTGCTCCAAATTGAGATACAGTATTCATTTCCTCCATAGATAGGGTTGTATCATCCAAAACATACTCTCCCTCTTCCAAAAAATTTTCAGCACCATGAGTCTGCTCCTTCACCTTCAAAACCAACACATTCTTCATCAATAGAGGTTCCTTAACTTGGACCTTCTCCTGAATTATATCTTCCCTTCCCATTTCCTCCAAAGGAGGAAAACCTGGAGTAGGATGGGAAGAAGCAGGGGCAGCTACATTAAGGTTCAGGAACCCCAACTCATTTACTTCAATGTGAGGATCAAACACATCCATGATTTCTAGATCTTGATTAACCTTTAGAAGGGGAACAAACACCTTCTGGGGTGAAGTAGTAGAAAGTTGCACACCAGAAGCCATTACCTTAGTCAAGATGTCCTCTTCTAAACTTTTTCCTTTATCTTTGGAACCCTCACCAAAGATCACACAAGAATCAATTAGATGGCCAAACCTCTTACATTTCTAGAAAAAGAGGTGGGAATTTTCATACTCCAAGGGTTGAGTCCAATTATCGAACTTTGACTTAAGTAGTATTGAGGAGGGGAGGACCGTTTTTACTACCGCATTAACACATATTCGAGCATACACCAATCTCGACCTCTCCTATGTTATCTTATCTATGGACAGGAGGCTCCCAAAGGAGTTTGGTATGCACTTTAAGATTCCCTTCTCCTAGAACTTTAGAGGGAGGACTAGAAGGAAAACCCATGTTGGCATAGAGGCCCCCAAATCAGTCGACAAGTCAAAACCTAGTTTCCACTTGCATAGGGAAAGAAATTTTTTAAATCCCGGGTCAAAAGTCCATGGACCCCTAGTTAAAACCTTTAGCATATCTTCATAAACCACAAATGAAAATAGAAACATACCTTTGGGCATTGCATTTATGGTGATGCTTCCTTTTAGGTTCCAAGTAGAAGCAACCCACTGACGGACAAGTTCAATATTTGGCCTATACACCAAAAAATTTCTAACAAGTGTCATTTTGAGGTTATCCATCGCCTTTAGCATCAAGACCTCAGGGACATCTACTTCCCAGCTAGTCACCTAGCAAGAAGCAAATTCCACAAGTCTTTTAAATGAAGCTGGTGAGTCAGACCCCACTAGTTTTTCCACATAGGAATCCAGAGCTTCCTCAAAGAAAAAGGAATTCAGCTCAAAAGTTGGAGAAAAGGGTGACTTCCCAGAGATTCCCTCCATCTTTTCCTTAGGGGAAAGGATTGTAGTATGAGGAGGGGACGTCATAGTGAGAGCAGCCAGACTGGCCACTGCTACCATAGGAACAACACCAGGAAAGGGGACAACATCCTTGGAATGGGGAGCCTTCCTAGCCCCCCGCCCCCCTGAGTGACCCATGAAACAGTCAAATCAAAATAGTGCTGAAAATTCAAAAATCAACCAGCGTGGGAAACATCACAATAGAGCAAAGCCGAAGCTTCTCAAATTTTTTAGCTCATTGCTTGTGTTTTCTATCATTATTTGTTGTCTTTTTTGTTGTTGTATTTGATAGTATGGAGGATTGAAACACTGTCCTTCACAATTTTTGTGCTTGGTATCAACATTTTTTTGTTGTCCAAACTGTGGCACCCCACTCCATAGAGTCCTTCAATATCAAGCATGTCTGGGTGCATCTCCCAAATATCCCACTCCACTTCTAGAGTGATTCATGATTCAATGTAATTGGTGATGCATTGGGAAACCATCTTGTTGTAGACACAAAATCTTTAGATATTATGCACACTACTTTAACCCTTAAAGTGGATGGTCAAAGTTGGACACAACCTCTAGACCATGAAGGTTTTCCTTTTCATCATCGAAGATGGTTCAATACTGGTCACATTGCTACACACTACCCTAATGTCAAATTCAAAGAATCACGCTCTGCTACATGGTGGAAAAATGTTGCCCCTAAACATTATTCTATGGCTTCAAATATTTCATTAGATCATGGAAAATATAGGGATGTCTTGGGTGCACAATAGAATTTGGTTATCAATCAAGGTAAATCCCTCAAGTAAGGTGGGACTTCCACTTTTGGAGTAGGATTGAAGGAAGAAAATGGTACTTCACAAGAATCCCAACATGGGTTGGATGGTGGCTTTGAGGTGGGGGATACACCTCAAGTTAATGAGACATCCAAAGCTTTGGATCATGGTGCACTAGCAAGAGACAATCCATCACCCAACAGCATGGGTGAGGAATACATTACAACTCAAACAAAAATAAACTCTCATCTGAGGAAGACTGCAACATTGGTTGGGAGGTGGTGAAAAGGAAGAAGAAAATTTCTAGCAAAGGCAAGGTTTCTTGTCCTAACATGTATTTGCATTCACTCTAAAAGTAGTGGTAACTCCCCCAAAGAGGGTGGGGGTCATCTACAAGATTGAATTTAAGGGTGACCTAAGCAAGGGAACTAGGTTTTAGATTGATGTAAGTATGTTCATTTATAGGCACTATTCTTAGGGCTTGCATTTTTTCCTAGGGAAGGTTCATCTTCTCTATGTCAAATGTGTATATATTTTGAATTTTATTACATGGACACAACCCCCTCAAGCTGTTTTGAACTGATAAAAAAAATAAAAAATAATGCATTGTAATTAATTATAACTTGAGAGTCTAATTTAATTAAATTTTATATAATTATAATTGTAACTTAATCTAAATAATCATAATTATAATAATAAACCTAATCTTCACTTAATACTTGATTATTATTTGAATTCACTGGTTTTAATAATTAAAATGATTAATTATAAATTATAAAATATCATATATAATTTATTAAAAGTTAAAAATTATGAAATGTTATCAATAATAAATTCAACTATTCAATACTTAAAATATTAATAATAATTATAATAATAATAAAAATAAATAAAATATAAAATATGTATACTATATAATATATAATATATAATATATAATTATCAAATATCAAAACCTAGTTTACATGGAGGAAACTAGGGGCAGGGGAATGCACGAAGGAAGAACAAGGTGTGAAGCTAGAACAATGGTCGAAGACACTAGCCCAATGGCATTTGGAGAAGGAGAGTCTTGAATCAGCAGATAGCAGGTCATCAATGCATTAGAGATCCCTCAAGAATAGGTTTTTGGACACATGGTTACCAAAATTTTCCTCAAAATATAGGGAGATATCTTAAAAGTGGGCATGGGTGGTCAAGGAACCCTAGGTTAGGGAAGACTTTGCAAAAACCAAGAGCCAAGAAGGACACTGGTTGGACTTCATGGAAAAACCAATCCTACACCAATCTCTAGAGGGGAAATGGTAGAGAAGGACACAAAAGAATGAATAAAGTCTAGATTCCGAAGTTGAATCCATCTAATGGAAAGCCTTTCTCTCTCTCAAATCAAAGAATCAAGATTTTGTAGATTTTTACTAGTTATCTACAGCCACGATGGGATTATCTCAAAGATCGTGGTCTATTCGTCAAATGGACTGGGAATGGCATGAAAAAGCAAGAGATCGAGAACTAATTTGGTGATCACTTTGAAGGCCAGGTAAGTGGTAAAACTCTAGCTAAATATTTCATTATATTGGAATGTGCAAATCAGGGGATCAAAGAAAAAAAATTATTTGGGGAGCCTCTCTTTTTCAAGGGCTTTTGTTTTTATAAATTATATTGTGAACCGAATTTCAACCCCAAGAATCATAATCTAAAAATCTTTCCACATTGGATAAGCTTGGAGAATCTTCCCCCTAAATACTGGAGCGAAGAGACTTTGGGGAAAATTGGGGATGCCCTAGGAACCTTCATTAGATATGAAGAGGAATTTTACCTTTGGAAATTCAAAAATAGCCATGATCTTGGTAGACATTAATACGGAGCTTAGATTCATGGACAACTTAGAAATTCTCTTGAAGAAAGGAAATTGGTTTTAGAAAATTTTAATTGACATGAAAGGGGGAAAATGTATATTTTATAAAGGATACATTGCAAGCTACTCAAAAGGAGATGGAAAAGTTATTAACACGGATCTGAATAGAGGTTGGCTTGGAAGTAGATATCCCACAAGTCAAAATCATAGATACCACACAAGTCAAATCCATGAGAGCGCCAAGAGGGACAACAACGCAAATGCAAGGGAGAAGCAAACAAGAGACTCAATAGTCTTGAAGGAGTAGGCTCTGGTTGGAAGTGGGAACCCAAACCCTAGGAGAAATTCAAAATGTCTAGAAGATTTGAGGGACCTCTTGTGAGAGATAGAGATTCTGGAAAGAGACATCAATGAAAAAATGTTGGCCATCACAAGCCAAGATAAGATATGTAGGGAGGAGGTAGCTAGCATCACCCACCTTTACAGAGTTTCCCCTCTAAAGAATTCAGATGAGGAGGGGGCTTCATGGAAGGAAACAAAAATTTCTATGTTGAGGGAAGATACCAATGATAGCATCTTACAAATTGCCATGGGAATGGGAGAAAGAAATATGGAAATGGCAGCCCAAAACCCCCCACTTTTGTTTAGCAATGCAGAGGAGGATCCTGAAGAGATTTTCAATGGTTCCATTCTTCCATTAGAGCAGCAATTGTTACTAGAAGGTGTAGCAGAATCTGAAGAGGAAGAAAAATAAATAATATCCCCAGGGGAGCTAGGGATAAAGCAAGAGTCAGCCAAGAAGGCCAAGCTTGATTGTGGGAAAGGGAAGACTAGGAGAAGAAAGTATTTTTATGAATTGCGTACCATAGATGGGGATGTAGAAGCACAATAGAAATTGACAACAATGTTGAAGCTAGGGAAGGGAGCCCCCCTTCTTGAGTCACCATGAAGTTACTATCTTGGAATGTTAGGGGCCTCAACGCCCCTAACAAACAACTTTTGGTCAAAAGAAGGCTCAACATCAACATCAAGTGTTTTGACCAAAGCATACATTGTTCTACTTCAAGAAACATAACTGAGTAGTGAGGATTTGGATGCTCTCAAAAACAAGGTTGGAGGGTGGAACATAGTAGGGGTTAAGGCAAGCAGAGCATTCGATGGCATAGCTATCCTTTGGAAACCAAACACAGTACAAATATAAATGGCAGCAAAAAACACATGTTGGCAATGTTGCTAGGCTCGAAGCTTTCAATCAAAGCTTAAATTTGGACTCATTAATTTGTATGGTCCCAATTTGTGCATCAAGAAACAAAGTCTTTGGTAGGACTTGGAGGCATTTTTGAAGTCACAGTGAGGGAAGAACTTCATCTTAGCAGGGGAATTCAATGCTATATTAGAATATGGGGATAAAGGAGGTGGAATACAAAGAGACAACCAATCCCAATAGGACTTCAAAGAGTGGATAATATGAAATAAAATGCTAAACATAGATTTTAAGAATGGCACATTTACATGAATGAATAGGAGCTGAGCCCAGGCATGATAGCCAAAAAATTGGATAGATTCTTGTTTTGGGGAGGTTTAGATAGTTTTCCATTCTTATTTGAGTCGAGCATCTTACCTAGTACTGGATCTGATCACATGCCACTAATGTTGGACATCCAAGAAGATCAAAGCCCTATCCATTCACCTTTCAAATTTGAAAATATGTGGCTTAAGGACCCAAATTTCCTAGGGCTAACAGAAGAATGGTGAGCAGGTCTTCGGGTAACTAGTGTAAGGAAAATTAGATGCGAAAAACAATTCTCCTAATGTCAATACCTCAAGAAAGAATGCAGATACACTTTAAAATTTACAATTACAGTCCAACTAAGATGCACTATGAAGCAGATAACAAAAACAGAGTATTTGACAATCACACATGAACACCAGATATACGTAGGAAAACCCTTACAGGAGAAAAACCCACCACACCAATTGAAATCACTTTGTATTTCAGTAATGAAGATTACATACAAAATTCTAGACTTATCTTTCTGGTGTCATTATACAGTAGCAATCACCATGAACATTCTTCAAATAGAAACTTTCAAGTTACAGCCTTTATAAATTAGAATACATTCACTGATCAACAACAATCTGTCGAATCAACCAATCGATAATCCAACCCGATCACAAACTTCAATCTTTGAGTATATCCATGTCAAATTTTATCTATGGAACTTCCTCATGGAACCGTCACAAACGATTGCCTTCCAACTATTCAGATTCAGCTTCTCCTATTAGTCCACGAGACTCCACATAGGACGATCTTACTCGGTCAACAGAATTCACACTATGTTGGCATCTCGGTGAGACACTAACAGTGTCTCGCCGATGTTGTATATCCTTCATACCGATGTTTCCAAGAGTCTCTGTTATCGCTAAGATGTTCTATCAAGCTTCATGAGTTACACCGAGTCACCAAGCAATCGCCCAGACCTACCGCTTTCGCCAGAAGATCATAGCAAGTCACCAAAGTTAGACCAAAGACCCCAGACATACCAAACACCAAATAGAAGTTGGAAAGACTCACATCTTTCGTCGAGAGTTCATACCGAGACAGAAAGGTTACCCCAAAGTGATCATCCGTCACCAAGACATACGCCCTTCACCGAGAGATCATACCGATCTCCATATGTTACCCCAAAGGCTCCAACATAAAGCACTATCGGCGAGACATGTAACTCTCGCTAAGAGTTCTCACCGAGCTCTAAGACTTACCCCGAAAGCTTCATCTGTCATCAAGAGTTATACTGAAGATTCCAAAAGGTGTTTCTGTTGGTGAGACCTTCAACATTCGTTGAGACGTCTTCTCGGGATCTTTGAGTTACCCCGATAGCCAACCCTTGAGCCTCCATCGGTGAGACATTTTCATATTGCCCAGACTTCATAACAAATCCTTCATGTTACAACGATAACTCTTGAGTGTGTCCCCATCGACATGACTTTCATCTATTGCTAAGATGTCACACCAGGACCCTTATGTTATAGTGAAGACATCAAATGTATTCCTGTCGGTAAGACATTCATTGTTCGCTAGGACTTCTCATAGAGCCACTATAAGCTACCACAAATCCCATGGTCACCATGAATCTCCCCGATACACAATTGAATGGCCTGTCGGCCAGAGGTCTCCCGAGCACTAAGAGGTGATACCAAACACTCCTTGTCATAGCGATAGCTCCACAATGACAACATTCAGTAAGACATCTACAAGGTCACAATGACCTGTACAAACCAGAATGAATCAAGCTGCTAGTCGGCCAGACAATGAAGATGTCACACCGACTTGGCTCTAATGGAGGTTTTAGCCTATATTGTTTGAGGCACATATTTCCAACAATCTCCCACTTGATGAAGATCATACAAGCACCTCCAGAGCACAACATAATTTACTAAAAATCATGGGCACTAAGGCCTATTGAACTGGCACACCACCTAAACTTGTTTGTGCTCACTGGCTTCGTCAATGAATCTACAACATTCTCTAGAGTATCAACCTTTTCCAAACTGACCTTTCCATCCTCCACCATATCTTGTACAAAGTGGTACTGTACATCAATATGTTTCATCTTGGTATGGAAAGTAGGGTTCTTTGCCAGACAAATTGCACTTTGACTGTCACAGAAAAATAGTTATTTCCCCTACATCAAAACCAATGCTAGAACACAAATGTTTCAACCATACAACTTCTTTACAGGCATGAGTAGCTGCCATGTATTCAGCCTCTGTAGTGGACAAAGTGACTACAACTTGCCACTTACTCATCCAACTCACTGCACCACCATTCATCATGAAAATGTATCCACTAGTGGATCTCCTGCTATCAATGTCCCTTGCCCAATTAGAATCTACATATCCACAAATGCTGAGAGTCCTCTGTGATTCAACCAAATTCCCATGGTAACACAAAGCAAAAACTAAAGTTCCCTTCAAATACCTAAACACTCTCTTCACAGCATCCCAATGAGTTCTTCCTGGATTAGCCATAAATCGACTAAGTACTCCCACTGCTTGGGCAATGTCTAGCCTTGTATAGACCATTGCATACATGAGACTGCCAACTGCACTAGCATAGGGTACACTGGTCATGTCCTCCATCTCAATAGGAGATTTTGGACAGTCCTCAACAGATAGCTTTGTTCCCTGCATGACTAGAACCACTAGCTATTTGCAATCATTCATACAAAATCTCTCAAGAACAGTCCTAACATACTCTGACTGAGCCAAAGCTTTCTATTCTTCATGTCCCTGGTTATCTACATCCCCAGAATATATCTTGCTGCACCAAGATCCTTCATTTCGAACTTAGTAGACAACTGAGACTTAAGGTCACAAATCATTAGCTTGCTATTTCCTATGAACAACATATCATCCACATAAAGAGAAATAACTAATACTTGATCACTTTTAGCTTTACAATATACACAGTGATCAAATTTTGATCTCACAAATCCCAAAGACAATAAAAATGTATCAAATTTCTGGTACCACATTCTAGGTGACTGCTTTAACCCATACAGAGACTTCTTTAATTTGCATACTAGTTTTTCTTTACCTTTCTCAACAAAGTGCTCAGGCTGGGACATATAGATTTCTTCTTCAAGATCACCATGAAGAAATGTTGTCTTCACATCCATCTGTTCTACCTCTAAGTCATATGCTATTGCAAGTGACAAAAGAAATTTGATAGATGTCAGCTTTGCTACAGGATAAAATATTTCCCCATAATCAATTCCCTCGACCTGGGAATAACCCTTTGCAACTAGTCTCACCTTGTACTTTTCTATACTGCCATCCAGACCAATTTTCTTCTTAAACACCCATTTGCAGCCAACAACCTTTCTGCCTTTAGGCAAGGGTACCAAACTCTAGGTTTCATTTTTATCTAATGATGCCATCTCTTCTTCCATGGCTTTCAACCAAGAATCTGAATCAAACATTTTAAATGCCTTTTTCACAGTCCTAGGCTCATCAGTACTAGAAATCAAAGCATAGGAACAAGTAGAATCTATCAAAGAGAACCCATACCTATCTAGTTGTTTTCTTTCTCAGGTTGACCTCCTCACTTGTTGAGGCTGAGGTTGTTCTTCTTCTTCCAAACTTTCAGAACTACTCGAGCTCTCCTCAGTTTTAGGTACATTTTGAATTTTGAATTCCTCTTTCTCTAGTGTAGGAGTAATTAATGCTACATCCTTATTGTTATCTAACTTTGTCTCTGACTGCAGATCCAAAGTGGAAGGTTTCAGCTCACGAAAGATTACACTTCTACTGTATATAACCTTCTCTGTATCAGGATTCCAAAGCTTGTATCCTTTTATGACAGTGCTATAGCCAATAAAAATACATTTGACAGCCTTGTTCTGCAATTTAGATCTTTTAACATCTGACACATGAGCATATGCCTCACAGCCAAAAAAATGAACATGTCTAAGAGAGGGCTTCTTACCAGACCATGGTTCCAAAGGTGTTTTCTCAACAAGAGAAAAATTTGGAGAATGATTAATTAGATAACATGCAGTAGATACAACCTCAGCCCAAAACTTCTCCTCCAAGCCAGCACTACTAAGCATACTTCATGCTCTCTCCATTATTGTCCTATTGAACCTTTCTGCAACTCCATTCTGCTGTGGAGTATAAGGTGTAGTCTTATGTCTTTTTATTCCATGGTCTTTACAGTATCTTTCAAATTCATCAGAACAGAATTCACCACCATTATTAGTCCTTAAGCATTTTATTTTTCTACCAATCTAATTTTCAACAAGGTTCTTAAATTCCTTAAACCGAATGAACACTTCTGATTTACTTTTCAAAAAATAAACAAATGCTTTTTTTGAATAATCATCAATGAACGACACATAGTATCTTGACTTAGACAAAGAAGGAACATCCATTGGCCAAATACATCTGAATGAATATAATATAACAAACCGGAAGATTTATGAGGACTGGAATAAAACAAAATATAGTGTTGTTTTCCATATATACAGTGTTCACAGAATTCAAATTCAAGATTACAATCTTCAAGCCCCTCAACCAGGTTTTTGTTCTTCAAGGTTTTTAAACCTTTTTCTCCTATGTGGCCTAACCTATGATGCCAAAGCATAGTTTTCTCTCCAAGAAGTTTTACTTCCATAGAGTTTACATAATTAGGGATATTTCCCTCTTTACCTCCATGAGCAGCTTTCAGTGACTTTATAGAGATACTGTTACATTGAACATCCTGTGCATCCAGCTTATACAGGGTACCAATTCGAGTACCTCTAGCCAGCACCATTGAACCTCTAGTCATCTTGCAGCCATTACCAGAGAACATAACTTGTACTATGATATCATTTAGCATACTTACAGACAATAGATTTCGAGCCAGACCTGGTATGTGCATAACATTATTGATTCCCTTCACTCTGCCATCGGGAATTGTATCCTAACTCTTCTACGGCCAACAATCTCCAAAGTTGAATCACTTGCTAAATACACCTTTCCACCATTGTATTCTTCATACTTTGTGAACCACTCTCTATGAGATGTCATGTGGAACGATGCTCCAGAATCAATCAGCCAGACATCATCTAATGCATGTGTAGCCAAGGCTGCAATGAAGGCGTCACCATCACTATGAGAAGAACCATTATCGGAGAGCCCTTTTTCTTCTTTTTCTCCTCTTTACAATCCTTTCAGATATGACCAGGTTTCCCACAGTTCCGGCACTTCACCTTGGACTTTTCTAGGAGACTTTGATCTCCTACGATTTTGATTTGGACTTCTTGTCCTTCTTCTTTCCTTTCTCCTTTGACCTTCCTCTAACAGAGCCTCCTTCACCATCTCAAAAGACTTCCTTCTCATTTCTTTTCCAGGTGAGAGAACCAGCGGTATCCTCCTCCATCTTGAAACTAGATGTTGTACTCCTGATAGCCATCACTAGATGATCCCATGAGTCTAGCAAAGAACACAATAGTAGCATACAGTGATCCTCTTCTTCAGTCTTCACACCAACAGATGTCAATTGAGCAAGCAACATGTTAAATGCATTCAAATGATCAGCTACAGACCCTCCTTCCTACATTCTCAAAGAGTATAGTTTCTTCCTCAAGAATAGTTTATTCACCAAGGACTTCCCCTGATAAATAGACGCCAGTCTCTTTCACAAGGAAGATACAGTCTTCTCTTCATGCACATTGAGAAGAACTGAGTCTACCAAACAGAGCCTTATCAGCCCCTTAGACTTCCTATCTACAAGGTCCCAATCTTCTTGCTTCATGCATGTAGGTTTCACTCCAGCCATAGCAATCCAAAGATCACGGTCAACAAGAAGATCCTCCATCTTGAGTTTCCACAACTCAAAGTTACTTCCATTGAATTTCTCTATTTCAATCTTACCAAATGTACTAGCCATCTTAAACTATAATTAGAAATAACAAACTCTACAAGACTCCCACTGAACAAAATTGACACAAAAAACCTAACGTACCCACAAGGATAACACAACTGGCCAAGCTCTGATACCACTTGTAAGGAAAATTAGATGCGAAAAACAATTCTCCTAACGTCAATACCTCAGGAAAGAGTGCAAATACACTTTAAAATTTACAATTAGAGTCCAACTAAGATGCACTATGAAGCAGATAACAGAAATAGAGTATTTTACAATCACACATGAACACCAGATATACATGGGAAAACCCTTACGAGAGAAAAACCCACCACACCAAGAGAAATCACTTTGTATTACAATAATGAAGATTACATACAAAATTCCATACTTATCTTTCTGGTGTCATTATACAGCAGCAATCACCATGAACATTCTTTGAACAAAAACTTTCAAGTTACAGCCTTTACAGATTAGAATACATTCATTGATCAACAACAATCTATCGAATCAACCAATGGATAATCCAACTCGATTAGAAATTGCAATCTCTAAGTATATCCATGTCAAATTCTATCTGTAGAACTTCCTCACAGAACTGTCACAACCGATTGCCTTCCAACTGTTCAGATTCGGCTTCTCCTATTGGTCCATGAGACTCCACATAGGACGGTCTTACTCAGTCAACAGAATTCGCACTGTGTTGACATCTCGATGAGACACTAACAGTGTCTCACCGATGCCGTATATCCTTCATACCGATGTCACCAAGAGTCTCTGTTATTGCTAAGACGTTCTATTGAGCTTCATGAGTTACACCGAGTCACCAAGCAATCGCCCAGACTTACCAGTTTCACCAGAAGATCATAGCGAGTCACCAAAGTTATACCGAAGACCCCAGACATACCGAGCACCAAATAGAAGTCAGCAAGACTCACATCTTTCACCGAGAGTTCATACCAAGATAGAAAGGTTACCCCGAAGTGATCATCCATTGCCAAGACATACGCCCTTCACCAAGAGATCATACCGATCTCCATATGTTACCCCAAAGGCTCCAACATAAAGCGCTGTCAACGAGACATGTAACTCTCACTAAGACTTCTCACCGAGCTCTAGGACTTACCCTGAAAGCTTCATCTATCGTCAAGAGTTATACTGAAGATCCCAAAAGGTGTTTCTATCGGTGAGACCTTCAACATTCATTGAGATGTCTTCCCAAGATCTTTGAGTTACCCTGATAGCCAACCCTTGAGCCTCCATCGGTGAGACATTTGTAAATCACCCAGACTTCATAATGAAGCCTCTATGTTACAATGATAACTCTCGAGTGTGTCCCCATCGACATGACTTTCATCTATCGCTAAGATGTCACACCGTGACCCTTATGTTATAGCGAAGACATCAAATGTATTCCTGTCGGCAAGACATTCACTATTCAATTGGACTTCTCACCGAGCCGCTATAAGCTACCCCAAAGCCCGTGGTCGCCATGAGTCTCCCTGATACATGATTGAATGGCCTGTCGGCTAGAGGTCTCCCGAGTGCTAAGAGGTCATACCAAACATTCCTTGTCATAGTGATAGCTCCACAGTGACAACATTCGGCAAGACATCTGAAAGGTCACAGCGACCTGTACAAACCAGAATGAATCAAGCTGCTAGTCAACCAGACAATGAAGATGTCACACTGACTTGGCTCTAATGGAGGTTTTAGCCTATATTGTTTGAGGCACATATTTCCAACAACTGGATCAAAAATGTACTATCTGATAACTAAACTAAAAATTTTGAAACAAAAAATTAAAGACTAGAACTGGAGTTGCTTCAAAAACATCATTGAAGCCAAAGAAAACATTGAGGAAGATCTCCTTAGTGTAGAGGAAGAAATTCTCAAAAATGGAATGAATCAACAAAACTACTACAATGAAAAGGAGATGTTGGGGAAATATGAAGATATCTTGGCCAAAGAGGAAGTTTTTTGGAAACAAAAGTTTAGAGAAAACTGGCTCAAAGAAGGGGATAAGAACACTAAGTTCTTGCACAATAGCACGAGACAGTGAAGAAGCATGAATCAGATCTCCAATCTAAAGTGTTCATATGGGTCTTTGTGGAGGATCCAAAGGAAGTGGTGGGTTACTTCATAGAGTTGCTAAATAATTTTGAAGGTTCCAACCTACGTTATTAGCAAGATATGTTGAGAAACATTCCCAAGTTGGTCATGGAAGAGCAGAATAAGATGTTAAATAGAAAATATACTAAGGAGGAAGTCAAGCAACTCTTTTTCAACTACACCTAGATAAAGCCCCTGGCCTAAATGGACTACCAGCTGGTTTTTTCCATAGATTTTGGGATTTGATTGGAGATGAATTGGTAGATGTAATTGAAGCTTCATGGAATTCAAGCAACTTTCTCAAAGAAGTGAACAACACTCTCATTGTATTAGTTTCCAAGAAAGAGGTTACAACCACCTTGGATGACTACAGGACAATTTCTCTCTGCAATACAATATATAAAGTGATGACAAAATCCATGGAAAATAGACTTAAGCTCATTCTTCCAAAGGTGGTGGTAGAAGAACAATTGGGCTTTGTCCCTAGGAGATCTATTCTAGATGACATCATTATTGCACAAGAGGTGATTCATTCAATACAACAAAATAAATGAGCTAGCATGCTAATCAAACTAGATATCTAGAAATCCTATGACATAGTGGACTGGAGATTCCTGATCAAGGTCTTAGAGGCATTTGGTTTTAACAAGTGGTGGCTTAATTGGGTTTTCAACTGCATCTCCACTCCTAGGTTTTTAGTCCTAGTTAATGACACTCTGAAAGGTTTCTTTGAAGTCTCAAGAGGACTTTGAAAGGGAGATCCAATCTCCCATTTCCTATACATTCTTATGGTTGATGCATTGGGGAGAGCAATCTCTCAAGGCATTCACCCAGCCCAAATTGAATGGATAAAAGTAACAAGTGAACTACAAGCGGTTTTCCATTAGCAATTTGTTGATGATACAACACTCATGGGTGTTGCTAAGAGGAAGGAGGCAATACACCGAAACACAATTCTCAAGAGATATGTGAGGGTCTTGGGACAAATGGTAAATGAAATGAAGTTAGAAGTCTTCTTCTTTAACACACCTACATAAAAGGAGTAGGAAATTCTGAGAATCTTAGGCTTCAGGAAAGGTGAGCTGCCATGTACATATTTGAGCATCCCACTAGCGAAGGGAATCAAATAAACTGGTTTATTAGACCCTCTCAAGATCAAAATGAATGCCAAATTGAATTCATGGAAATCCAAGTGGTTATCTTGGGCCGGAAGGATGACACTAATAAAGTCTATTTTATCAGCCCTCCCTATCTATCTATTGTTTATGTTATGCCTACCAAGCGAGAGTGTGACTAGTCTAACAAAACTGTATAGGCAATTTTTCTAGCAAGGCAATGAAGATAAGAGGAAAATAACCCTAATCACCTAGGAAAAATTATGCAGGGTTAAGGAGGATGGTGGACTCAGATTCAAACACCTAGATTTTCAAACCAAAGCCCTTGGAGTGAATCTTGTACGACGTATGCACAAAGAACCACAAAATAAGTGGGAAAAGACCCTCCATAAAAGTACATAAAAGATGAAAAAAATGGTGATGTGTTGAATACTGCCAATCCTTCGGCCGATTCCATAATCTAGAACTTCATGCAAAAATGTAAAGGAGTAGTTTGTGACTTCCTCACTTGGGGAATCCATGATAGAAGGAAGGAACTATTTTGGGAAGATTCATGGGTTGGGCTCTCATGTCTAGATAGCACAATTAAGGAAAAAGAGGTCAAGCATACACTAAAAAACCTCTGGAGTGATATGGTTAAGGATTATATTATCCCTAGTTTGGATAACCTGGCACTAGAATGGAAATAGAGGGATTTTTCTAACCTAAATTGACACCAGAGAGAAGTCCACACTCTCACCGAAGCATTAAAAAATAGATCTATGTCATTGCATGAGGTTTGTGATACCTTAATATGGGAAAGAGCTAAGTCGGGTGAATATAATGCAAGAGATGGATATAGAATTTTATAAAAGGAGAGAGGTAGGACTATTGAAAATCTACCCCTACACCTGTGCTGGAGCAATGTTTGCCTTCCTAAGGTTGGAATTTATGCAAGGGAAGCAATACTAAACAAGGTTTTGACGGAGGATTATTTTCTTTGCCTTGGTTTCCAAGGACCCTCAAGGTGTGTACTTTGTGAGAAGGTTGAAGAAACCTCCAACCATCTACTTCTTGGTTTCCCGTATGCACAAAAATGCTAGCAATGGCCCTGTGTGAAATTAGGTTGGGTAGGGGCCATGCCAAATGATCTACTCAGCTACTTCTGATCGTGGCCAACCCTGAAAGGAAGATTGACATACAAAGATATATGGATTCTCTTTTGAAAATGGAGGTAATTATGTAGCTTAATACTTTATAAAATTATGAGATTGTAGATCTAATTAAGTGTTCTTTGTTACAATTTCTTTTTGGATGATTATTTGTTTAGATTCATTTTACCATTTGTAGAAGTAGATAGAAGATTGTAGAAGAATAAGACCAAAAGATAGAAGTGACACAACATATACCATGGAGAAACCCTTTCAAGAAAAAACTCCACCACCAAAATCAATAGTGCTTGTATTATTTAACCTTAGAACAAGATTACAATCATTCTTTATCAATCCTTGTTTGAGATGATTCTTTGCCTTCAACAATTCTTCTTCACAACCTGCAATAAACTCTAATAAAACTCTCTTCAACTTTCCACAAAAAAAATAGACAATAATGAGCCTTGTAAACTCCAAAGAGTTTACAATTACAAAGAACAAAGCTTATCTCACAAAACCTACACCTATTCTTTGCGAGTAGAGTTCTTCCATGAAAAAATAATGTCAAACCAAGTCCTTCATCAATTTGGGCATTCAAAACTAAAGTCCTAACTCAATGTTGATTACAAAGTTATCTTGTAAGCTTCTTCTCAAAGTTGACACCCAAGAATGGGCCCACTTAACTCAACCTTATAAAATATCTTATCATGCAAAAGTGTTAACTCCAAGATGCCAACTTGGGCGCCCAAGGTGGGTCCAATTCAATCTTTGTTAACTAAAACATATCTCTCCATCAATTCATGCAAATATCATGCATGATTCATCATCCCCACTTAACTGAATGTATCACCTGTTATCTGTCATGCAACTCAAGTCATTAGTCATGCATTCCAAGTCAACTAAAGTCAACTAGCATTCAACTGAAACTAACTACATGCAATTGAAGATGACTGAACCATAACTGAACTAAACTGAACTGAATTGAACTGAATTGAACTTAACTAAACTAAACTAAACTGAATTGAACTGAACTTCATGCATGTAAACATCAATCCCTAACTTAACTTAACTCAAGGTGAATTCCACCTTCCATGTGGGCACCCCATGTGCTCCTATTTTGTAGGATCTCTTCTTGGGTGTCCCCACATGCTCAAGACTATCATTTAGAATTAATTACAAATGTCAATTTACATGTTCATTTCATTTGAATTTAATCTCTTTCTAATCCTAGTGTTGGGGAACACTTTCCAAGGACTTAGGAGATACATGAAATATGTTTAGGATTGCAATTAAATGGCATCTTATTCCCAACATTCTCCCACTTGAAATTATACATTATAATTATTCTAAACAAGGAATTTCATTATTATAAATCAAGTACAGGAATTCAAGGGTAATGGCCTTCCTGCACCAACTAATCAGTCCATGCCAACTTCAAATACAACCTGGATAATCATTAAGCTCCAAGTAAATGATTAATACTCAAAACCAATAGAACTTATTTGTAGGAACTGGTTTTGTAAGATAATCTGCAACATCAATCAAAGTGTCAACTTTCTCAGTTAATACCTTCCCACTCTCAACCATTTCTTGTACAAAGTGATATTGAACATCAACATGCTTAGTATGAGCATGATATATAGGATTTTTGGCTAAAAAAATAGCACTCTAACTATCACATTCAAGTTTAACTTGCAATTAAAATCAATACCTTTCCCAAGTCTCTGTAACCAAACTACCTCTTTGGAGGCATGTGAAACCATCGAGTGCATTGAACTCATGCACCCAAGGTGTAGGCTTCTTGGTCTTCACTGTTGAAAAATATTTTCTTACAAGTAACCATTCCAACATGTATCTCTTACCATAAGAGAACTCAAGCCTCACCTCTTTCTCCAAGTATCCATGAGGACCTGTAACCAACCAATCCATGCCAAACTCCAAATGCAACATAGCACTATCATGAAGTAATCAAGCAAATGATTAATGTACCCAATACATAAGAGAACTACACAAGATCAATGTCAAAGCTCGAATCATGAATCAGGAACATAAACATGACAACATGATCTAACCATCTCCTCCAAAGAGATCACATACATCATAACATACATAAACATCCTAGTCTCAAGAAAGCAAGTACCATGCCAAACTCTAAACGTGTATCAAGAGTAAACCATGACATAATAGCAACCACTCTAAACCAAGAAAAAACATATCCCCAATCACATGAAGATAACCTTACCAATGATGCATCTACGTCACTTACAACAACTCCCACTAAAACATGGTATGAACTACACATGGAATCATGACTACCATTCTCTTCATGAAGATCACTCTTTAACATCAAGCAAAGAGTCATCACTAAATTTTTTACATGAAATGATCAATGCATGATTATCACCATCTAAGGATTCCTCTGTAGAAGAATTGGAACTACTTTTCTTGTTCTTACAATCCTTCTTCACATGTTCTGGTTTCTCACAATTCCAACACTTTACCTTACTTCATCCTTCGGACTTACCTTTTCCTTCCTTTTCTCCCTTAGGTTCCTTTTTTGTAGGCCTACCTCTTACAAAAAAGGAATCTTGGATTTCTGTTTTAGACTTCCTCCTCATCTCCTTTGATAGGAGAGTAGGAATTATATTGTCCATCTTCAGATCTACACCACTACCACTGATAGCAACAATTAGATTTTACCAAGATTCTGGTAAAGAACAAAGTAAAAAAAATGCATTTATCTTCATCTTCTAGCTTTACATCTACAGATGCTAACTGACTTAGAATCAAATTAAAAGCATTCAAATGATTTGCAAAAAAATCACCTTCTTTCATCTTTAAAGAATACAACTATCTTTTCAGATACAACTTGTTAGTAAGACTTTTAGTTTGATAAATATCACCTATTCTCTTCCACAATTTATATGTAGTAGTTTCTTCTGAAACATTCAAGAGAACAACATCAGCAAGACATAATCTTATGGTCCCTCTTGCCTTCTTATCAAGCTTAGCCCAATCCTCATCTGACATTATTGTAGGTGACTTTGTCTCATTGCCAACTACTAACCACTAATCTCACTCTTCAAGGAGATCCTCCATTTTTAGTTTCCACATCTCATAATTAGATCCATTGAATCTTTCAATATTTAAATGCGAATTAAAACTCATTGTAACAAAATTATTTTCCAAAATTAGCAATAACACAACGAAAAAACCTTCAAAATTTTAAGAGAAAGGTGTTCCAAACTCTACCCAATTGTTAGCTCTAATAACAAATGTTGAAAATGGAGGTAATTATGTAGCTTCATACTTTGTAAAATTATGAGATTATAGATCTACTCAAGTGTTCTTTGTTATAATTTCTTTGTGGATGATTATTTATTTAGATTCATTTTACCATTTGTAGAAGTAGACAAAAGATTGTAGAAGAATAAGACCAGAAGATAGAAGTGACACATCATATACCATGGAGAAAGCCTTTCAGGAAAAACTCCACCTCCGGAATCAATAGTGCTTGTATTATTTAACCTTTGAACAAGATTACAATAATTCTTTACCAATCCTTGCTTGAGATGCTTATTTTTCCTTCAACAATTCTTCTTCACAACCTGAAATAAACTCTAATAAAACTCTCTTCAATTTGATGTAATAAATAGAGAATAATGAGCCTTGTAAACTCCAAAGAGTTTACAATTACAGGGCACAAAGCTTATCTCACAAAACCTACACCTATTATTTGCAAGTAGAGTTCTTCCGTGAAAAACAATGTCAAACCAAGTCCATCAATTTGGGTGTCCAAAACTGAAGTCCTAACTCAATGTTGATTACAAAGATATCTTGTAAGCTTCTCCTCAAAATTGGTGCACAAGAATGGGCCCACTTAACTCAACCTTATAAAATATCTTATCATGCAAAATTGTTAACTCCAAGATGCATGTTGATGGGTGTTTTTGCACCGAATCAACACAGGCAGCACACAAGTATGCTACCTCTCTTGAAAGGTAGAAATCCACAAACATGTTCTAGATTACTACCCCAAGGTCTCTCGGATTTCAAGTCATGACAATGCTTGGAATAGTTCATTTGGTTGATGTGATTTTCTAGTAATCAAAAGGTTGCATTTATGGTTTACAAAGCATGGGAAGTTGGGTCTACAAATGGAGTTTCAAGGTGCTAGAAGTGAATGAACAGCAGCTGCTCACTCAAAACAAGCTAAAACTCACAATGTTCATTAGATTTATCTTTGTTTTGATGCTTGGAATCCTACTCTAACAAAGGACTAAAATAAATAGAAAAGAGGAAAGGGTTGAGAGAGTTGTTCTAAATATAAGCTATGAATGAACAATGACAATGGAGGCTGCTACAGTAGACAAACTTCCTAAAACTGAATTTTTCTTGACCAAGAGAAACCTACAGCTGCACAAAACTAGTGCAATCTTCTAAGGTCTGCTAATTTTTAGATTGTACATGCACATCATGAACATATAATTGAACTAAATTGCAGCAATGAAATGAGGAATCCTAGGCTAACTTTGCACAATAGCTTGTCATCAACAAGTACCAAAAGTATGGCCTGGAAATTCATCAAATACCATAATAGCAAACACCATAATCACAGCCATTCAAGAAACTACAACTACATCTAACATGGAAGTTGAACCATGTATGCATAATGAACAAACTCAAAAGAAACATGGGTATGTGTAGGATCATAATGGAAAAAATAGGCCCTTAAGTGGCAATTTTTTTTGAAAAATTAGAGTTAGGCAACTTGATGTAAAAATTTGAATAAGCTATCTATATTATTTCAAAAATATGTAAGAATAGAATATGTAGCAAATTGAATGTAGTTTCTAAACTACTAGGTTTATTTTAAATATATATATATTTGGTGAAAATTTGAAATTTCAATGTAGTAGTACTTAAAATTCAGGGAAAAAATAAGAAGTAGGTGTTTGTCTGACCACCCTAACCACAATAAAATGATAATGTTTTTTTATAAGATTTTAGATATAAGTAGAGGACTAATGTCCCGATGTGATGCATATTTTTTGTAATTTTTTTCCAAGTAAATAATTAATTATGAATTTTTTATTACAACTTTTAAAAATATAAAAATTATATGTCGACCACCTTGGTCAAAACTTCATGAAATTCTTTTTTTTAATCCTATAGTATGTGAAGCATAGAATGTGACACATGTTTGGATTCAAAAAATGTGATACCATTTGAAAGCTATAGATGTTTTTCAATCAACCTATCAATCAGGGACTTTAGTCATAATTCAAATAGAAAATGAATAATAATTATTTATTAAATTCAAAGTAAAGCATAATTTATATTGGTGGAAAGCTGAGAATCTCCTTTAAAAACCCTTTTCGTTTCATCAATTTTGGGTAAAAAAAATTCGTGAACCACATACCCTACACATACCCATCATATCGCCACTTTTTGGCCCATCATGATCCTACACATACCCACATTCATAAAATCATGTAATGCTTCTCTATATTGCTACAAAATTCCCTTTACACTAGTTCTCCAACACTTACAAATGAGGGGCAAGCCCCTATTTATAGTTTTCTAAAGCCTTAATGAATTGATAGGATTTAATCACAATGAGTGGCTCAGAATCATTACAAGTTAAGGTTTCACCTACCCGCCAATATATGGCAATTTAAAATACATCTTTGTCATTTTTCCTATTTTGTCTTTTAGTGGTATGTCACTGTAGCAATTTTGTCCTGTAGTTGTTTTTTGTGTTGTGGCTGAAAGCTTCCTAGGCTGCCTTCTGTCGGATGTATTCATAGAGTCCTTCAGCTAATCAAGCGAGTGTTGATGATGATTTGTATTAATGTGAAATGGATTAGCTACTTCTTGATCTATGGGATAGCTCTTAATAGATCACGATCATTTGGGGGAAAGATGATACAACCCCATGTTGCCCTGTGGAAAGCACTTATTTGGATCGTTGGCACAGGCTTTATGAGTTTACATCCTATATAAGTCAGTAATTCTTGGCAAACTGGCCACCATTTGGTAGACCTCCCCCTAACATGCTATCCTTTGTTTATGCAACTATTACTCTGGCCACTCCCAATATGCATCATCTGTGAATTAAAACCCTCTTCTTCACTTGGTTCCATAGGTGGTCTTTGATCATTTCCTTCTTCATAAACTTAGTTGGCAACATACAAATTCTTTATTCAGATAGTAACCCTCATGATTTTATCTTTCTTCTCTTTAGATCAAGCTTAGGGTTGAATTTTCCTTAGCATGGTATCATATGTTTGTCAACTCATCCATCGTTTGAGTGTATTTGGCTTGGAGCATTCCCCCTTTGGGAAGGGTTCTCGATATTTTGTGTGGAAGTCTTCTCCCAATTGCAGCTTCATTCCCCCAAAGGGCCCCTCTTGTGGGCTTTCTTTGACAATGCGCAACCTAGATGCATATCCAAAAACAAATCCATCTCAATTGCTTCATCACCTTGTCAAATTCTTTACCATGGCAGGGCTTTGTCGTGCAAGTGCTTCCCCATATCTTTGTTCATCCTACACATAGCAAAGGAAAGTAATAAAAATGAGGGATCCATAAAATATTAATGAAGAACTTAATTATATGCAAATACCACTACCTGCAATTATAAGAAGGGGCATTTTAATTCAAATCCATAGAATTCCCCTTTTGGATTTGATCATTCTTCGATCCCTCATAGCTTTCATGAGCCATGAAATGTTGAGTTGTGTTCATCACAAAACACTCAAACCCGCATGTTCATTATGTCCCACTCATGCAATAATCTTAGAGACAACGGTTATACTTTAGTAACTTTGTAAACTCCTTCCAACGCTGGTTACAACTTGCTTTCTCTTAACGACATGTCTAGGTTTGGAAAATAATTCAAGGTGAATGATTAATTACTCGAGGATTTTAGAGTTTTACCACCTATGATGCTGCCCTACCCAAAAAGCACATGATAGAAGCTTTGTGACTGAATGCCTTTTATATGTGGAAGACTCCTCGAAAGGCAATAGTGAAAGCACCACCCTAGGTAACCGTGGAGGTGGTGGATCCTGTAGCTAAGAAGGATGCCCTTGTTAATAGAAAGTGCAGTGTTAAGAGGCAGCGGTGCTGGGGAACTTCATGTTAGTGTAATTAATTAATTAATTATTACACTAGCATAAGTTAACTTAGGTCTTGCATTTAATTAATTAAGTCCTAGGTTGCATTATTATATAAATCATTTAATAAATAGGGAAATATTCCCTTCCTTGTTTGGTGGGATAAGATTCCTTCTAGAAGATGAGTTGTCATTCTAGAACTTATCTCAACATTTAATAATCATCTAGATAGGGTTCACATGTTGTCACATGTTGTTAGATTATGACACATGGAAACATCTCATGCATCTTAGGTTTTCCTTCTTTCCTATATATTCAGACATCTTGTTCATTTGTAACATATCAATTAATCATATCATATCAATATAGAATCTCTATTGTGCATGTCTAGTTGCAACACTTTTCTTTGTGGTTGATCATCTTTCCTGGCTCAAAGGTCCTCCATTGAAGACTGTAGCTTCAAGGACTGTGCATCCATAATCTCAACATGGTATCAGAGCTTGTCTAGTGAAACATCAACCCTTGATCAAGAAAGTTCGTGTGCGAGATTCTTGTAGGCTTCAAGGTTTCCATTGAAGGCTACTTGACTCCACCCAGGGACCAAGCTGATTTTTGAAATAGATAGAATCAAATCTGAGCTCGTCATTGTCTACAAAAGGCCTCAAAACCCTAGGATCACCTGCCCATTCATCAAAATTAGATTCATCAACCCGGGAGCCATCAGAGGTATTTTTGGGTTTGCAAAATCAATCGTACGATCCGTACAATTTGCAGTGAAAAATCATCCCGGTCAATTGTCCTCTGAGGTAAAAAAATTTTATACGCAGGCCATTTTTTTTTTTCAAAAAATCAGGGCATTTATCTATTTTGTTGGCAAAAAAAATATATTTGGTTTTTATATAGTTCGCAGAAAAAACCAATTTTGTGTGACCTTCAATTAAATCATCAGTTAGCATTGGCATATTTGTGGGGGTTTTGAATTTTAAATTATCGGCATTCAATTATTTGGCAGTCAGCATCAATTATTTATCCGTGGCATGTGATTTATATCGGCATCTAAATTATTTTTTTTGAATTGCCTATCGGCAATATTCAAAAAAATTATTTAGGGGTTATTTTTTTAATCAAAAGTATGCAGATAAGACTTTTGTCGACCTCTTTTAATATTTATTGCAGAGGTACTGACGGTCGTACCATCATCGGTCTATTGGTTCTTTCGGCCCATCGTTGCCAACCCATCCAATATCCACTGCCGGCTATTCCCACCGGTGCATACCGGAGTTCCTCCCGACCGATCACTGGCTTCTAACTCCCGCCGACGAGCTCTCATCTGTGCACCATTCTTTTCCACCGATGATCTTCTCCCCAACACCAGCGTTCAATTTTCGGCCCTACCAATAACTCCGCTCCATCCAGCGACGCCGCCCCGGCCACTGCCCCGACCTCCGCCTGACAGCTGCTCTGCCGCCGCTTCACCCAACGGAATTTTTTTTTTTTGCCAGCACTCTCCACCATGGTCATATTAGAGCCCAGGAGCTAGCACCTGGGGGCCAAAGTTTTTCCCCTTGATAGCCAGCAAAGTGCCTCCGATAGGCATTTTTTTCATTTTATCATAACTTTCGCCCACGGTCTCGAAAATCAACAAACGATATATCGTCGGAAAGGGAATTTCGAGTACTTTCTAGTGGTGATATCCATTATGTGAAATTTTTCTCACAGAAATTTCTACAGTCAACTGAATTCCAAACCCTAATTTGGACATAAAGGCTTGTATCTTCACAACTATTCATCAGATTTCGATGATTCCAGCGGCATCTAGAAGCAATTTCAGAGCTTTTTTTCATCAGTCCGGATCCCTTGATCAGTTTCAACTCTATGTACTCTTGTATTTATTTTTTCAGTTTGGTGCATTTTTTCAATAACCTAGATATCCTAAAGCTTGGGAAAATATTTTTTGATCCAGGTTGCATCACTTCAGTTGCACATCATATTTGGAAGTCTTTATTTTTTGTTGAAGGTCAGTGTCTTTATTTTTTGATAAATTTCATTATGGGGCTTGCATATTATTCTCCTATGGTTATGTTGCACAAGGGTAACTATTCACAATGGCGAGATGGGATCAACCACCATCTTCGATCACTTGATTTGTTACCACATTTTTTTGGTATAGTTCCCCATCCAAGTGAAGGAATTCAGGAATTTGCTTAGAGTTATTGCAGATACAGTGTTTTGGAGATCATTGAGATGCAGGTTGATTCGAATGTTTTGAATGCTATTGATCATTGCAATTGTGCTCACATTCTTTGGACTAAGCTTTGGGAGATCTACGGAGATTCAGAAACTCCACTATTCCTCGATGGTCATGATTTAGAATGTCATTCTTCAGATCAGGTACTCCATGATGATTTTGTTGTACAAGAGGTTGATTTCCTTGATCCTTCTGAAGAGGTTGTCAAGGTTGCTTCAGGTGCTTCTTCTCCATCAGAGACAGTTGGTATCCCTTCACATTCAGTGATTCCTTGTGTAGAATCATTGATTGAGGCTTCCACTATCATCATTCATTAAGACACATTCAGTTTTACAGACTTGAGATCACAGGATGGCTTCGTTTCAGGTATCACTAACTTGGCTACTTCTATAGGTATGGAGGACATTCTTGAGGGGATATCACTCCTCTATTCAGATTTGGCAATGGAGATTTGTTTTGAGTCTCCTCATTCCTTTGTCTAGACCTTGATTGGGAATCCAGAGACCATCTTGGAGGCACTTGGTTTCTCTTCAAATATTTCATATCTGAGACTTCTTCCCTGTCATTCCATTCAGGATTTGAGGTTTCTTCAGCATCCACCATTGGATTTTCTTTATAATTCTTTCAGTGGTTTTGAGGACACTTCATTCAGGGGGGCTATCAAGTCTCCATCATATTCATTCCATCTCAGTCTTTGGATATTGTTCAGCATCAGTTTATGCATCGTCCTAGTTTTTCACCCTCTTTATTGATTGTGGCATCTTCATCAGGCAACGAGACATTTGAGCAGCATTCAGAGACACCATCAACATCCTTTTTCATCCTTCCTTCCTTCAATTCCTATCCGGAATGGGAAGCATCTCTCCACTTGCAGATGGTTTTGTTTCTTCCAAAAGGGAGACAAGTTGTTTGTCAACATTGGATCTTGTTCTGTCTTCAGACACTTACTATTTTTGCAGGTGCTATCATCTTCTGGGGGGGCTATATAGTCTCTCTCTTTCCCTCCTATGGGGGGGCATTGATTGTATTGTCTCCATGTGACAGATGGTGTACTTGGGGGGTATTTGGGAGTCCTCCATCCTTCCCATCCTATCTCACATCTTTTTGCTTTTTCATCTCCTTTTTGGAGAGGGGTTTTGTTCCCACTGGGTTTTCCCTTTTTCTCTGGTTTTGGGAGATTTTATGCATCTTCATGTACATGGGTACCTAACATGGCCTCATAGCCAGGACCCATCATTGATCATCTATGCATAATCATTGCATTTTCCTCCCTAAGTTGAACTTATGGGGGGGTGTTAGTGTAATTAATTAATTAATTATTACACTAGCATAAGTTAACTTAGGTCTTGCATTTAATTAATTAAGTCCTAGGTTGCATCATTATATAAATCATTTAATAAATAGGGAAATATTCCCTTCCTTGTTTGGTGGGATAAGATTCCTTCTAGAAGATGAGTTGTCCTTCTAGAACTTATCTCAACATTTAATAATCATCTAGATAGGGTTCACATGTTGTCACATGTTGTTAGATCATGACACATGGAAACATCTCATGCATCTTAGGTTTTCCTTCTTGTCTATATATGCATGAATCTTGTTCATTTGTAACATATCAATCAATCATATCATATCAATATAGAATCTCTATTGTGCATGCCTAGTTGCAACACTTTTCTTTGTGGTTGATCATCTTTCCTGGCTCAAAGGTCCTCCATTGAATACTGTAGCTTCAAGGATTGTGCATCCATAATCTCAACAGTGGTGGATCCCGCAGCTAAGAAGGTTTCCCTTGTTAATAGCAAGAACAGTGTTAAGAGGTGGCAACGCTGGGGAACTTCAGGCCTACAAAATCAATCTCTTTTGCTTGTTGCACCTTTAGAAATAGATTCTTTAGCAAAGTCAACTAGCCTCCATTTGATTGTTGATGTTGGGGAATTCTCGCGCAATGAAGCCCCTCATTATCGGATGTCTTACCCCCTCTACCCAACAACAATACTTGGGAGATCTTTAGAGTATGGAGTCCATAGAGGATGCCACCGTGGGATTAATCATGTAGGTGGCAGTCCGCAAGAAGCCGCAATTCGAACAAATTTTAAAAAAAAATAGCTAAGTGTATGCATCATTTCACCTAATAATATCTGCATCCATCCTTATTATGATGTCATCCATTGCAGGGCCTTAGGACCTCTGTGTCACTACCATCCTTTATTTTGATACCATTTTAACCTTGCTAAATGAACATTGACCTGTACATTTAGATTTCTTGCACAACCTCGTGTGGTGATTTGGAGCAATGACTCGGTGGTTAGAACTTTCAAAGCTCTATAAAAATCTTCATATTCATCCATTTAGGAATCATCGCTTTCATGAGATGATAGCCACAGTGCCCCCTTTCCATAATGCAATGCATTCCATTACTTCAATGACCTTGTATCATAGTGCCTTTGCTAATCGTAATTTGGCATTGCCTTCATCATTCAATATCCTTGCCACCAGCCAGGACGATAAAACTATGAGAGGCTCATAACTTATTTAGCTCACCATACTTCTATTGATTTTAATCTTCAAAACACACATAATGAACAACTGGTCTCAAATAGCGGACGGCCCTTTTTAAGTCTACAACTATTGAACAATCCATTGAAACATCTAGTTTCTCAAAAGCCCAACTCTATGTAAAAGGTGGTGATTAATAATTAGCCATATGCCTAAGACCCAACAAAGAGATACATTCCTAGATCATTGAAGAAACGAAATTTGTTGATTCAAAAAATCTATGTGCCAACTCCTTAAGCCCATCATCATGAGTTTCATTCTTCAAGAAAATATTCCCTGCAAAAGAGAGATGCTAAGTGACCTGAGTGGGCGAAGGTGGTAAAGTGACCATTTATAGACCATCGCAACCAACAACCATGGAGACGGAAGCGTCATGTAGTGCAGAATCCACATAGAAGACATCTACAAGGAGGGGATACGAGAAAATGAATGCGGGTTGGCCATACTACTATGCTGCCACCAAAAAAGAAAGTGGGGCTACTATTTAGGGGACACTGTCACAGAACGGCCTGAGGGAGTGACAGCTAAAGAGGTATCGGGATCTACATGAACAGTGTCTGTCAACCATGATATGGGTAAGGGAATGTGGGACACCAAGGTTGGAAGGCCGGAAAGACACGACAAGAAGATAAATAGCCATTGAAAGTGTGAAACCCACAAGGCGTTGCACCATACAAAGAAAGGATAGTGAAAGGTTTAAAATGCTTGCATGCAAAGCCATCTCCTATGTCATTTGTCAATTCAATAGTAAGCTCATCCTTGCATGCTTCGTGGGAAGGAGTATGATATAAACATATTTCTACCACCTCTCAAATTCACACAATGCCGCCTCATTTCCCATGCCAAGATCTATGCACTACAAACGCTTGATGACATTGTGTCCATACGTCCCTCAATAGTCCTCATAATGTGGGACTTGGCCGCTGACCCAATGTCAACATAGGAAGGCCCTGGCTAGCTCACAACAGTAAGTGTCTCATGTGAGTCACACTCATTTAAGCACAATGGGTCGTCTACCAGGTGGGCTAAAAGAGGTAGCTATAGGATCTTATATTCTCAACCATTTCCCTATTTGTTTTATTTCCCTCTTAAGTTCACAATTTGAACTCTATTCATAGCTTATTCACTTTGTCACTTTCTTAATGGTTGACGTCCTCGCTAGTTGCTGCTAAAACACATTACAAATTTATGAGGTTCTAAAGTGAATTGTTACTCGGTAACTTCGATGGGCATATTCACTATTTGCACTCTCCTTCCACGGACTTTAAAGTCTTCCACCACTATACGTTGTTTTATCACGCTCACCATCAAAACCATCAAAGCTAAGCCGCATCAATAGGATGGACCCCAATGATGTGAGCTTGTATATCTTCATCTCGAGGCCAAACAGGCACAGAGGCGATTAGTGGGGTTGCCAAGAGAAGGAGTAATGTTAGGAGAAATGACTTCAAGTACGAAGGAACCCACAACATGCTTTTTCATCAAAAATTATTCACTATTATCCTTGGAGCCGGTGACATTGCTCTATAATAATCTGCACTTATTGTTTTGACCACATGAGCTATTCTCAGTTGGTTAAAATCAAACTGGGTCTCTATGTTCATATGTCTCCATTTTGCATATTGAAATTTTGTCCCACTTCCTATAGCCGAGTGTAATAAAAGAATTTTATTGTACTTAGAAGACTCCCTACTTTAATTAAACTCATACCTCATGTTAAAATATTCTCACTATATAGAGGATCCCGTGAGTGTGAAGGAGTAACATGGGGATGGACACCCTGCAGGGATGAGACAAATGTATGTCACATAAGAACAAGACTCATGATAGTGGTGTCAAGAGAATCAAGGCCCGCACGTAATATTTATGTCAAGTGGACTGTAGGTGGAGGAGTGCGAGGATATGCCTAAGGAAAGTCGCTCAAGCAGCAGCGAGGGGTAGGTAGAGGTCCACATTGTAGTCTCCACATGGATGATGGTCGTCGGCGCCAATCTTATCATGAGCTTCCATTTTCCTCCCTCGTTTGCAGACTCTTTAATGAATTTATATTCAGTAACTTTGCAACATCTCCAATCACTTCTTGCTGTAGGAGAAACACATAAACATTCAGTGAGGGCCAATGATGGATGAGAGCAGGGCGTCATGGTTAATATATTGCTAGGGTAATAGTAACAACAAACAGAGGCAAATAGTCCACATGAGAGCGACACGGGAAAGCGGTGGGCTTTGTTGTCATAAAGTGATGTAGTGGTGACAACACCCAACCAGCAACGGCCCGCATGGGCAGACCCGCCGACAAGCCCAGAATTAGGACCTAGCTAGCAAATGTGAGGTTTTGTGTCGAGGAAACAACATATGCAGGACTCACACAGTGGAATGAACCCAAGGTTTCATCGTTCAAATAACGGTCGTCAAGAGATGGCTTTCCGCCAATAGACACCCGCAATTGTTGGGGAGGATCTAGATAATTGTTATCTTGGTGGTCTTCTACCTCAAGTTTCAAGGTTGGGGTCACTGATAATGGATACCAAGCATATCACAAGAGGCAACATGAAGATTTGATCGTTGAGCGATGGCAACAAAACGATAGTGGGGATGGCGAGACCAAGTGTGGAGCTCGCCATGCGGGTAGAAGTTAATGATCAGTTGTTGATGTTTAACACCAAAATGGAACGAAAACCTGTATGAGGATGCCCGCAACTGCAGGTCTGCAGTGCCTAGTGGTTGTGACGATGAAGAATAATGCGGGACCTACAATGCGGGTAGAAGTTCGAAGCTGACCATCGTAGAACAACGAAGTGATAACAACACCATGCAGAGGGAGACTCACTGCTACAAGCTTGCGCAACTCAAAGGATGTTGGTCAAAAGACAAAGGGAAGTTCGTAGGGGGATTTCTGTAAAGGCCCAAAACCTAGTGAAATCTAGGTGGGTGAATTTGGCCAGTAGAGGAATTGATCATTTAAATGCATGTGACCAACTCCAGCTTGGGAATCAGGGCTCGCAAAGTGAGGTGGGAGCAAAGTAGTCCATCAGGAGCAAAAATGACCCGTTAGGAGCAAAAAGAGAGGGTCCCTACCTTCGGCAGGGCATGTGTGCAAAATATGCACAATAATGCCAACTTGGGCGCCCAAGGTGGGTCCAAGTCAATCTTTGTTAACTGAAACATATCTCTCCACCAATTCATGCAAATATCATGCAAGATTGATCATTCCCACTTAACTGAATGTATCACATGTTATCTGTCATGCAACTCAAGTCATTAGTCATGCATTCCAAGTCAACTAAAGTCAACTAGAATTCAACTGAAACTAACTACATGCAACTAAAGATAACTGAACCATAACTGAACTGAACTAAACTGAATTGAACTAAACTAAACTAAACTTCATGCATGTAAAAATCAATCCCTAACTTCTAGGATCTTTACATGCATTACTGAATTATTATCTTTCTCAAAACAGTTAACTTAGCTCAAGGTGAGTTCCACCTTCCATGTGGGTGCCCTATGTGCTCCTATTTTGTAGGAGCTCTTCTTGGGCATCCCCACATGCTCCTATAATTTAGAATTAATTACAAATGTTAATTTACATGTTCATTTCATTTGAATTTAATCTCTTTCTAATCCTAGTGTTGGGGAACACTTTCCAAGGACTTAGGAGATACATGAAATATGTTTAGGATTGCAATTAAATGGCATCCTATTCCCAACATTCGCAGTCCATCAATAATAGTCTGGGAACTATGGAAAGAAAGAAATGGGAGGTTGTTCCAAGGCAAGAAAATGTGTAATTCCTCTCTAAACAACAAAATTGAGGCAGTGTTAATAGAAACCTTGAATTCCAAACTAGCCCAAAGTTCTAGCAAGGAGGTCTTCTCAGACTGGGATGCAAAGCTCTGAGCAGCCTGGCCCACTCTCTGAATACTAGCTTGGGTAGGTAGTGGTGGTGTTGGAATGTAGCAAGCTCGGGCATTTGTAGCCTGGTCTCCCCCTCTAAATGGATGGCATAAGTTGAACTTTGATGGAGCTTCCAAAGGGAATCCAAGCCCCTCAGGTGCTGGTTGTATCATTAGAGATTTCCAAAGTAGAACAATTGTAATTGCAGCTAAGAAGCTACCTGAGGGAACAAACATTGAAGCAAAATTCCAAGCGCTTCTCCATGGATTGGGCATATGCAGGAACCTTGGAATAAAAAAGATAGATATTGAAGGTGATTCGGCATGGGTTGTCAACACCCTTGAAAGGAAAGACACACCCAATTGGAAGTTGTGTGGCTTTCTTTCCAAAGCCCTATAGCTCCTATAGACATTTGAGACTTTCACAATTAATCACATGTATAGGGAGGGCATCAGAGAGGCTGATGCATTGGCAAACACAAGATTAGAAGGGAAATAGGATTTTTCCCATGTGTCCATCATATGGAATAATCTGAGCCCCTTGGCCAGATCAGACACATGGGCTTCTCTCCCCTTGAGGAAGCAAGATGATGTTGGCGAGCTGTCATTTCTCCACCGCCAATGTACTCTCCCACAAGCCCAGATTGAATTCCAATCAAGAGAATTGATGGGAGAATTTTTGGTGCAGTCGTGTCGATTCTACGACGAAGGGGAGGCAGCTGGCAGTGGTGGTGGAGCGGACTAGACTCGGTTTCAGTGTCTGGATAAGGGGATGGTTTTTTTTCAGTAACAATGTTTTGTAACATGAAGGTTTGTATTCGTTGTAATGAATGGGATGAAAAGCTCACAGACTAGCATGCCCTGCTACTTTTTGTGCAGAATCGATGTAATTTTTTTTTATAAATATCAATATAATCTATGCAGCTACAGCTACATTTTAAAAATTAAAAAAAAAGTAAATATTAATATTTAAATTTAAATTGTAAATATTAAATAAGTTAAAAATAATTTATTTCATTTTGATGACTTACAACAAAATTTATATTTTAAATAATTTAAATATATATATATATATATATATTAAATTTTAATTGTAAATATTAAATAAGTTAAAAAATAATTTAAATTTTTAATATTAATTTTCTACTTTTATATTATTAGATTATAAAAATAATTTATTTCATTTTGATGACTTACAACAAAATTTATATTTTAAATTATATATATATATATATATATATATATATATATATATATATATATATATATATATATATATATATATAATATGTAAATTAGTGAAATTTGTATATTAATATTATTTTTTTAAACAATAGATAGAATAATATTAAATTTCCAAAGGCAAAAAAGTGATAGAAAATTTGTCTTAAAAAAGGTCTTGAAATTTTGAAAAGTCAAAAATATTGCATTTTACTTTAAGGAAATTAAAATATAAGATATCAAAAGAAAATAATGAATTTTGGTTTACTCAAATTAAACTATTTAATCACTACTTAAAAACTAACCCTCTTATAATTCCATGATAGAAACTAACAAAACAACAAAACATAATTTTTTAGCTTTAATTTTATTTTATTTTTTCATAGGCCTTTGGCACTCTCAAAATCCTCACTGCGCCCTTTTACTCATATGGGTTGGTAAAGCATAATACTTTTTTATTTTAAATGAGATCACAACCAACCCCTCTACCCCACACTCTAATGCTTCTAACAACTACATAATCTAATTTCTCTTAAAATCATTACCTTATTAAGTAACTATTTAAGCATTTGGCAAGCAATAATAAATTAAATCTAAGAGTCTACTTTAGTTTCCGATAATATTTAAATATAAAAAATCCCATTTCCCCAATAGAATCTTTTCATTATTAAATAAATATTTTTGCATAAACATACATCTCTATTAATTAAATATTCATTTAAATAAGAATGTGTTTCTATATAAATTTAACATCCATTTCTCATATTTAAATATTCATATATTAAATCATGTGCATATTATCCATTTTCCTTCATTACACAAAATGATCAAAATCAATCTTTGAATAAAATCATTTTATTATAAAATCAATTTTTTTATCATCTAATAAAATAATCTTAAATTAATTATATTTACCCATAAATATATAAATTAAACACACATATATATATATATATATATATATATATATATAATTATATACTCAACGTATATACAACTATATATATATATACATATTTAAATATATATTTATAAAAACCATTTAAATTCTAAATTATTTAAATATAACCCAAATATAAAAACCATTTAAATTCTAAATTATTCTAAATATAACCATTTAATTATTTAAATTCTAATGTGGTACAAAAAAATTAAATCAGACACATTCAATATCTTGGGAGACTTAATTGTTGGAAATATAAGCCCAACTACTCTACTTGTCATGTCCTCTCCATCTGAGCCTCCGTATTAGCATTGAATTAACATTGAAGGAAAATTTAAAAAGATTAAGAGTTTGGGAAAGATTTGAAAAGATTTGAAAGGATATCACATTAACTCCTAGGAAGGTTTCACATGTTTCTGGGTGCTAAGTAATATATTATTTTATGTTCAGTCCTCTGTCCTTTCATTGATGCTTAACTCTATATATTGTTGAAACTGCATTTTGTTATTTGCTCTGAAGAGTCCAGCTCCACAGAGCTGTAAGAAGTATGCAGATGTATGTGTTTTCAAGGAGCAGCAGCTCTAACAGTAGTAAGAATGAATGTAATCGTATTAGCATATCTCTGTGTATGAAAGAGAGCTGAATTTTTGTAATGTAAGAAGAATGTAATGTGTTTGTCCAGAAGAAGCTCTAGCAGTCTGATTAATGAATGTAATGGAGTTAGTATCAATGAGCAGCAGCTCAGAAGATATTTGTAACTGTCTGTGTATGAATGCTCTGTAATGGTGTTTTCTGTTTGTGTTTCTTTGTTATCTCCCCCTTTTATTTCCCAAGTTTAAGAGCAACTTGTAGCAATTCATTTTACTTACATTATAGCGAGAGTAGTTTTAAAATATTGATATTAGATTCGGGATGCTAACATTTCATGCATTGCAGCTGATCTCCAATGTTTATAGCATTAAACATTGCTGCAATGTGTAATGCTGTAAACATTGGAGAGCAGCAATGTTTAATGCTATAAACATTGGAGATTAGCTGCAATGCATGAAATGTTAGCTTCCCACATCTAACATCAATGTATTAAAGTTACTCTTGCTATAATGTAAGTAAAATGATTTCCTAGAAGTTGCTCTTAAACTTGCAACCAAAAAAAATTGTGTTGATGTCTGTTAAGGAGCAACAGCTCTAAGAATGGATGAAATAGTGTTATGTATGAATGGTTGTCTGTTTATGAAAGAGCCAAAACTTTGCAATGTAAGAAGTTTGTAATAGTGTTTGTAAGAAGTGTTCAGTGAAAGAGAAGCAGTAAGAATCAATGTAATGGTAGTATGAAGAATGAGCAGCAGCTCAGGAAAATCTTTGTAATGTTTCTTTTTGTCAATATAAAATTTCAAATCTACTTGTGGTTCTATTTTTGTTTGTTTTCTCTTACCATTACATTCTAACAATTGCTATCAGACCCAGGTTCTTTGAGAGTCCATCTCAATGTCAATCTCTGTATCAGCATTGAAGACAAATTAAAAAGAAAGATTTTGAAGTAAGATTTGAAAAGATCTGAAAGGATTTCAAATTAACTCCTCGCAGTCTTTACATGTTTTGTGGGTAGTTTAAAGTATATTATTTTATGTTTGTTCTATGTCTCATATATGCTTAGTATTCTATATATTACTGAGTCTACATTTTAGAATGACAGTGTGTTGATGCTTGTTAAGAAGCAGCAGATCTAAGAATGGATGAAGTAGTGTTATAAATGAATGTTTGTCTGTTTATGAAAGAGTCAAAACTTTGTAATATAAGAAGTCTGTAATAGTGTTTGTAAGAAGTGTTGAGTGAAAGAGAAGCAGTAAAAATCGATGTAATGGTAGAATGAAGAATGAGCAGCAGCTCAAAAAAAATCTTTGTAATGTTTCTTTTTATCAATTGTGGTTCTATTTCTGTTTGTTTTCTTTGTTTTCTCCTACTATTGCATTCTAACAATTGGTATCAGCATAAGGTTCTTTGAGAGGCCATGCCTGATTGCTACCTCTATGTCAGTCTCTATATCAGCATTGAAGAAAAATTAAGAAGAAAGATTTTGAAAGATTTGAAAAGATTTGAAAGGACTTCATATTAACTCCTCATAGGCTTCACATGTTTTGTGGGTAGTTTAAAATAATATTATTTTATGTTTGTTCTCAGTCTCTCGTAAATGCTTAGTATTCTGTATATTGTTGAGTCTACATTTTAGTAGGCACTCCCAACTGGAGTCCAGCTCCGCAGAGCTGTAAGGAGAAAGAATGGTAGTGTGTTGATGTCTGTTAAGAAGCAGCAGCTCTAAGAATGAATGAAATAGTGTTATGTATGAATGGTTGTCTGTTTATGAAAGAGCTGAAACTCTGTAATGTAAGACGTCGTAACAGTGTTTGTAAGAAGTGTTTAGTGAAAGAGAAGCAGTAAGAATCAATGTAATGGTAGTATGTAGAATGACAAGCAGCTCAGAAAAATCTTTGTAATGTTTCTTTTTATCAATATAAAATTTCAAATCTATTAAATGTGGTTTTGTTTCTGTTTGTTTTCTCTATTTTCTCCTACCAATGCATTCTAACATTAATCTTGTTTTGTACAACTGTAGAACAAACTGCATGTATATGAGCCCAGTTATCAAATTCATTCTCTTGATCACAAAAAAAATTATAATGACTTTTATGCTATATGCCCATAATATTTTGAGATCAATAGGCTGATTTGCATAATTGTCGATCATTTATTCTATGAACGTCTTTCTTTCCTCCTGTTTTTGTTTGCAGCCACTACAAAATCAGAAGAGAACTGACTTGACAAAACAGTTGGTAGGAGAATAAATTTCATAAAGTAGATGGGTGAGAAGAAAATAACAGATTTCTCACTTCACAATTTCTATATGGTTTCATATAATTTTTCTTTTTTGCTTCTTAATGTGATTTTGAATGATAAATTTGCTATTTTAAAAGGTAAAACTGTGCCTCCTCGCCCATTGTAAGCAACATATTTATTAAATATCTTGTATTACTAAAGGCAAAGTATTTATTAAAACACCTCAAAATAGCAACCTTCTCCTCTTGGATATTGTATTTTTGAACTCCACTCTGCACAATGCTAACAAAACTAAAGGCATAAAGCAAGCCCGTAGAAGAGCAAAATTTAAAACGATTTCTTTAATTTATTTTTGCCTTTAAATTTATAACAAGCACCAATTGAAGAGAATAAATAGGGATTTTAATTTTTAGTTCCTGCCGGGAACTATAGTGAACTATAGTGGAGGCTTCAAACAATAAACAGTGATTAATCCATGCTGAGCTGGCCAATCAGAATTCAGTTTTTCTTAAGATTTATTTTCTGTTTGCTAGGTCGTTCAGTTAACATGCACGTTTTTTACTCTAAATATTCAATAAAAAAAAATTTGTGCTCTCATTGGCGCTCTCCAGATTGGCAGAGGCTTTGCGGGCATTTCTAGGCAAGAAAGCACGTGAAAACCGAGACTTATGCACACAGGCTCCTGCAGATTGTCAGAAGGCTAGAAAATGTGCAAATATTTATGCATGCTATCGCACACCTCACAGGTTTTGGCATCTTGTCACCTCCAGGCATTAAAAAGAACTGGCAGCCTGGGATACAGAAAAAACCACGTGCCTTGTCTATGCTTCCACGTTCTGCATACATTCTACACGTGGAGTAAGCTTGGAAGTGGCATTTTCATGGTTCGTTTGGAACACAACTTTGTAGTTGAAAAAACAAATGATTTCTGGTGTTGTGATTTACAGCAGATGTGTTTGGTGAAATTCCTCCAGCCTCTGAGCTGTGAGGGACGTCCACAGCCTATTCCAAAGCTCTCATTTTGGTGCATGCAGGGAGGATGCCGTCAAAGGTTCTGGAGTCTGGTTTTTACAACTGCTGATTGACTTTGCTTGGAAGTTTTAACAAATCGATTTTGTGCATATTACCAATTTTAAGCAATTGAGCAATAACTAGGGCCTAACCCCTAACTATGTTTGCTGGTTTTTGTTTCAATGAATTGTATTTGTAGCATAACTTATAAATGTATTTGAATCTTCCAAATCTCTCACCCAATCATTAAATGCATGCACAGATTATTATTTTTAAACACTGCAAAATGTGGCGGAAGAAAGCAGGGGTGGAGATTCGTTACAGGGGAATGAGAAGGCAGAGACAGGGAAATGTACAGCAGAGATACTGCAGACACCACAGATTTAACAGGTATTCATTCACTTGAAATTTACTTTTGAAAGGGCATTAAAGAGATGTTACCTCGTGGAATGCAATGATTGCAGGATATGCACACAATGGAATTGTTGAAAAGACTTCAGAGACTTTCAAGCAAATGTAATTGACAGCAGGTGTAAAGCTAATTTCCATTGTGTAATGCCTATTTCATCAATGGAAGCCTTGGAACAGGGCATGAACCTCAATCAAAGCGTAGAGGAAAGGGATATTTTTGTCAGATGTTACAGTCTAGCAATTGCCTTGGTAGACATGTATCCAAAATAAAGAAACAGGGATAATGCATGTGAACTATTTCACAGAATGCCTCAAAGAGATGGCATCTCATGGAGTGCCATGATTGCGGGATATGCACAAAGTAGAATTGCCTTGAAAACAAAATAGATCTGTGTTCAGAAACTTTCAAGCAAATGCAATTAGCAAGTGTAAAGCCAAATTCCACAAGCTTTTCCAGAATCCTACTTTACCAGGAGGACTAGACTTAAATCCAGGAGGCAAATTTTTTGTTGTAAGATGCTCCCCTTTTGATGAACCTGGTTGCTTTTGCGAAATTGTGGAAAGAATTAGCTAAGATTTTGTGACATTTTATGATTTGGCACAAGTATGTGCCAAAATTTTGTGAAATTTTATGATTTGGCAGAAGTATGTGAAATGTTTGAAGCACAGAATTAGAAGAGCAGCTAAATTGTGGAAAGTTTAAGCTGAATAGTTTGAATGCGAGGTCAAATTATCTGTTAACTATACCCAAAATTGCAAAATATGACAAAAATAAGTAATTAACTTGTTTTTTGTTTAATGATGAGTAGTTTGAAAGCAATTGTTGAAATGGTAAACTATAGAACAATTTTTAGCAGTTAGACCAAATTGTTGAAATGGTGAACTATCAAACAATTTTCAGCAGATCTGAGTGTTCTATGGAAGGTTTGATTGTAAAATAGAGCTAGAATTTTTGGACACATTTTCTTATCATTTATTTTGGCATTGTTGAGTGCTATATGATGGTTTTGGGGGCAAATTAAAGTTCACAGAATGAAAATTCCCTGGGGAAATACATAATATTCGAGTATTTTGGCAGTTCTGATTGTTATTTGGCAGTCTTTTGTAGTAGTTATCTTAATTTTGAATTTGGTTTTGCAGACATATCTTTGCAGGGTTATCTTGTGGTTCATGACAATGGCAACAGCCGGATTGGCTGGACTTGCACGGAATGCATGAAGTTACCCAAGTTCTGAATCTTCTCCATTTCCTGATTATAACTCTGTAGTTTATAGAATGAAGTGTATTCTTTTATGCTTCATCTGATTTTGTCATAGAAGGTTTTGGGTGAACTGAGTGTTGTCAATTATAGTTTTTTTTTTGTAATAAATCATTTATCAATTCATTTCAACAATTTTGGAAATCATCATTGCCTCTAATATTTTGTGAACTTGCAGTACTCATATTCTCCGTGCTTAAAATATATTATATTTTCTTTCTTTTATGTCCCGGTATACCCTTTGATAAAGACATTACAGGTAAAACATGCATTAATACTGTTGCGAAACCCAAGAACCAATAGAGAGCTAGTTAGACACATTTGAGACAGCCTCAATTAGCTGAGCAAGAATGACATTTTTTTCTATGTAAAGAACTTTATTTAACTTAAGTGGATGCTGATCAAATGTATACATCATTATACATCATATTTGGCCATTATTGACCCCATGGAGTTGGTTAGTTGTAATAGATCCAGCCATGGTGGGCTTTAGAAGATCCACAACAGTTACCTGCAGAAGAAGCAATTCCATTTTCTCAAGATCTTGGGAAAGGTGTTTTCCCTTTCACTTCTACTTTCTTCCAAACTTTGGTACACTTCAATAAACAAGCCATAAGACTCCCAACAAAGGCACAAATCATTATTAGTGTGTTCAACTATACTGGATAGAAGCAGGGGAATGGAACTATCTCTACATCTTGTTATTCATTGGTCAGAAATCCTATACCATTAAGACATCGAAGCTGTTTGCAAGGTGAATTTCAAAATTTTGACTGAGAATACAATCAGGAAAATGTACTTAAAAATTTTCAAACTAGCTAAAATACAATATGTCTTGGAATATCTATCATTTTTGTGGTCATTTTCAAGTCCCTCGCACTGTCCACACTGATCATAATAAAATCGGTATCAACAAAATCATTAGAAAATGTCATAGATGTAGAGTATATATATATTTATTTGACGTCATTCCTATAATTTGTCTTTTACTGGTTGTGCTTAATTTCAAATTTTAACTTAATTTCACTATTGTATTCAAAAGTACTTCTGTAGTTTTGTTGTATTGTTGTCTATCTCTTACAGTTGTTATCATTGATAAAAAAATTCGCCATAGTAATTTTGAGTTGTTAATGTGACCCTTTTTCCTCTCTTCTGTTCTTCCTCCTCAAACTCCTCTTCATATCCCGTTCTAGATATTGTCACATAGGACTTTGCTTCCAATCCAAAACGGATCATTCTAGTTCCTAAAATTTATTTTCAGGTTAAAATTACTTACTGTTAAATTGATATGTACAACCCAAAAACCAGTAACAGAGATGCAAAACAATGTTTCTGTTGGAATTGTTTCACTGCAAAAATTTCTCAGTCTCTTTGAGCAGCCCCTGCTAAGAGGAAATCGAATTGCCCTTCACTGTATTAGTGATTCATGAATGTGAGGTACAAGTTTGACCTACCTATTCTAGACCTCTACATTCTAGAATAGGTCTACTAAACAAGAGTGTTGCTCGATCTGTTGCTGACCAATTTATTTAGTAAAAGGAAAAAGGAAATTGATTGTGCAGCCTGCTTGATATTTTTCATCTAAAAAAATATACAAATATGCAAACTTCAGTGGATAAGCTCTTCTCCAATAATTATTTAGTGGCGAATACACTTTCCTTCAAAAAAAATAGAAGGCAGAAAGATTTCCCTTCATAATAAAAAATGTTTAGTAATCTAACTTCCGCTGCTCTGCATATCCAGAAGTAGGGTTTGCCCTTCCCAATTAACCGTTGGTTAGAATAGAGCATCCAACAATTCCTACAATAGCAGTTTATGAGTTTTGTATTCTGTACATTTTCTCTCTATATAACATCTTGTAAGTATTGACCTTTTGATGACTATATCGTTCTTTATTGGTCTTTGATTTGTTTCTGTTGTGGTTTCCTTTTACCATAAGAATTTGTCGTTTATTAAAAGTTTAGAGTTCCAGCCTGTCTTCTCATTAGTCTTTTTTCCCCAGAGCATGTGATAATGGGGAAAACAACTTATGTTCATTGTAAAGCTGGGCGAGGTCGCAGTACAACTATTGTTCTCTGTTATCTGGTATGTTTATATTGTTTGTTTTTGTTTTATGATTTCCAAAGTTCATTGTCAATCAGTTGTGATAACATTCAGAGTCATGGGTGCATTATTGACGTTTATTTTCTTTCTCTCTCTTTCTTTGTTTTGAGTGATAATTCTTTTCAAAATAGACCTATCCCAAAGCTTTACAATCTGGAAAAACCTACATAGAATCTCATCATATTTGTCAGGCACTTTTTTTGTCAATCACATAGCCTTTGAAGATTATTAGTAGTAATATTGTTAATCATATTTTCCAATCTCTTCCTTAAAATCTGAAATCCCGATCTTTGCTATGTTTCTATAATTTTCAGAGGTGAGCAACATTTTGGCTTTCAATATCATGATATTGTTCTCTTCATTTTTGTATATGGCTATTAATCAAGAAACGTAGGACTAGCCAGTCGCACACTTCGCACTATTCATACAAGGAAAAAGTATTTTTTATTTGTTTTAGAACTGTGCCTTTAAGCAATACTGATGTTATTGTTCTCTTCATTTTGTATATGGCTATTAATCAAGAAACGTAGGACTAGAAAGTATTTTTTATATGTTTTAGAACTGTGCCTTTAAGCAATACTGATGTTTTTCGCATCTGTAGGAAAACTGAAGAACTACTTAAAGAGTTAAGTATCCCAGCACCAGATTCAGAGGACCACAATTTCCCATCCCAACAGTAGATTCAGATGCATTGGCTCCAAAATAATCAGCAACATAACAGATTTGGAAAGCCTGAAAATAGTTGAGCATAAAAGCAAAATGTTAGTCCCCAGCTATACAAACAACTGCTTTTGACTAGATCATTACCAAAAACCTGAAAATAGTTGAGCATAAAAGCAAAATGCAAGTCCCCAGCTATACAAACACCTGCTTATGATTCATTGCTTATGATTCATTGACTAGATCATTACCAAAACTGTTCTGCCAGTTTTTGGCAGGAACTTCGCTGCATTGCAACTCTTGTTACTTGAAGGAATCATTACATTCAAAGTGTTTGGCTCTAGTTTCGTACCTCACAAATTGTCAATTTGGTCCCATAAAGAGTTTGTATTTTTAGAAATAGTTTAGAAAATATACAATCTCAATTATGAACATTTGAGAGCCATAAGAGGAAAGACAACTTATAAGAGAGAGAATAATCTAGCCAATGCAACCTCATACTTCATCATGCTGACGAGTGTTTGAGTTTTTAAATTTTCACTCTCATCATTCATAGTTTGAAAATGTGGATTGTATAGTGGGGGGAGAAGATAAAAGATGGCTAAAGCAAACATGGGGGAGAAGATAAAAGATTATCTCAATTTCTTAGAGGCTGACCCAGCCTTTGGGTGGGAATGGATGAGGCTAGGTAGTTAAAAGAGGTAATTAGAAATAGACAAATTTAGGTAGTTAAAAGAGGTAATTAGAAATAGACAAATATTCTTTAGAAAAGGGAATGATACACTAATATGGGTAGCCTCAAAGTATGGACAGTATAATGCTAAAGAGGGATATAACATATTGGCTAACCAAGCAGAAAACATTGACTTGGGCATATCTCAGAAGCTGTTTTGGAGTGGCAAAATAATACCAAAAGCAGGAGTTTTTGCTTAGTTAGCAACTAGAAGGAAAATTTTAAGGCTAGGTAGTTAAAATAGGTAATTAGAAATAGACAAATTTAGGTAGTTAAAAGAGGTAATTAGAAATAGACAAATATTCTTTAGAAAAGGGAATGATACACTAATATGGGCAGCCTCAAAGTATGGACAGTATAATGCTAAAGAGGGATATAACATATTGGCTAACCAAGCAGAAAACATTGACTTGGGCATATCTCAAAAGCTGTTTTGGAGTGGCAAAATAATACCAAAAGCAGGAGTTTTTGCTTGGTTAGCAACTAGAAGGAAAAGTATAATGCTAAAGAGGGATATAACATATTGGCTAACCAAGCAGAAAACATTGACTTGGGCATATCTCAGAAGCTGTTTTGGAGTGGCAAAATAATACCAAAAGCAGGAGTTTTTGCTTGGTTAGCAACTAGAAGGAAAATTTTAAGGCTAGGTAGTTAAAAGAGGTAATTAGAAATAGACAAATATTCTTTAGAAAAGGGAATGATACACTAATATGGGCAGCCTCAAAGTATGGATAGTATAATGCTAAAGAGGGATATAACATATTGGCTAACCAAGCAGAAAACATTGACTTGGGCATATCTCAGAAGCTGTTTTGGAGTGGCAAAATAATACCAAAAGCAGGAGTTTTTGCTTGGTTAGCAACTAGAAGGAAAATTCTAACAGTAGAAAGATTTAGAAAAATGGGCTTTGAAGGCCTTTCAAGATGTGTATTATGTAAAGCTCATGAAGAAAGCAATGATCACTTACTCTTGAATTGTCCCTTCTCAGCAAAATGTTGGAGATGGCTTTGTGCAAAGTTAGAATTTGTAACGGCTTTTCCCAATGACATAATATCCCTATTTCAAAGTTGGCCAATTAGCCCTATTTCAAAGTTGGCCAATTAGAACCAAGGATGGGTTACTTAGTAGCTTATGGGAGATCAGTCCATCAACGATATTATAGGAAATATGGAAAGAGAGGAACAAAAGGTTTTTTGACAACAAATCAAAACCAGTTGAATCAATTATTAATATGATAGAAAGCTCAATTGTGGAAACGATAAACAACAAAATAGCATTAATACTCAAGACAAAAGGAGTCTTTACTGAGTGGGATGGAAAAATGAGGTTTAAATGGGCAGGCCTTAAAGTCCCCATGTTTTTTTGGGGAAAGAGATAAGAAGAAAGAGCAAACAACATGGAATCTGCCTAAGTCTGGATGGTTGAAACTGAACTTTGATGGGGCTTCAAAAGGCAATCCTGGTCCATCAGGGGTAGGATGTATAATTAGGGATAGTAGTGGTTCCATTAAAGGCAAGATTGTTGTTTCCCTTCAAGAGGATACAAATAACATAGCAGAATTCACAGCCTTATACATTGGGCTGATTGAATGCCAAAAGAAAGGAATTGACAGCCTTATACATTGGGCTGATTGAATGCCAAAAGAAAGGAATTGACAGCCTTATACATTGGGCTGATTGAATGCCAAAAGAAAGGAATTAACAAGTTAGAAATTGAAGGAGATTCGGCTATCACTATCAATGCAGTGAGAATGTCTGAAACACCTAACTGGAGACTTAAAGCCCTACTAGAAAGGATACTGACAATTCTTGATTATTTTGATTGTTTTACTATTAATCATGTATATAGGGAGGCAAATTTGGAAGCAGATGAGTTATCGAAGCTTGCAGCGGAAGGTAAAGAGGTGAGGTGGTGGCAGTAAAGCTATGTTAGATGATCAAGGTCCTTTGTTATTGGGGCCATTTTTGCAAGAGATGGTTTGTTCCTTTGGCCACAACACTGGTTGGGACTTAATTATGTCTACTAGAGCTCTTTCAGATGTTTATATCCTATCAAGAATAGTTGATGTTTTGGTTTGTAGTATGAGCTTATAATGATTATCTTGTAATATAAGATGTAAGATCCTTTGATAGTAGATATATTAATAAAAATTGGCTTTGCCTCTTGCTGATAAAAAAAATAAAATGTGGATTGTATGCTATTATAGTGGATCAAATCCAATCAAGGGCTAGCAATAATAAAGTTAATTAATCTTCCTTCACTACACTCTTGTATTCTTAAGTGTTACCAAGTCCTATCAAATTTTAGTTGTAATAAAATTGGAAAAGTGTCACACTGTCAGTAATTTGTACAAGATGAGAATCGACATTCATCTATATTGAGGATTTGTATGCTTTGCATAAGGGTTGGTCAAAGAGGATTTTAGAGAAGTGTAAAGAATTCTATTATGAAATAAAAGTAGTTTAGAGTTTATACTAAATATTTTTGTCAAGCTATTAATTTTTTCTTTGTTTCAAAATTTGGTGTAAAAAATGCTTAAGTTATAATGATTAAAATTATCTCAGCTATTTTATTAATTTCTCTAGGAAATATATTTTTTGGACACATATTTGTTGTGTTAGTGTTAATGTCATGTTAGTTAGTATTAGAAAAGAATACTATAATATTTCTTTTTAAGAATTCATCTTAATAAGGGAGTCTTTTAGACTTCAGATATGGAACAATCAATATTGAAAAGAATACTATAATATTTCTTTTTAAGAATCCATCCTAATAAGGGAGTCGTTTAGACTTGAGATATGGAACAATCAATATAGGTAGAGGATTAAACTAAGTAAATTTTGGATCTTCTCATCTAAGAAACTATAATGATCTAATAGGTAGAGGATTAAACTAAGTAAATTTTGGATCTTCTCATCTAAGAAACTATAATGATCTAATTTCTAGAAAAGAAGGTTAAGAATATTAGATTATTCAAACCATGTTCAATGTGTGAATGGTTTGTTGGTCTTTTGTTTAATACTTGAATCTATGCACTGGAATATGTACCAATCTCAAACAATATGTACCAATCTCAAAATTGTATGAGATTTGACTCCATTATATTTATAAAAAATCATAATGAGAATAATTTTGTATGTTATTAATCCACCTTACTTCTGATAATATAGAAGATTATTGAGCTTTGTTTCATATATTTTATCTTTTGCTCATAAATTTGTGGATATATACTTTTGTACTTTATAATCTCTATATTATATTATTGATAGCTAAAATATTATAAATCAATGATATTTATTAGGTTTATTTTTTATTTTTTGGTAAATAAGTGTTACCAGAGGGGGTAGCCCCTTTATTAGGTTTATAATTATGTCTAAAAGACTTAGATCATTTGGTAGATCATTTGGTAGATGATTTGATAATATTTGGTAATGAATTGAATAATATCTAATATTTTTACTCCTCTACATAAGCATAAATCTAAATCTTATTAAGTTGACCTTATTTTATTCTACTTTACCATAGAAGCTAAATGCCTGATACTTTAATAGTTTAACATACCTAAGATTTTTTATAGTAAGCTTCTTAGAATAGTATAAAGGTACTTGAAGCTATATGCTTGATACTTTAATAGTTTAACATACCTAAGATTTTTTATTCTAAGCTTCTTAGAATAGTATAAAGGTACTTGATAATAGTATAAAGGTACTTGATAGGAAAAAAAAACCCAACAAGTTGGCACCATTTCCAAGGAGATTAAGAAGCTAGAAAATTTATTAAAAGTATTCGATTAAATTTAGTCATGTTGTTTATTTATTTACACTAATACATCACATGTCTTTATTGCAAAATTTTGCAAAAATTTTAAGTATTGACTAATATTTTTTCAAAGTATTTTGAGAAAATATTTTGAATGATATGGGAAATTAACCTTAGCACTAATATTCTCTAAATTTATGTAAAAGTGAATGGGAATGACCTTTGTGATTTTCATTTTATAAATTTCTTTAGGATATTTATAACAATTGTAGGAATGTTGTATGGTTGTGTTAAATCCTTATAAATCTCGTACTAAGAGTTGCCCAACTATGAGATCTAAAGAAGTCGTTTATTAAGACAATGATAGGTTTCTCTTATACTATTTTGATCTTACCAATTATTTCCTTGAGAATAACATATTCAAATAATATGTGCCAACATTTTATTTATCAAAATTGTATCCTATTTATAAGTAAGTGATAACTTTGTGAAAGAACCTAAAGATACAATTGATATGGATGATAGGAGATCGATAATTAGGAATAATCTTATTATATAAGTGACTCTTGAGCTAAGGATGAGAAGGAGCATGATATAGAGAGTCAAAGAGACGAGTATTCATCTTGAGTCTCATAGAAATAATTGTGAAAAAAACAATTCTTTAAGAACTAGCCATTACTTGATGATGGTTAGTACTTTAATAAGTTTGGTAATAAAAATGAGGTACATGGTTCCATTTCCACATATTAATATGAGAGTGATAGGTTTATGGAAGAAAATTCTAGAAATAACTAAGAGAATAAAGCTTAGCATAATCTTGTACAGGTATCTTTCCTAGACCCCATTATATACTAATAAACCTTGTCCTTAGAAAAAACCTTGAAATCCAAAATCCTATAAGCCAAAGGGAAGAGGTAATTATTGAGGAAGAAGGGTTGTATAAAGGATGTGAGAGCATCCAGTGGTGTAGGGGCAATCCTATATCGCCCAAAAAAATATTTTTCCTTATTTTATTTTGTTGTTTTGAGTCCCATGATGACACTTAAGGGGTGTAAGGTAGTCAAAAGTCAAAAAAGGTAAAAAATGGTCACTTACTATTTTTAGTAAGTCATCCTAAATGGTCTTGCATGGACTTGAAAATTTAACCCAAGGAGTGGAATTGAAAAATGTATCCAATGGTAGAAGAATCATCTCAATATCCTATATTGTTTGGGAGATATTAAAGTTTTTTCCTTGAGAAATTTCTCCAATACATCTTCAAACTCAAATTTGAAACCTTTAGAAGCCTCAAAAAAGCTCGAAAATGGACTAAATGATATTTAGATAATTTTGGCATTGTAGATCTCTTTGATAGCTTTCCAACAATATATATAATAGTAAATCAAACATCTAAGTCAAAAGGTATGGCTCCAAGAAGTTGTTCCATCAAAAAGTGAATTTCAATCAAATATCTTCTTGTGCAGAAAATGAACTGCTAGACTTTTGGTGCCAAAACAAAAGGGGGAGTTACACTTTTAAAAATATTCTAAGGTAGTTTTGGTGTCAAATAAAGGGTGGAAGTGAGGGTACAAGAGGTGGCTCCATTAGTGCAAATTGTAGCTCTAAATAATAGATTTTTCTTAGAGATTTGATTTTATTTGTAATGAATTAAGCCCATGTGACCATAACATTATAATTTTTGAATTTGTAATTCATTTTCTAAATGTAATCGGATGTGGGTTGTTATTTTGTCCTATATTTTCTTTTTTGATATCTATTGTTATGTTATGTTTGGGTGTTGGGTGGAGTAGCCACTCATCAATAAAATGGAATTGGAATATGAGGATGCCCAACTTGAAATGGAGGGAAATGATTGTCTCATATGATAATAAAATCAAACAAGTGGTTGAACTCAAATCAAAATTAGCAAGACTTTAGGCTACTAGAAGATTCCATATTAAAATACCAAATTAAGTTATAGACTAGATAAATATGAGTCATTAGACAATGAATATGATAAAACCCCTATAATTCTTGTGAAAATGTATGGTATGCCCCTATAAGACATCTTTTGGTCCTAGATAGGTATAGGTGAATTATTTTAAATGAATCCCTAGGTATCCAAACCTTGTGCCAAATAAGGTGAGAGGTGGATTCCCACAATTGCAAGGAAATAATTTCTTTAATAGAGAAGACCATCTAAGAGAATTCATAAATTTCATAGATGGTTTTGATATTATAGATTAGGATGCAATGATTAAGCCATTCATGCAATCACTAGATGAAATTAAAAGAGAATGGTATAAAGGCCTCCCAAAATAGAGTATTATAACCTAGAAATAATGCAATTTAATGTGCTACAACTCCTTATATTAAAAAAAGGCTAGGAGAATTATGAAAAAAGTATTAATTCTCAAAAAATTGATAAAAGAGTTTAAAGAGATAAGGATTTTTTTTACATAGTATTAATTATTTAAGATAATTAGAGAATGTATATTCTTTTAAATTAAAATTGTATGTTTTAATGTTTGTTTTAAATGAAATAAATGTTTTTAGGTTTATATTTCTTTGAAAAAAATAGTTTAACTTGAATAGCAATACTAAATAACTAATTTTATAAATATCGATATTGATGTACAATCTACAACATGCTTTCTTTTTGCAAGACCCAAGAATCACAAATAAAATTATTTTTAGAGTCTAGTGTCATTTTTTAGAGTTGATGTTGTTGAATTTAAACTAAAATATATGGTATTATATATGGATAGTTAACTTTAGTAGGGAAAAAAGTGCAATACTAATTATCAAAATTAAAGTGACTAGTATTATTTATAATGTGTTTAATTCTAAAATTGAAGTAGTCCACCTAATCATTCTTTACAAACATCTATAATATAAAGGAATTAATATTTATTACACTTATTAGAAACATTTCTCTAGCTAAAAATTTATTGAAACTATGCTAAAGTATGTGTTGGAAGAAATTACCATAACATTATTAGTAAACAAATTAGTATTAGATTATACCAAGTTATTTGTGGAAAGAAGACCCTATCAAGAATTAAGGAAATGAAATAGAATATTAAGAAATAAAAATTTGTGAATTTGTAAATAAAATTAAAACCAAAGTCCCAAACTACATCTAACAATAAACTACAATGAGCATCTCCCAAATCATCAAATCAAACCAATTCACATCTACCCAAGTCAAACTAGAAACAAAATCAAGACCTTAAACCTGGTCATGATCATTGAAGCCAATATTTTAAGAACCTAACCTATCTT